>CANTAL010000040.1:1200000-1760000 GCA_947650365.1 Chamaelirium japonicum
CATTCTTACTCATTCGAATGATCCATTCTAATTCATTCGCACGATCCCTTCTAATTCATTCGCACGAATGAATCCATTCTAATTCATTCGTACAATCCATTCTAAGTCCTTCGTACGATCCATTCTATTTCATTCATATGATCCATTCTAATTCATTTGTATGATCCATTCTAATTCCTTCGTACGATCCATTCTAATTCATACGATCCATTCTATTTCATTCAAATGTACGATCCATTCAAATTCATTCGTACGTTAGAATGGATCGTATGAATGAATTAGAATGGATCATACGAATGAATTAGAATAGATTGTGCGAATGAATTAGAATGGATCGTATGAATGAGTTAGATTGGATCGTATGAATGAATTAGAATAGTTCGTGCGATTGAATTAGAATGGATCGTACGAATGAATTAGAATGGATTGTATAAATGAATTATAATGGATCGTACGAATGAATTAGAATGGATACATTCGTGCGAATGAATTAGAATGGATCATACGAATGAATTAGAATGGATCGTACGAATGAATTAGAATGGATTGTGCGAATGAATTAGAATGGATCGTACGTATGAATTAGAATGGATACATTCATGGGAATGAATAAGAATGGATCGTACGAAGGAATTAGAATGGATAGTATGAATGAATTAGATTGGATCGTATGAATGAATTAGAATGGATCGTGCGAATGAATTAGTTATGGATCGTATTAATGAATTATAATGGATCGTACGAATGAAATAGATGTATACATTCGTGCGAATAAATTACAATGGATTGTATGAATGAATTAGAATGAATGAATTAGAATGAATTATATTGGATCGTACGAAGGAATTAGAATGGATCGTACGAATGAATTAGAATGGATCATACGAATGAATTAGGATGGATCGTGCGAATGAAATAGAATGGATCGTATGAATGAATTAGAATGGATCGTACGAATGAATTAGAATGGATCGTACGAATGAATTAGAATGGACTGAATGAATGAATTTGAATGGATTGTGCTAATGAATTAGAATGGATCGTACGAATGAATTAGAATAGATTGTGCGAATGAATTAGAATGGATCGTACGAATGAATTAGAATGGATAGTACGAATGAATTAGAATGGATCGTATGAATGAATTAGAATGGATCGTACGAAGGAATTAGAATGGATCATACGAATGAATTAGAATGGATCGTATGAATGAACTAGATTGGATCGTATGAATGAATTAGAATGGATCGTGCGAATGAATTAGAATGGATCGTACGAATGAATTAGAATGGATCGTACGAATGAATTAGAATGGATCATACGAATGAAATAGATGGATACATTCGTGCGAATAAATAAGAATGGATCGTATGAATGAATTAGAATGAATGAATTAGAATAAATGAATTAGAATGAATTAGAATGGATCGTATGAATGAATTAGAATGGATCGTGCGAATGAATTAGAATGGATCGTACAAATGAATTAGAGTGGATCGTACGAATGAATCAGAATGGATCGTACGAAGGAATTAGAATGGATCAGACGAAGGAATTAGAATGGATCGTACGAATGAATTAGAATAGATCATGCGAATGAATTAGAATGGATCATACGAATGAATTAGAATGGATACATTCATGCGAATGAATTAGAATAGATCGTACAAATGAGTAAGAATGGATCGTACGAATGAAATAGAATGGATTGTATGAATGAATTAGAATGGATTCATTCGAATAAATTAGAATGGATCGTGTGAAAGAATTAGAATGTATTGTATGAATGAATTAGAATGGATCGTACGAATGAATTAGAATGGATCGTACGAATGAATTAGAATGGATACATTCTGTACAATCCATTCTAATTCATTCGTATGATCTATTCTAATTTATTCATACAATCCATTCTAATTCATTCGTATGAAGGAATTAGAATGGATCGTACGAATAAATTAGAATGGATCGTACGAATGAAATAGAATGGATCGTATGAATGAATTAGAATGGATCGTGCGAATGAATTAGAATGGATCGTATGAATGAAATAGAATGGATCGTATGAATTAGAATGGATTGTACGAATGAATTAGAATAGATCGTGCGTCGTACGAATGAATTAGAATGGATCGTATTAATGAATTAGAATAGATCGTATGAATGAATTAGAATGGATCGTACGAATGAATTAGAATGGATCGTACGAATGAATTAGAATGGATATATTCGTGCAAATGAATTAGAATGGATCTTATGAATGTATTAGAATGGATCATACGAATGAATTAGAATGGATCCATTCGTGTGAATGAATTAGAATGGATCGTACGAATGAGTAAGAATGGATCGTACGAATGAAATAGAATGGATTGCATGAATGAATTAGAATGGATCATACGAATGAGTAAGAATGGATCGTACGAATGAAATAGAATGGATTGTACGAATGAATTAGAATGGATCGTACGAATGAATTAGAATGTATCCATTTTAATTCATTCATACGATCCATTCAAATTCATTCGCACAATCCATTCTAATTCATTCACACGATCCATTCTAATTCATTCACACGAGTGTATCCACCCTAATTCATTCGTACGATCTATTCTAATTC
The DNA here is from genome assembly GCA_947650365.1 of Chamaelirium japonicum. NCBI lineage: Eukaryota > Viridiplantae > Streptophyta > Magnoliopsida > Liliales > Melanthiaceae > Chamaelirium > Chamaelirium japonicum. The sequence goes on from CANTAL010000040.1 coordinate 1,202,621, forward strand.
ATTCGTACAATCCATTCTAATTCCTTCGTACGATCCATTCTAATTCGATCCATTCTAATTCATTCATACGTACAAATTCATACGTACGATCCATTCTAATGCATTCGTATGATCCATTTTAATTCCTTCGTACGATCCATTCTAATTCCTTCATACGATCCATTCTAATTCCTTCGTATGATCCATTCTAATTCCTTCATACGATCCATTCTTATTTATTCCCATAAATGTATCCATTCTAATTCATACGTACGATCCATTCTAATTCATTTATACGATCCAATCTAATTCATTCATATAATCCATTCTAATTAATTCGCACAAATTTATCCATTCTAATTCATTCGTACGATCCATTCGAATTCATTCGCACGAATGTATCGATTCTAATTTATTCGTACGATCCATTCTAATTCCTTCGTACGAATGTATCCACTCTAATTCATTCTTACGATCCATTCTAATTCCTTCGTACGATCCATTCTAATTCGATCCATTCTAATTCATTCATACGTACAAATTCATACGTATGATCCATTATTACGATCCATTCTAATTCATTCGTACAATCCATTCTAGTTCATTCGCACGATCCATTCCAATTCATTCATACGATCCATTCAAATTCATTCGCACGATCCATTCTAATTCATTCATACGAATGTATCCATTCTAATTCATTCGTACGATCCATTTTAATTCATTCGCACGAATTTATCCATTCTAAATCATTCGTTCGATCCAATCTATTTCATTCGTACGTTCCATTCTTACTCATTCGTACGATCCATTCTAATTCATTCACACGAATGTATCCATTCTAATTCATTCGTACGATCCATTCTAATTCATTCGCACAATCTATTCTAATTCATTCGTACGATCCATTTTAATTCCTTCGGAATTGATCGCGACATATCTTCAAAAAAGCTTATTTGCATATATTGTAGATAAAAAGTTGCACAGGCCTGGGATCAAGCAATGCAAGTCAGTCATGAAATCCATTACATTTATTATAAAAAAATGCAAGAAAACAAAAACAAAACATTGCGAAACCTATCATCTTGAGATAACATGTTATAAATTGCAATTAAAGAATCAAAAAACTAGAGTTGCATATTCTTGATTTAGTATAAACAACTGAAAAAATAATAAACAAACTATGCTTACAAGATAAAGATTACTAGAGGAAATTGTTCGTTATTTAGTATAAACAACTGAACAAACAATATACATAACATGCACACCTATTCGATATGTGGTATTTTCTGTGGACCTCTCCTTAAAACCCGGGTTTTGAGGTGTGAGGGTATTTAACATACACATTTTTAATGTTATTAAAAGGTTTAATTTTGTAAATGACCAAGTTATATCGTTTCTATTATGAACCTTTTAAAAGAATCCGAACACCAGAACCATATATTTTGAAAAGATCCAAATTTCATCGTAAATAAACAAAATGGGCCCATAGCTTGGATTTTACTTTCTTGGTTAGACAGATTAAATTCCAAATACATTAGGATGAAATTTCAGCACTCTAACCATAATTCATGCTGTTTTTGAACTGTGAAGTGCTAAATAATACATAATCAAGAATCAAGTTATCACACCTCATCTCTTGAATTATATATCAGTCAGGCAAAATATATTCAGGATCGGATGACTGATAGAATATGATAAAAGCGACTTATTTTGGTTTATTAGGGATGATTAAGTTGAGGCAATAGCTTATATATAGACTTATTGAGGGTTAGGATTGCAGTAGCTGCGGCCTTGTAGGGAGGGTGCTAACCAGCTGTATAATTTTGCTCTCATGCTCAGACCAAGTTCCTGATGGTTCCAGTCCCTTTATAATTAAGCACTGTGCTTTGCTTCAGGATTCTTTCTAGACAACTTATGGTTGAACAAGTGGAGAATTTGTAGTTCCTTTAGAATATTTCTACATTTAAGTTTTTATTGGCACCTATATTGACAATCTATAATGCTTTATAAAGAGTGCGAACAAATAAATGAACATGTGAATAATAGCTGCAGGTTGGTAGCTATCATGGCCTGTAGCACCTTTATAATTAATTCTTCCTAAATTTTGGCATGGCTTAAATTTTGATATGATTATGAACAAGGAATTTGTCTTGAACTTCACTGAGAGAGATGGAGTTGGTTGCTCCATGTGTAAGGTTTCGATTCTGCCCATTGCATATGAATATTGTTGTTGAGCATGTTGCGTCGATTGGGGTCCATGTGGTTGTCCTCTTGTTGTCTATAGCCATGCAATGGTCGCAACCTTAAGGAAATTATCAAGTAGGAAGAAGGTAATTTCTTGTGTGGATGCAATGAGACTTTGGAGAAGTAATTTTTAGTACGAGTACCTTATGTTGTTAAAGAGGTGGCCAAAGTGCAGTGAGCGAAAGGAGCTTGAAGCAGGAGATAATGAAGCAATATCGGCTTTGCTGTACTACGATTCACAACACTTAGAAATCTTGTAGTCCTTGTCAGATTCTCCTATTTACTCATTCCTCCTTTTTTACACTATAAAACTTAACTGTCTTCAACTCTAGAAACTTTTTATTTCTCTTTTCTACATTTTAAATGTTAGGCCTGTACTTTCTCTTTTGGGATCACAAGTATTACTAAGGGATTAAGCAAACCTGAAGGAGCAGTCCTTGCCCGAATAGCAGATCGCTGCAATGATGGAGATCGCACAAAAGAAATGAGAAATTGTTAATGCCATTATATACATAGAGAATCTTTAGATTTATTCAGATAAGATTTCTAAGAAAACCTAAAGGAGTAGCCCTGGACCAAAGTTCTGAATGATGAAGAGGAGGCCCACGATCTCCTACAATGCTTGATCAGATTTTTGAAACCTTTGCCCGTGGGGATATGCTCTCGAGTAGGAGATCGCTAAAAGGAACCTGAAGGAGAAGCCTTTGACAAAAGCTCCGATTAATGAGGAGGAGGAGACCCACGATCTGATCTTTGAAACCCTTTCCCTCGAGTAGCAGATCGCTGCAAAAGACCCAAGGATTGAGATTACAGAAATGCAATGTTATATCTAACATTGTAATTGGAAGATACATCAAATAAAGTTTTAAGTAATCCATATTTTTCAGTAATTATGGACACATATTTTTCAGTAATCAGAGGGGATCAAAAGAAAGAGAAAATGAAAGAAAGATCCTCTTTGTTCCGGCGATCGCCCTGCCAGATCATGACAGATAAAGAGGGGAAATCGGGTTTTCAAGATCACCAGGTGGAATGGAGGTTCTGGGAGAGGAGCGGGCCGGAGAGAATACTGACACGACCGACGACGTCCTCAACAGAGTTGTAGAGGTTGTCGATGAAGCCCGAGCCCCCACCCCACCGCCGACTGCCCTTCCTCCGTTAGCTCGTCGTGCGCCCAACGCCACCACCCACCAGATCCCGCCTCCTCCTTCGCCCGATGCACTGGCCGCCCGCTTGAGGCCCGATCCCGCACCCCACCGCCGGCTTCCCCTCCACCGCGGCCCCGGTGTGGGTCCTAATGAGCGAGAGATGGGAGATGGTGGCTGGGGGCGATCGTGAGAGAGAGAGAGAGGGAGAGAGAGAACGCGAGAGAGAGGTGGCGGCTGAAGGCGAGAGAGGGGAGCGCTCTTTAGGTTACGGTTGCTCTTTAGGTTACGGTTGCCCTAAAGGGTTTTTTTTGGGAAATTTTATTCATAGCCCTAAAGTGTTAAACGTATCCCATCTCTCCACCAAACTAAAGCTAAAACTAAAAATATAATTAGCTGTGGCCAGAAGTGGTGGTGAATGGGAGGAAGTGGGGTAGTTTAATTAATTGGTGGTTTTGTTCTTTTGAGAGTATAGAGGGGAAACCAATTAAAAGGGGAAACGGGGTATTTATGTTCAGTAATTTTGAGGCACGCACGAATGAAATTTCTCTATTTTTTTTTAAGGAAATGCTATTAAACATACGAACCGATCGACACACTGCCTTAACATCTGATGCAATACAATCAATCACACCAAGTGATCCCACATTAACAGTGTGTCGACCGGTATGTTCAAAAAATATTATTTTATTTTCTATAAATGATGACTTGATACTTACTGAACCATTTTTAAGTTCAGTACACTTATTTCTTGAAACTAAAAAACAAAACCGTAAGGAATTGAAAATATTAAAACAAAAAACATAAAACAAAAAAATCTTACTCAAAACAATTTTAACCTTGTATCTCAAAACAAAAAAATCTTACTCACGGTTATAACCGTGGGAAATATTATATAAATATCAACAAGTAATTTTATAAGTTTTTCTAATTTTACTAACGGATAGTCTTAATTCCTTACGGTAATAACCGTGAGTAATTACTCACGGATAAAACCGTGAGGAATTGAAACTTCGCTGCGTGAGGAAAACCCTGTTTTGGTGTAGTGTCCTTCGTACGATCCATTCTAATTCATTCGTATGATCCATTCTAATTTATTCACACGATCCATTCTAATTCATTCGCACGAATGTATCCATTCTAATTCATTCGTACGATCTATTATAATTCATTCGTACGATCCATTTTAATTCCTTCGTACGATCCATTCTAATTCCTTCGTACGATCCATTCTAATTCATTCATATGATCCATTCTAATTCATTCATACAATCCATTCTAATTCCTTCGTATAATCCATTCTAATTCATTCGTACGATCTATTCTAATTCATTCGTACGATCCTTTCTAATTCATTCGTACGATCCATTTTAATTCATTCGTACAATTCATTCTAATTCATTCATACAATCCATTCTAATTCCTTCGTACGATCCATTCTAATTCCTTTGTACGACCCATTATACTTCATTCGTATGGATACATTCGTGCGAATGAATTAGAATGGATCGTATGAATGAATTAGAATAGATTGTGCGAATGAATTAGAATGGATCGTACGTATGAATTAGAATGGATACATTCATGGGAATGAATTAGAATGGATCATACAAAGGAATTAGAATGGATCATACGAATGAAATATAATAGGTCGAACAAAGGAATTAGAATGGATCGTACGAAGGAATTAGAATGGATCGTACGAATGAATTAGAATGGATACATTCGTGCGAATGAATTAGACTGGATCGTACGAATGAGTAAGAATGGATCGTACGAATGAAATAGAATGGATCGTACGAATGAATTAGAATAGATTGTGCGAATGAATTAGAATGGATCGTACGAATAAATTAGAATGAATCGTACGAATGAATTAGAATGGATCGTATGAATGAATTAGAATGGATCGTACGAATGAATTATAGTGGATACATTCGTGCGAATAAATTAGAATGGATCATACGAATGAATTAGAATGGATCATACGAATGAATTAGAATGGATCGTACAAATGAATTAGAATGGATACATTCATGCGAATGAATTAGAATGGATCGTACGAATGAGTAAGAATAGATTGTGCGATATGAGTGAATTTGAATGGATCGTGCGAATGAATTAGAATGGATTGTACGAATGAATTAAAATGGATTGTACGAATGAATTAGAATGTATCGTATGAATGAATTAGAATAGATTGTGCGAATGAATTAGAATGGATCGTACAAATGAATTAGAATAGATCATATGAATGAATTTGAATGGATCGTGCGAATGAATTAGAATGGATCGTACGAATGAATTAGAATGGATCATATGAATGAATTAGAATGGATCGTACGAAGGAATTAGAATGGATCGTACGAATGAAGTAGAATGGATCGTACGAATGAATTAGAATGGATCGTACAAATGAGTTAGAATGGATCGTACAAATGAATTAGAATGGATCATACAAATAAATTAGAATGGATCGTACAAATGAATTAGAATGGATCGTACGAATTCATTCGTATGATCCATTCTAATTCATTCGCACGAATGTATCCATTCTAATTCATTCGTACGATCTATTCTAATTCATTCGTACGATCCATTCTAATTCATTCGCACAATCCATTCTAATTCATTCATACGATCCATTCTAATTCATTCGCACAATCTATTCTAATTCATTCGTATGATCCATTCTAATTCATTCGTATGATCTATTCTAATTCATTCGTACGATCCATTCTAATTCATTCATACGATCCATTCTAACGTACGAATGAATTAGAATGGATCGTATGTATAAATGAAATAGAATGGATCATATGAATTTGAATGGATCGTACGAAGGAATTAGAATGGATCGTACGAATGAATTAGAATGGATCATACGAATGAAATAGAATGGATCGTACAAAGGAATTAGAATGGATTGTACGAATGAATTAGAATGGATTCATTCGTGCAAATGAATTAGAATGGATCGTGCGAATGAATTAGAATGGATCGTACGATCGTGCGAATGAATTAGAATGGATCGTACGAATGAATTAGAATGGATCGTACAAATGAATTAGAATGGATCGTATGACTGAATTAGAATGGATCGTGCAAATGAATTAGAATGGATCGTATGAATGAATTAGAATGGATCGTACTTATAAATTAGAATGGATCGTACGAATGAATTAGTATGGATCGTACGAAGAAATTAGAATGGATCATACGAAGGAATTAGAATGGATTGTATGAATGAATTAGAATGGATCGTATGATTGAATTAGAATGGATTGTACGAAGGAATTAGAATGGATACATTCGTGCGAATAAATTAGAATGGAACGTACAAATGAGTAAGAATAGATCGTACGAATGAAATAGAATAGATCATACCAATGAATTAGAATGGATCGTGCTAATGAATTAGAATTGATCGTACGAATGAATTAGAATAGATTGTGCGAATGAATTAGAATGGATCGTACGAATGAATTAGAATGGATCGTACGAATGAATTAGATTGGATCGTATGAATGAATTAGAATGGATCGTACGAATGAATTAGAATGGATACATTAATGAATGAATTAGAATGGATCGTATGAATGAATTAGAATGGATCGTATGAGTGAATTAGAATGGATTGTACGAATGAATTAGAATAGATTGTACAAATGTATCCATTCTAATTCATTCATACGATCCATTCTAATTCCTTCATACAGATCCATTCTGATTCCTTCGTACGATCCATTCTAATTTCATTCGTATGATCTATTCTAATTCCTTCGTACGATCCATTCTTATTCATTCCCATGAATGTATCCATTCTAATTCATACGTACGATCCATTCTAATTCATTTATACGATCCAATCCAATTCATTCATACAATCCATTCTAATTCATTCGCACGAATGTACTATCCATTCTTACTCATTCGTACGATCCATTCTAATTCATTCGCACGAATGTATCCATTCTAATTCATTCATACGATCCATTCTAATTCCTTCGTATGATCCATTCTAATTCATTCGTACGATCTATTCTAATTCATTCGTACGATCCATTCTAATTCATTCATACAATCCATTCTAATTCTTTCGCATGATCCTTTCTAATTCATTCGTATGATCCATTCTAATTGATCGTACGAATGTATCCACTTTAATTCATTCGTACGATCCATTCTAATTCATTTGCACGATCAATTCAAATTCCTTCGTACGATCCATTCTAATTCATTCACACGAATGAATTAGAATGGATTGTACGAATGAATTAGATTGGATCATACGAATGAATTAGAATGGATCTTACGAATGAAATAGAATGGATCGTACGAATGAATTAGAATGGATCGTGCGAATGAATTAGAATGGATCGTACGAATAAATTAGAGTGGATACATTCGTACGAAGGAATTAGAATGGATCATACGAATGAATTAGAATGGATACATTCGTGCAAATGAATTAGAATGGATCGTATGAATGAATTAGAATAGATTGATCCATTCTAATTCATTCGTACGATCCATTCTATTTCATTGGTATGATCCATTCTAATTCCTTCGTACGATCCATTCTAATTCCTTCGTACGATCCATTCTAAATCCTTCGTAGATCCATTCTAATTTATTCATACGATCCATTGTAATTCATTCGTACGATCCATTCTAATTCATTCGCTCGATCCATTGTAATTCATTCATACGATCCAATCTAATTCCTTCGTACGATCCATTCTTACTCATTCGCACAATCTATTCTAATTCATTCGTACGATCCATTCGAATTCACTCATACGATCCATTCTAATTCATTCATACGATCCGTTCTAATTCATTCGTACGATCCATTCTAATTCATTCGCATGATCCATTCTAATTCATTAATACGATCCAATCTAATTCATTCATACGATCCATTCTAATTCATTCGCACGATTGTGTCCATTCTAATTCATTCGTATGATTCTAATTCATTCATGCAATCCATTCTAATTCATATGTACGATCCATTCTAATTCATTCATACGATCTATTCTAATTCATTCGTATGATCCATTCTAATTCATTCGCATGAATGTATCCATTCTAATTCATTCGTACGATCCATTCTGTTTCCTTCGTACGATACATTCTAATTCCTTCGTACGATCCATTCTAATTCATTCGTACGATCCATTCTAATTCATTCGCATGATCCATTCTAATTCTTTAATACGATCCAATCTAATTCATTCGTACGATCCATTCTAATTCATTCGTACGATCCATTCTAATTCATTCGTAAGATCCATTCTAATTCATTCGCACGTGCGAATGGATCGTGCGGATGAATTAGAATAGATTGTGCAAATGAATTAGAGCACGATCCATTCTAATTCATTCATACGATCTATTCTAATTCTTTCGCACGAATGTATCCATTCTAATTCAATCGCACGAATGTATCCATTCTAATTCATTCATACGATCCATTCTAATTCATTCATACGATCCATTCTAATTCCTTCGTACGATCCATTCTAATTCTTTCACACGATCCATTCCAATTCATTCGTACGATCCATTCTAATTCATTCGCATAATCTATTCTAATTCATTCATATGGATACATTCTAATTCTTTCGCATGAATATATCCATTCTAACTCATTCTTACGATCCATTCTAATCCATTCTAATTCATTCATACGATCCAATCTAATTCCTTCGTACGATCCATTCTTACTCATTCACACAATCTTTTCTAATTCATTCGTACGATCCATTCTAATTCTTTCGTACGATCAATTCTAATTCTTTCGCACGAATGTATCCATTCTAATTCATTCGTACGTTCCATTCTAATTCATTCGCACGAATGTATCCATTCTAATTCATTTGTACGATCTATTCTAATTCATTCGCACAATCTATTCTAATTCATTCATACGATCCATTCTATTTCATTCGTACGATCTATTCTAATTCATTCGTACAATCTATTCTATTTCATTCATACGATCCATTCTAATTCATTCATACAATCCATTCTAATTCTTTCACACGATCCATTCTAATTCATTCGTACGATCCATTCTAATTCATTCGTACGATCCATTCTTATTTAATCGTACGATCCATTCTAATTCATTCGCACGAATGTATCCATTCTAATTCATTCGTACGATCCATTCTAATTCATTCGCACGATCCATTCTAATTCATTCGTACGATCCATTCTTATTCATTTCCACGAATGTATCCATTCTAATTCATTCATACGATCTATTCTAATTCATTCGTACGATCCATTCTAATTCATTCGCACGAATGTATCCATCCTTTGTACGATCCATTCTAACTCATTCATACGATCCCTTCTAATTCATTTATACGATCCATTCTAATTTATTCGCACGATCCATTCTTACTCATTTGTACGATCCATTCGAATTCACTCATACGATCCATTCTAATTCATTTATACAATCCATTCTAATTCATTTATAGGATCGATTCTAATTCCTTCGTACGATCCATTCTAATTCATTCATACGATCCATTCTATTTCATTCCTATGATCCATTCTAATTCATTCGTACAATCCATTCTATTTCATTCATACGATCCATTCTAATTCCTTCATACAATCCATTCTAATTCTTTCACACGATCCATTCTAATTCATTCATATAATCCATTCTAATTCTTTCACACGATCCATTCTAATTCATTCGCACAATCTATTCTAATTCATTCGTACGATCCATTCTAATTCATTCGTACGATCCATTCTAATTTATTCGCACGAATGTATCCATTCTAATTCATTCGTACGATCCATTCTAATTCATTCATACAATCCATTCTAATTCTTTCACACAATCCATTCTAATTCATTCGTACGATCCATTCTATTTCATTCGTACGATCCATTCTAATTCATTCGTACGATCCATTCTAATTCATTCGCACGATCCATTCTAATTCATTCATACGATCCATTCTAATTCATTCGTACGATCCATTCTAATTCATTCACACGAATGTATCCATCCTTTGTACGATCCATTCTAATTCATTCATACGATCCATTCTAATTCATTCGTACGATCCATTCTAATTCATTCGCACGATCCATTCTTACTCATTTGTACGATCCATTCGAATTCACTCATACGATCCATTCTAATTCATTCATACGATCCATTCTAATTCATTCATACGATCCATTCTAATTCATTCATACGATCCATTCTAATTCATTCGCACGAATGTATCCATTCTAATTCATTCGTACGATCCATTCTAATTCATTCGCACGATCCATTCTAATTCCTTCGTACGATCCGTACGAATGAATTAGAATGGATCGTATGAGTGAATTAGGATATATTGTATGAATGAATTAGAATGGATCGTACGAATGAATTAGAATGGATACATTCGTGCGAATGAATTAGAATGGATCGTATGAATGAATTAGATTGGATCGTGCGAATGAATTAGATTGGATCGTACGAAATTCATTCATACGATCCAATCTAATTCATTCATACAATCCATTCTTACTCATTCGTATGATTCATTCTAATTCATTTGCACGAATATACCTATTCTAATTCATTCGTACGATCCATTCTAATTCATTCGTATGATCCATTCTAAATCCTTCGTACAATCTATTCTATTTCATTCGTACGATTCATTCTAATTCATTCGTACAATCCATACATTCGTGGGAATGAATTAGAATGGATCGTATGAATGAATTAGAATGGAACGTATGAGTGAATTCGAATGGATCGTGCGAATGAATTTGAATGGATTAGAATGAAATTGATCGTATAAATGAATTAGAATGGATCGTACGTATAAATTAGAATAGATACATTCAATGAATTAGAATGGATACATTCGTGCGAATGAATTAGAATGGATCGTATGAATGAATTAGATTGGATCGTATGAATGAATTAGAATGGATCGTGCGAATGAATTAGATTGGATCGTATGAATGAATTAGATTGGATCGTATTAATGAATTACAATGGATCGTACAAAGGAATTAGAATGGATTGTATGAATAAATTATAATGGATATATTCGTGCAAATGAATTAGAATGGATCGTATGAATGAATTAGAATGGATCGTACGGATGAATTAGAATGGATCGTAATAATGGATCGTACGTATGAATTTGTACGTATGAATGAATTAGAATGGATCGAATTAGAATGGATCGTACGAATGAATTAGAATGGATACATTCGTGCGAATGAATTAGAATGGATCGTACGAAGGAATTAAAATGGATCGTACGAATGAATTAGAATGGATATATTCGTGCAAATGAATGGATCGTACGAATGAATTAGAATGGATCGTACGAATGAATTACAATGGATACATTCGTGCGAAAGAATTAGAATGGATCATATGAATGAATTAGATTGGATCGTATGAATGAATTAGAATGGATCGTGCGAAGGAATTTGAATGGATACATTCGTGCGAATGAATTTGAATGGATCGTGCGAATGAAATAGAATGGATCGAATTAGAATTGATACATTCGTTCGAATGAATTAGAATGGATCATACGATTGAGTAAGAATGGATCGTACGAATGAAATAGAATAGATCCTACGGAATGGATCGTACGAAGGAATTAGAATGGATCGTACGAAGGAATTAGAATGGATCATACGAATGAATTAGAATGGATATATTCGTGCGAATGAATTAGAATGGAACGTACGAATGAATTAGAATGGATCGTACGAATGAAATAGAATGGATTGTACGAATGAATTAGAATGGATACATTCGTGCGAATGAATTTGAATGGATCGTACGAATGAGTAAGAATGGATCATACGAATGAAATAGAATGGATTGTACGAAGGAATTAGAATGGATATATTCGTGCGAGTGAATTATAATGGATCGTGCGAATGAATTAGAATGGATCGTACAAATGACTTAAAATGGATCGTATGAATGAATTAGAATGGATCGTGCGAATGAATTAGAATGGATCGCATGAATGAATTAGAATGGATCGTACGAATGAATTAGAATGGATCGTACGAATGAAATAGAATAGATTGTGCGAATGAATTAGAATGGATCGTACGAATGAATTAGAATGGATACATTCGTGCGAATCAATTAGAATGGATCGTACGAATGAATTAGAATGGATACATTCGTGCGAATGAATTAGAATGGATCATACAAATGAGTAAGAATGGATCGTACATTCGTGCAAATGAATTAGAATGGATTGTATGAATGAATTAGATTGGATCGTATAAAAGAATTAGAATGGATCGTACGTATGAATTAGATTGGATACATGCGAATGAATTAGAATAGATTGTGCGAATGAATTAGAATGGATCGTACGAATGAATTAGAATGTATACATTCGTGCGAATAAATTAGAATGGATCGTATGAATGAATTAGAATGGATCGTGCGAATGAATCAGAATGGATCGTATGAATGAATTAGAATGGATCATGCGAATGAATTAGAATGGATTAGAATGGATCGTACGAATAAATTAGAATGGATCGTACGAATGACTTAGAAAGGATCGTGCAAATGAATTAGAATGGATCGTACGAATGAGTAAGAATAGATCATACGAATGAAATAGAATGGATTGTATGAATGAATTAGAATATATCATACGAATGAATTAGAATGGATCGTACGAATGAATAAGAATGGATCGTACGAATGAATTAGAATGGATAGATCGTATGAATGAATTATAATGGATTATACAAAGGAATTAGAATGGATCATACGAATGAAATATAATGGGTCGTACAAAGAAATTAGAATGGATCGTACGTATGAATTAGAATGGATTCATTCGTGCGAATGAATTAGAATGGATCGTACGAATAAATTAGAATGGATCGTACGAATGAATTAGAATGGATCGTACGAATGAATTAGAATGGATACATTTGTGCGAATGAATTAGAATAGACTGTAGGAAAGTGTAAGAATGGATCGTACGAATGAAATAGAATGGATTGTATGAATGAATTAGAATGGATCGTGCGAATGAATTTGAATAGATCGTATGAATGAAATAGAATGGATCGTATGAATTATAATGGATTGTACGAATGAATTAGAATGGATCGTATGAATGAATTAGAATGGATCGTATGAATGAAATAGAATGGATCGTACGAATGAATTAGAATAGATCGTACGAATGAATTAGAATGGATCGTACGAATAAATTAGAATGGATCATGCGAATGAATTAGAATGGATCGTACGAATGAATTAGAGTGGATACATTCGTACGAAGGAATTAGAATGGATCGTACGAATGAATTAGAATGGATCGTATGAATGAAATAGAATGGATCGTACGAATGAATTAAAATGGATCGTACGAATGAATTAGAATGGATCATGCGAATGAATTAGAATGGATCGTACGAATGAATTAGAGTGGATACATTCGTACGAAGGAATTAGAATGGATCGTACGAATGAATTAGAATGGATACATTCATGCGTACGATACAACCTAATTCATTCATACGATCCATTCAAATTCATTAATACGATCCAATCTAATTCATTCATACGATCCATTGTAATTCCTTCGTACGATCCATTCTGATTCATACGATCCATTCTATTTCATTCGTACGATCCATTTTAATTCATTCGTACGATCCATTTTAATTCATTCGCACAATCCATTCTAATTCATTCATACGATCCATTCGAATTCATTCGCATGATCCATACTAATTCATTCATACGATCCATTCTAATTTATTCGCATTAATGTATCCATTCTAATTCATTCATACAATCCATTCTAATTCATTCGCACGATCCATTCTATTTCATTCGTACGATCCATTCTAATTCATTCATACGATCCATTCTAATTCATTCGCACGATCCATTCTAATTCATAAGTACGATCCATCCTATTTCATTCATACGATCCAATCTAATTCATTCATACTATCCATTCTAATTCATTCGCACAAATGTATCCATTCTAATTCATTCGTACAATCCATTCTAATTCATTCGCACGATCCACTCTAATTCATTCGCACGAATGAATCCATTCTAATTCATTCGTACAATCCATTCTAATTCCTTCGAACGATCCATTCTATTTCATTTATATGATCCATTCTAATTCATTCGTACGATCCATTCTAATTCCTTCGTACAATCCATTCCAATTCATACGATCCATTCTATTTCATTCGTACGATCCATTCTAATTCATTTGTACGATCCATTCTAATTCATTCGCACGATCCATTCTAATTTATTCATACAATCCATTCTAATTCATTCGTACGATCCATTCTAATTCATTCGTACGATCCATTCTAATTCATTCGCACGATCCATTCTAATTCATTCATACAATCCATTCTAATTCATTCGTACGATCCATTCTAATTAATTCGTACGATCGTGCTAGTGAATTAGAATGGATATATTCGTACGATCCATTCTAATTCCTTCGTACGATCCATTCTAATTCTTTCGCACGATCCATTCTAATTCATTCGTATGATCCATTCTAATTCATTCGTCCGATTCATTCGTATGATCCATTCTAACTCCTTCCTACGAATGTATCCACTCTAATCATTCGTACGATCCATTCTAATTTATTTGCACGATCCATTCTAATTCATTCATACGATCCAATCTAATTCATTCGCACGATCCATTCTAATTCATTCGTACGATCGATTCTAATTCATTTATACGATCCAATCTAATTCATTCATATAATCCATTCTAATTCATTCGCACGAATTTATCCATTATAATTCATTCGTACGATCCATTCTAATTCATTCGCACAATCTATTTTAATTCATTCGCACAATCCATTCTAATTCATTCATACGATCCATTCTAATTCATTCGCACGATCCATTCTAATTCTAATTCATTCGTACGAATGTATCCATTCTAATTCATTCGTACCTGTATGAATTCATTCGTACGATCCATTCTAATTCATTCGTATGATCCATTCTTACTCATTCGTATGATCCATTCTAATTCATTCGCACGAATGTATCCATTCTAATTCATTCGTACGATCCATTCTAATTCATTCGTACGATCCATTCTAATTGTACGATCCATTCTTACTTATTCGTACGATCCATTCTAATTCATTTGCACGAATGTATCCATTCTAATTCATTCGTACGATCCATTCTAATTCATTCACACGATCCATTCTAAGTCATTCATACGATCCATTCTAATTCATTCGTACGATCCATTCTAATTCATTCGCACGAATGAATTAGAATGGATCGTACGAATGAATTAGAATGGATCGTGCGAATGAATTAGAATGGATCGTACGAATGAATTAGAGTGGATACATTCGTACGAGGGAATTAGAATGGATCGTACGAATGAATTAGAATGGATCGTACGAATGAATGAATTAGAATGGATCGTACGAATGAATTAGAATAGATTGTGTGAATGAATTAGAATGGATCGTACGTAATGAATTAGAATGGAACGTACGAATGAATTAGAATAGATTGTGCGAATGAATTAGAATGGATCGTACGAATGAATTAGAATGGATCGTACGAATGAATTAGAGTAGATACATTCGTGCAAATGAATTAGAATGGATCATACGAATGAGTAAGAATGGATCGTACGAATGAAATAGAATGGATTGTACGAATGAATTAGAATGGATCGTACGAATGAATTAGAATGGATCGTATGAATGAATTAGAATGGATCATACAAATGAAATAGAATGGATTGTACGAATGAATTAGAATGGATCGTACAAATGAATTACAATGGATCGTATGAATGAATTAGCATGGATCGTACGAATGAATTAGAGTGGATACATTCTTACGAAGGAATTAGAATGGATCGTACGAATGAATTAGAATGATTACATTCATGCGAAAGAAATAGAATGGAACGTACGAATGAATTAGATTGGATCGTATAAATGAATTAGAATGGATCGTACGTATGAATTAGAATGGATCGTACGAACGAATTAGAATGAAATTAGAATGGATCGTACGAATGAATTAGAATGAAATTAGAATGAAATTAGAATGGATCGTACGAAGGAATTAGAATGGATCGTACGAAGGATATAGAATGGATCGTACGAATGAATTAGAATGGATCGTATGAATGAATTAGAATGGATCGTGCGAATGAATTAGAATAGATTGTATGAATGAATTAGAATGGATCGTACGAATGAATTAGAATGGATCATATGAATCAATTAGAATGGATCGTATGAATGAATTAGCATGGATCGTGCTAAGGAATTAGAATGGATCGTATGAATGAATTAGAATGGATCGTATGAATGAATTAGAATGGATCGAATGAGTGAATTCGAATGGATCGTGCTAATGAATTAGAATGGATCGTATGAATGAATTAGAATTGATTTTGCGAATGAATTAGAATGGATCGTACGAATGAATTAGAATAGATCGTACGAATGAATTACAATGGATCGTACAAATGAATTAGAATGGATCGTATGAATGAATTAGAATGGATCGTGCGAATGAATTAGAATGGATCGTACGAATGAATTTGAGTGGATATCTTCATGCGAATGAATTAGAATGGATCGTACGAATAAGTAAGAATGGATCGTACGAATTAAATAGAATGGATCGTACGTATCAATTAGAATGGATACATTCATGGGAATGAATTAGAATGGATCATACGAAGGAATTAGAATGGATCGTACGAAGGAATTAGAATTGATCGTACGAATGAAATAGAATGGATCGTATGAATGAATTAGAATGGATCATGCTAATGAATTAGAATGGATCGTACGAATGAATTAGAATGGATCGTACGAATGAATTAGAATGGATCGTGCTAATGAATTAGAATGGATCGTACGAATGAATTAGAATACATTGTACGAATGAATTAGAATGGATCGTACGAATGAATTAGAATGGATACATTCGTGCGAATGAATTAGAATGGATCGTATGAATGAATTGGAATGGATATATTCGTGCAAATGAATTAGAATGGATCGTACGAATGATTTAGAATGGATCGTGCTAATGAATTAGAATTGATCGTGCGAATGAATTAGAATGGATCGTGCGAATGAATTAGAATGGATCGTATGAATGAATTAGAATGGATCGTGCGAATGAATTAGAATGGATCGTATGAATGAATTAGAATAGATTGTGCGAAAGAATTAGAATGGATCGTACGAATGAATTAGAATGGATACATTCGTGGGAATGAATTAGAATGGATTGTACGAATGAATTAGAATGGATCGTACGAATAAATTAGAATGGATCGTACGAATGAAATAGAATGGATTGTACGAATGAATTAGAATGGATTGTACGAATGAATTAGAATGGATCGTGTGAAAGAATTAGAATGGATTGTATAATTGAATTAGAATGGATCGTATGAATGAATTAGAATGGATACATTCGTGCGAATGAATTAGAATGGATCGTATGAATGAATTAGATTGGATCGTGCGAATAAATTAGAATGGATCGTGCGAATGAATTAGAATGGATCATACGAATGAATTAGAATGGATAGATTCGTACGAATGATTTAGAATGGATTATACGAATGAGTAAGAATGGATCACGTGCGAATGAATTAGAATGGATCGTACGAATGAATTAGAATAGATCGTACGAATGAATTAGAATGGATCGTACGAATGAATTAGAATAGATTGTTCGAATGAATTAGAATGGATCGTACGAATGAATTAGAATAGATCGTACGAATAAATTAGAATGGATAGTACGAATGAATTAGAATAGATTGCATGAATAAATTAGAATGGATCGTGCGAATGAATTAGAATGGATAGTATTAATGAATTAGAATGGATCGTGCGAATGAATTAGAATGGAACGTACGAATGATTTAGAATGGATCGTGTGAAAGAATTAGAATGGATTGTATGAATGAATTAGAATGGATCGTATGAATGAATTAGAATGGATCGTACAAATGAATTAGAGTTGATATATTTGTGCTAATGAATTAGAATGGAACGTACGAATGAATTAGAATGGATCGTGTGAATGAATTAGAATGGATCGTACGAATGAATTAGAATAGATCGTACGAATGAATTAGAATGGATACATTCGTGCGAATGAATCAGAATGGATCGTGTGAATGAATTAGAATGGATCGTACGAATGAATTAGCATGGATCGTGCTAATGAATTAGAATGGAACGTACGAATGAACTAGAATGGATCGTGTGAAAAAATTAGAATGGATTATATGAATGAATTAGAATGGATCGTATGAATGAATTAGAATGGATCGTACGAATGAATAAGAATGGATATATTCGTGCAAATGAATTAGAATGGATCGTACGAATGAATTAGAATGGATCGTACGAATGAATTAGAATGGATCGTACGAATGAATTACAATGGATCGTACGAATGAATTAGAAGGGATCATACGAATGAGTAAGAATGGATCGTATGAATGAATTAGATTGGATCGTATGAATGAATTAGAATGAATCGTGTGAATGAATTAGTATAGATCGTACGAATGAATTAGAATGGATACATTCGTGAATTAGAATGGATACATTCGTGCTAATGAATTAGAATGGATCATACGAATGAATTAGAATGGATCGTACGATCCATTCTATTTCATTCGTATGATCCATTCTAATTCATTCGTACGATCAATTCTAATTCTAATTCATTCGCACGAATGTATCCATTCTAATTCATTAGCACGATCCATGCTAATTCATTCACATGATCCATTCTAATTCATTCATACGATCTATTCAAATTCATTCATACGATCTATTCTAATTCTTTCGCACGAATGTATCCATTCTAAGTCATTCATACAATCCAATCTAATTCATTCGTACGATCCATTCTAATTCTTTCGTACGATCCATTCTAATTCCTTCGTACGATCCATTCTAATTCCTTCGTATGATCCATTCTAATTCATTCATACGATCCATTCTAATTCATTCATACAATCCATTCTAATTCCTTCGTATAATCCATTCTAATTCATTCGTATGATCCGTTCTAATTCATTCGTACAATCCGTTCTAATTCATTCATAGGATCCATTCTAATTCATTCGTACAATCCATTCTATTTCTTTCGTACGATCTATTCTTATTTAATCGTATGATCAATTCTAATTCATTTGCACGAATGGATACATGATCCATTCTAATTCATTCGTACGATCCATTCTAATTCATTCGTACGATCCATTCTAATTCATTCGCACGAATGTATCCATTCTTTGTACGATCCATTCTAATTCATTCATACGATCCATTCTAATTCATTCGTACGATCCATTCTAATTCATTCACACGATCCATTCTAATTCATTCATACGATCCAATCTAATTCATTCGTACGATCCATTCTAATTCATTCGTATGATCCATTCTAATTCCTTCGTACAATCCATTCTATTTCATTCGTACGATTCATTCTAATTCATTCGTACAATCCATACATTCGTACGAAGGAATTAGAATAGATCATACGAATGAATTAGAATGGATCGTACGAATGAATTAGATTGGATCGTATGAATGAATTAGAATGGATCGTGCGAATGAATTAGCATGGATCGTACGAATGAATTAGAATGGATCGTATGAATGAATTAGAATGGATCGTACAAAGGATGGATACATTCATGCAAATGAATTAGAAGGGATCGTACGAATGAATTAGAATGGATCGTGTGAAAGAATTAGAATGGATTGTATGAATGAATTAGAATTGATCGTGCGAATGAATTAGAATGGATCGTACGAATGAATTAGAATTGATCGTACGAATGAATTAGAATGGATCGTATGAATGAAATAGAATGGATCGTATGAATTAGAATGGATCGTACGAATGAATTAGAATGGATCGTATGAATGAATTAGAATGGATCGTGCAAATGAATTAGAATGGATCGTACGAATGAATTAGAATGGATCGTGCGAATGAATTAGAATGGATCGTATGAATGAAATAGAATGGATCGTACGAATGAATTTTAATTGATCGTACGAATGAATTAGAATGGATCGTACGAATGAATTAGAATGAATCGTACGAATGAATTGGAATGGATCGTACGAATGAATTAGATTGGATCGTTTAAATGAATTAGAATGGATCGTACGTATGAATTAGAATGGATATATTCATGTGAGTGTATTAGAATGGATTGTACGAATGAATTAGAATGGATACATTCGTGCAAATGAATTAGAATGGATTGTACGAATGAATTAGAATGGATCGTATGAATGAATTAGATTGGATCGTATGAGGTAATTAGAATGGATCATGCGTCGTATGAATGAATTAGAATGGATTGTATTAATGAATTAGAATGGATCGTGTGAATGAATTAGAATGGATCATACGAATGAATTAGAATGGATCGTATGAATGAATTAGAATGGATACATACGAATGAATTAGCACGATCCATTCTAATTCATTCGTACGATCCATTCTAATTCGTTTGTATGATCCATTCTAATTCATTCGTACGATCCATTCTAATTCATTCGCACGATCCATTCTAATTCATTGGTATGATCCATTCATTCGTACGATCTTTTCTAATTCTTTCGCACGAATGTATCCGTTCTAATTCATTCGTACGATCCATTCTAATTCATTCGCACGATCCATTCTAATTCATTCATACAATCCATTCTAATTCTTTTGCACGAATGTATCCATTCTAATTCATTCGTACGATCCATTCGAATTCATTCATACGATCCATTCTTATTCATTCCCATGAATGTATCCATTCTAATTCATACGTACGATCCATTCTAATTCATTTATACGATCCAATCTAATTCATTCATACAATCCATTCTAATTCATTCATACGAATTTATCCAATCTAATTCATTCATACGATCCATTCTAATTCACTCGCACGATCCATTCTAATTCATTCATATGATCCATTCTAATTCATTCGTACGATCCATTCTAATTCATTCGCACGATCCAATCTAAATCATTCATACGATCTATTCTAATTCGTTCGCATGAATGTATCCATTCTAATTCATTTGTACGCACGATCCATTCTAATTCATTCGCACGAATATATCCATTCTAATTCATTTGTACGATCCATTCTAATTCCTTCGTACGATCCATTCTAATTCCTTCGTACGTACGATCCATTCTAATTCCTTCGTACGAACCATTCTAATTCATTCGTATGTATCCATTCTAATTCATTCATACGATCTATTCTAATTCATTCGCACGATCCATTCTAATTCATTCGCACGATCTCACTCATACGATCCATTCTAACTCATTCGTATGATCCATTCTAATTCATTTGTATCATTTTATTTCATTCGCATAATCCATTCGAATTCATTCGCACGATCCATTCTAATTCATTCATATAATCCATTCTAATTCATTCATACAATCCATTCTTACACATTCGTATGATCCATTCTAATTCATTTGCACGAATATATCCATTCTAATTCATTCGTACGATCCATTCTAATTCATTCGTATGATCCATTCTAAATCTTTCGTACAATCCATTCTATTTCATTCGTACGATTCATTCTAATTCATTCGTACAATCCATACATTCATGCGAATGAATTAGAATGGATCGTATGAATGAATTCAAATGGATCGTATGAGTGAATTCGAATGGATCGTGCGAATGAATTAGAATGGATTGTACGAATGAATTAGAATTGATCGTACGAATGAATTAGAATAGATACATTCGTGCGAATCCATTCTATTTCATTCGCACGATCCATTCTAATTCATTCGTACGATCCATTCTAATTCATTCGTACGATCCATTCTAATTCATTCATACGATCCATTCTAATTCATTCATACGATCCATTCTAATTCATTCGTATGATCCATTCTAATTCATTTGTGCGATCCATTCTAATTCATTCACACGATCCATTCTAATTCATTTGTACGATCTATTCTATTCATTCGCATATGATCCATTCTAATTCATTCGTATAATCCATTCTAATTCATTCGCACGATCCATTCTAATTCATTTGTACGATCCATTCTAATTCAATCGTACAATCCATTCTAATTCATTCGCACGAATGTATCCATTCTAATTCATTCGTACGATCCATTCTAATTCATTCCCATGAATGTATCCATTCTAATTCATACGTATGATCCATTCTAATTAATTTGTACGATCCAATCTAATTCATTCGTACGATCCATTCTAATTCATTCGTACGATCCATTCTAATTTATTCGTACGATCCATTCTAATTCATTCATACGATCCGTTCTAATTCATTCGCACGAATGTATCCATTCTAATTCATTCGTACGATCCATTCTAATTCCTTCGTACGAATGTATCCACTCTAATTCATTCGTACGATCCATTCTAATTCATTCGCATGATCCATTCTAATTTATTCGTACGATCCATTCTAATTCATTCGCACGATCCATTCTAATTCATTCGTCGTACGAAGGAATGGATCGTACGAATGAATTAGATTGGATCGTATGAATGAATTAGAATGGATCGTGCGAATGAATTAGAATGGATCGTACGAATGAATTAGAATGGATTGTTTGAATGAATTAGAATGGATCTTACGAATGAATTAGAATCGAAACATCCGTACGAATGAATTAGAATGGATCATACGAATGAATTAGAATGGATATATTCATGTGAATGAATTAGAATGGATAATACGAATGAGTAAGAATGGATCGTACGAATGAAATAGAATGGATTGTACGATCCATTCAAATTCATTCGAATGAATCCATTCTAATTCATTCGTACAATCCATTCTATTTCATTCGTACGATCCATTCTTACTCATTCGTACGATCCATTCTAATTCATTTGCACGAATATATCCATTCTAATTCTTTTGTACGATCCATTCTAATTTCTTCGTACGATCCATTCTAATTCATTCACACGAATGTATCCATTCTAGTTCATTCGTACGATCCATTCTAATTCATTTGTACGATCCATTCAAATTCATTAATACGATCCAATCTAATTCATTCATACGATCCAATCTAATTCATTCGCACGATCCATTGTAATTCATTCATACAATCCAATCTAATTCATTCATACGATCCATTCTAATTCATTCGCATGAATGTATCCATTCTAATTCATTCGTACGATCCATTCTAATTCATTCATACAATCCATTCTAATTCATTCGTACGATCCATTCTAATTCATTCGCACGATCCATTTTAATTCATTCATACGATCCAATCTAATTTATTCGTACGATCCATTCCTTCGTACGACGAATGAATTAGAATGGAACGTGCGAATGAATTAGAATGGATCGTACGAATGAATTAGAATGGATCGAGTGAATGAATTAGAATGGATCGTACGAATGAATTAGATTGGATCGTATGAATGAATTGGATTGGATCAATTCATTCGTACGATCCATTCTAATTCATTCGCATGATCCATTCTAATTCATTCATACGATCCATTCTAAT
This sequence comes from Chamaelirium japonicum, assembly GCA_947650365.1. Classification (NCBI taxonomy): domain Eukaryota; kingdom Viridiplantae; phylum Streptophyta; class Magnoliopsida; order Liliales; family Melanthiaceae; genus Chamaelirium; species Chamaelirium japonicum. The sequence continues at coordinate 1,226,641 of CANTAL010000040.1, forward strand.
TCATTCGTACGATCCATTCTAATTCATTCGCACAATCCATTCTAATTCATTCATACGATCCATTATATTTCATTCGTACAATCCATTCTAATTCATCCGCACGAATGTATCCATTCTAATTCATTCGTACGATCCATTCTAATTCATTCCCATGAATGTATCCATTATAATTCATACGTACGATCCATTCTAATTCATTTATACGATCCAATCTAATTTATTCATACGATCCATTCTAATTCATTCATACGATCCATTCTAATTCATTCGTACGATCCATTCTAATTCATTCATACGATCCATTCTAATTCATTCGCACGATCCATTCTAATTCATTCATACGATCCAATCTAATTCATTCATACGATCCATTCTAATTCATTCGTACGATCCATTCTAATTCATTCGCACGAATGTATCCATTATAATTCGTTCGCACGATCCATTCTAATTCATTCATATCCATTCTAATTCATTCACATGATCCATTCTAATTCTAATTCATTCGCACGAATGTATTCATTCTAATTCATTCGCACGATCCATTATAATTCATTCATACGATCCATTCCAATTCATTCGCACGATCCATTCTAATTCTAATTCATTCGCACGAATGTATCCATTCTAATTCATTCGTACATGTATGAATTCATTCGTACGATCCATTCTAATTCATTCATACGATCCATTCTAATTCATTCGTACAATCCATTCTATTTCATTCGTACGATCCATATTAATTCATTCGTACGATCCATTCAAAATCATTCGCACGAATGTATCCATTCTAATTCCTTCGTACGATCCATTCTAATTCCTTCGTACGATCTATTCTAATTCATGCGTACGATCCATTCTAATTCATTTATACGATCCAATCTAATTCATTCATACGATTTATTCTAATTCATTCGTACGTTCCATTCTAATTCATTAGCACGATCCATGCTAATTCATTCGTACGATCCATTCTAATTCATTCGTACAATCTATTCTATTTCATTCGTACGATCCATTCTAATTCATTCGTACGATCCAATCTAATTCATTCGTACGATCCATTCTAATTCCTTCGTACGATTCATTCTATTTCATTCGTATGATCCATTCTAATTCATTCGTACGATCCATTCTTACTCATTCGTACGATCCATTCTAATTCATTCGCACGATCCATTCTTACTCATTCGTACGATCCATTCTAATTCATTCGCATCAATGTATCCATTCTAATTCATTCGAACGATCCATTCATTCTAATTCATTCGTATGATCCATTCTAATTCCTTCGTACGATCTATGATCGTATGAATGAATTAGAATGGATCGTATGAATGAATTAGAATCGATACATTCATCGCACAATCTATTCTAATTCATTCGTACGATCCATTCTAATTCATTCGTACAATCCATTCTTTTTCATTCGCACGATCCATTCTAATTCATTCGCACGAATGTATCCATTCTAATTCATTCATACGATCCATTCTAAATCATTCATACAATCCATTCTAATTCTTTCACACGATCCATTCTAATTCATTCGTACAATCAATTCTATTTCATTCGAACGATCCATTCTAATTCATTCGTACGATCCTTTCTAATTCATTCGTATGATCCATTCTAATTCATTCGCACGAATGTATCCATTCTAATTCATTCGTACGATCCATTCTAATTCATTCACACAATCTATTCTAATTCATTCATACGATCCAATCTAATTCATTCGCACGAATATATCCATACGAATGAATTAGAATGGATACATTCGTGCGAATGAATTAGAATGGATCATACGAATGAGTAAGAATGGATCGTACGAATGAAATAGAATGGATTGTACGAATGAATTAGAATGGATTCATTCGTGCGAATGAATTAGAATAGATTGTACGAATGAATTAGAATGGATCGTACGAATTAATTAGAACGGATAAATTCGTGCGAATGAATTTGAATGGATTGTATGAATGAGTAAGAATGGATCGCACGAATGAATTAGAATGAATCGTACGAATGAATTAGAATGGATCGTATGAATGAATTAGAACAAAGGAATTAGAATGGATCGTACGAAGGAATTAGAATGGATCGTACGAAGATATTAGAATGGTTCGTACGAATGAATTAGAATGGATACATTTGTGCGAATGAATTAAAATGGATACATTCGTGCGAAAGAATTAGAATAGATCGTATGAATGAATTAGAATGGATCAGGCGAATGAACTAGAATGGGTCATACGATCCATTCTTACTCATTCGTATGATCCATTCTAATTCATTCGCACAAATGTATCCATTCTAATTCATTCGTACGATCCATTCTAATTCATTGGCACGAATGTATCTATTCTAATTCATTCGTACGATCCATTCTAATTCATTCGCACAATCCATTCTAATTCTTTTGCACGAATGTATTGTACGAATGAATTAGAATGGATCATATGAATGAATTAGAATGGATACATTCGTGCGAATGAATTAGAATGGATTGTGCGAATGAATAAGAATGGATCGTGGAAATGAATTAGAATGGATCGTACGAATGAATTAGAATGGATCGTATGAATGAATTAGAATGGATCGTACGAAGGAATTAGAATGGATCGTACGATTGAATTCGAATGGATCGTATGAATGAATTAGAATGAATCGTACGAATGAATTAGATTGGATCGTATGAATGAATTAGAATGGATCATACGAATGAATTAGAATGGATACATTCGTGAAAGAATTAGAATGGAATTAGAATGGATCGTACGAAGGAATTAGAATGGATCGTACAAAGGAATTAGAATGGATCGTATGAATGAATTAGAATGAATCGTACGAATGAATTAGAATGGATCGTACGAATGAATTAGAATGGATTGTATGAATGAATTAGAATGGATCGTACGAATAAATTAGAATGGATCGTACGAATGAATTAGAATGGATACATTCGTGCGAATGAATTAGAATGGATCATACGAATGAGTAAGAATGGATCGTACGAATGAAATAGAATGGATTTTACGAATGAATTAGAATGGATCATACGAAGGAAATAGAATGGATTTTACGAATGAATTAGATTGGATTCATTCGTGCGAATGAATTAGAATGGATCGTACGAATGAATTAGAATGGATCGTACGAATGAATTAGAATGGATCGTGCGAATGAATTGGAATGGATCGTACGAATGAATTAGAATGGATACATTCGTGCGAATGAATTAGAATGGATCGTACGAATGAATTAGAATGGATCGTACGAATGAATTAGAATAGATCGTACGAAGGAATTAGAATGGATCGTACGAATGAATTAGAATGGATACATTCGTGCGAATGAATTAGAATGGATCATACGAATGAGTAAGAATGGATCGTACGAATGAAATAGAATGGATTGTACGAATGAATTAGAATGGATCGTATGAATGAATTAGAATAGATTGTATGAATGAATTAGAATGGATACATTCGTGCGAATGAATTACAATGGATCGTACGAATGAATTAGAATAGATCGTGCGAATGAATTAGAATAGATCGTACGAATGAATTAGAATAGATTGTGAGAATGAATTAGAATGGATCATATGAATGAATTAGATTACGATCCATTCTATTTCATTCGTTTGATCCATTCTAATTCCTTCGTACAATCTAATTCATTCATACAATCCATTCTAATTCATTCGCACGAATGTATCCATTCTAATTCATTCGTACGATCCATTCTAATTCATTCGCACGATCCATTCTAATTCATTCGTACGATCCATTCTAATTCTTTTATACGATCCAATCTAATTCATTCATACAATCCATTCTAATTCATTCGCACGAATTTATCCATTCTAATTCATTCTTACGATCCAATCTAATTCATTCTCACAATCTTTTCTAATTCATTCGTACGTTCCATTCTAATTCACACATATGATCCATTCTAATTCATTCGTACGGATCGTACGTAGGAATTAGAATGGATCGTGCGAATGAATTAGAATGGATCGTACGAATGAATTAGAATGGATACATTCATGCGAATGAATTAGAATAGATCGTACGAATGTGTAAGAATGGATCGTACGAATGAAACAGAATGGTTTGTACGAATGAATTAGAATGGATTATACGAATGAATTAGAATGGATCGTGCGAATGAATTAGAATGGATCGTACGAATGAATTAGAATGGATACATTCGTGCGAATGAATTAGAATGGATCATACGAATAAGTAAGAATGGATCGTACGAATGAAATAGAATGGATTGTACGAATGAATTAGAATGGATACATTCGTGCGATCGAATTAGAATGGATCGTACGAATGAATTAGAATGGATCGTACAAATGAATTAGAATGGATCGTACGAAGGAATTAGAATGGATCGTACGAATGAATTAGAATGGATATATTCATGCAAATAAATTAGAATAGATCGTACGAATGAACTAGAATAGATCATACGAATGAAATAGAATGGATTTTATGAATGAATTAGATTGGATCGTATAAATGAATTAGAATGGATCGTATCATTGAATTAGAATGGATACATTCGTGCGAATGAATTAGAATGGATCGTATGAATGAATTAGAATAGATTGTGCGAATGAATTAGAATAGATCATACGAATGAGTAAGAATGGATCGTCCGAATGAAATAGAATGGATTGTACGAATGAATTAGAATGGATCGTACGAATGAATTAGAATGGATACATTCGTGCGAATGAATTAGAATGGATCGTGCTAATGAATTAGAATTGATCGTATGAATGAATTAGAATGGATTCATCCGTGTGAATGAATTAGAATGGATCGTACGAAGGAATTAGAATGGATCGTACGTACGAAAGAATTAGAATAGATTGTGCGAATGAATTAGAATGGATTGTACGAATGAATTAGAATGGATCGTACGAAGGAATTAGAATGGATCGTACGAATGATTTAGAATAGATTGTGCGAATAAATTAGAATTGATACATTCGTGCGAATAAATAAGAATGGATCGTACGAATGAAATAGAATGGATCGTAATAATGGATCATACGTATGAATTTGTACGTATGAATGAATTAGAATGAATCGAATTAGAATGGATCGTACAAAAGAATTAGAATGGATCGTATGAATGAATTAGACGTACGTTCCATTCTAATTCATTCGTACGATCCATTCTTACTCATTCGAATGATCCATTCTAATTCATTCGCACGATCCCTTCTAATTCATTCGCACAAATGAATCCATTCTAATTCATTCGTACAATCCATTCTAAGTCCTTCGTACGATCCATTCTATTTCATTCGTATGATCCCTTCTAATTCATTTGTATGATCCATTCTAATTCCTTCGTACGATCCATTCTAATTCATACGATCCATTCTATTTCATTCATACGTATGATTCATTCTAATTCATTCGTACGTTAGAATGGATCGTATGAATGAATTAGAATGGATCATACGAATGAATTAGAATAAATTGTGCGAATGAATTAGAATGGATCGTATGAATGAATTAGATTGGATCGTATGAATGAATTAGAATAGATCGTGCGATTGAATTAGAATGGATCGTACGAATGAATTAGAATGGATTGTATAAATGAATTAGAATGGATCGTACGAATGAATTAGAATGGATACATTCGTGCGAATGAATTAGAATGGATCATACGAATGAATTAGAATGGATCGTACGAATGAATTAGAATGGATTGTGCGAATGAATTAGAATGGATCGTACGTATGAATTAGAATGGATACATTCATGGGAATGAATAAGAATGGATCGTACGAAGGAATTAGAATGGATCGTATGAATGAATTAGATTGGATCGTATGAATGAATTAGAATGGATCGTGCGAATGAATTAGTTATGGATCGTATTAATGAATTATAATGGATCGTACGAATGAAATAGATGTATACATTCGTGCGAATGAATTAGATGGATCGTATGAATGAATTAAAATGAATGAATTAGAATGAATTATATTGGATCGTACGAAGGAATTAGAATGGATCGTACGAATGAATTAGAATGGATCATACGAATGAATTAGAATGGATCGTGCAAATGAAATAGAATGGATCGTACGAATGAATTAGAATGGATCGTACGAATGAATTAGAATGGATCGTACGAATGAATTAGAATGGATTGAATGAATGAATTAGAATGGATCGTGCTAAAGAATTAGAATGGATCGTACGAATGAATTAGAATAGATTGTGCGAATGAATTAGAATGGATCGTACGAATGAATTAGAATGGATAGTGCGAATGAATTAGAATGGATCGTATGAATGAATTAGAATGGATCGTACGAAGGAATTAGAATGGATCATACGAATGAATTAGAATGGATCGTATGAATGAACTAGATTGGATCGTATCAATGAATTAGAATGGATCGTGCGAATGAATTAGAATGGATCGTACGAATGAATTAGAATGGATCGTACGAATGAATTAGAATGGATCATACGAATGAAATATATGGATTCATTCGTGTGAATGAATTTGAATGGATCGTATGAATGAATTAGAATGAATGAATTAGAATAAATGAATTAGAATGAATTAGAATGGATCGTTTGAATGAATTAAAATGGATCGTGCGAATGAATTATAATGGATCGTACGAATGAATTAGAGTGGATCGTACGAATGAATCAGAATGGATCGTACGAAGGAATTAGAATGGATCGGACGAAGGAATTAGAATGGATCGTACGAATGAATTAGAATAGATTGTGCGAATGAATTAGAATGGATCATACGAATGAATTAGAATGGATACATTCGTGCGAATGAATTAGAATAGATCGTACAAATAAGTAAGAATGGATCGTACGAATGAAATAGAATGGATTGTACGAATGAATTAGAATGGATTCATTCGAATGAATTAGAATGGATCGTGTGAAAGAATTAGAATGGATTGTATGAATGAATTAGAATGGATCGTACGAATGAATTAGAATGGATCGTACGAATGAATTAGAATGGATACATTCTGTATGATCCATTCTAATTCATTCGTATGATCTATTCTAATTTATTCATACAATCCATTCTAATTCATTCGTATGAAGGAATTAGAATGGATCGTGCGAATGAATTAGAATGGATCGTACGAATGAAATAGAATGGATCGTATGAATGAATTAGAATGGATCGTGCGAATGAATTAGAATGGATCGTATGAATGAAATAGAATGGATCGTATGAATTAGAATGGATTGTACGAATGAATTAGAATAGATCGTGCGTCGTACGAATGAATTAGAATGGATCGTATTAATGAATTAGATTGGATCGTTTGAATGAATTAGAATGGATCGTGCGAATGAATTAGAATGGATCGTACGAATGAATTAGAATGGATATATTCGTGCAAATGAATTAGAATGGATCTTATGAATGAATTAAAATGGATCATATGAATCAATTAGAATGGATACATTCGTGTGAATGAATTAGAATGGATCGTACGAATGAGTAAGAATGGATCGTACGAATGAAATAGAATGGATTACACGAATGAATTAGAATGGATCATACGAATGAGTAAGAATGGATCGTACGAATGAAATAGAATGGATTGTACGAATGAATTAGAATGGATCGTACGAATGAATTAGAATGTATCCATTTTAATTCATTCATACGATCCATTCAAATTCATTCGCACAATCCATTCTAATTCATTCGCACGATCCATTCTAATTCATTCGCACGAGTGTATCCCTTCTAATTCATTCGTACGATCTATTCTAATTCATTCGTACGATCCATTCTAATTCCTTCGTACGATCCATTCTAATTCGATCCATTCTAATTCATTCATACGTACAAATTCATACGTACGATCCATTCTAATTCATTCGTATGATCCATTCTAATTCCTTCATATGATCCATTCTAATTCCTTCGTACGATCCATTCTAATTCCTTCGTATGATCCATTCTAATTCCTTCGTACGATCCATTCTTATTCATTCCCATGAATGTATCCATTCTAATTCATACGTACGATCCATTCTAATTCATTTATACGATCCAATCTAATTCATTCATACAATCCATTCTAATTCATTCGCACGAATTTATCCATTCTAATTCATTCGTACGATCCATTCGAATTCATTCGAACGAATGTATCCATTCTAATTTATTCGTACGATCCATTCTAATTCCTTCGTACGAATGTATCCACTCTAATTCATTCGTACGATCCATTCTAATTCCTTCATACGATCCATTCTAATTCGATCCATTCTAATTCATTCATATGTACAAATTCATACGTATGATCCATTATTACGATCCATTCTAATTCATTCGTACGATCCATTCTAGTTCATTCGCACGATCCATTCTAATTCATTCATACGATCCATTCAAATTCATTCGCACGATCCATTCTAATTCATTCATACGAATGTATCCATTCTAATTCATTCGTACGATCCATTCTAATTCATTCGCACGAATTTATCCATTCTAAATCATTCATACGAACCAATCTATTTCATTCGTACGTTCCATTCTTACTCATTCGTACGATCCATTCTAATTCATTCGCACGAGTGTATCCATTCTAATTCATTCGTACGATCCATTCTAATTCATTCGCAGAATCTATTCTAATTCATTCGTACGATCCATTTTAATTCCTTCGTACGATCCATTCTAATTCCTTCGTACGATCCATTCTAATTCATTCGTATGATCCATTCTAATTTATTCGCACGATCCATTCTAATTCATTCGCACAAATGTATCCATTCTAATTCATTCGTACGATCTATTCTAATTCATTCGTACGATCCATTTTAATTCCTTCGTACGATCCATTCTAATTCCTTCGTACGATCCATTCTAATTCATTCATACGATCCATTCTAATTCATTCATACAATCCATTCTAATTCCTTCTTATAATCCATTCTAATTCATTCGTACGATCTATTCTAATTCATTCGTAAGATCCATTTTAATTCATTCGTACAATTCATTCTAATTCATTCATACAATCCATTCTAATTCCTTCGTACGATCCATTCTAATTCCTTTGTACGAGCCATTATACTTCATTCGTATGGATACATTCGTGCGAATGAATTAGAATGCATCGTATGAATGAATTAGAATAGATTGTGTGAATGAATTAGAATGGATCGTACGTATGAATTAGAATGGATACATTCATGGGAATGAATTAGAATGGATCATATCAAGGAATTAGAATGGATCATATGAATGAAATATAATAGGTCGTACAAAGGAATTAGAATGGATCGTACGAAGGAATTAGAATGGATCGTACGAATGAATTAGAATGGATACATTCGTGCGAATGAATTAGAATGGATCGTACGAATGAGTAAGAATGGATCATACGAATGAAATAGAATGGATCGTACGAAGGAATTAGAATAGATTGTGCGAAAGAATTAGAATGGATCGTGCGAATGAATTAGAATGAATCGTACGAATGAATTAGAATGGATCGTATAAATGAATTAGAATGGATCGTACGAATGAATTATAGTGGATACATTCGTGCGAATGAATTAGAATGGATCATACGAATGAATTAGAATGGATCGTACGAATGAATTAGAATGGATCGTACAAATGAATTAGAATGGATACATTCGTGCGAATGAATTAGAATGTATCGTACGAATGAGTAAGAATAGATTGTGCGATATGAGTGAATTCGAATGGATCGTGCGAATGAATTAGAATGGATTATACGAATGAATTAAAATGGATTGTACGAATGAATTAGAATGTATCGTATGAATGAATTAGAATAGATTGTGCGAATGAATTAGAATGGATCGTACAAATGAATTAGAATAGATCATATGAATGAATTTGAATGGATCGTGCGAATGAATTAGAATGGATCGTACGAATGAATTAGAATGGATCGTATGAATGAATTGAATGGATCGTACGAAGGAATTAGAATGGATCGTACGAATGAAGTAGAATGGATCGTACGAATGAATTAGAATGGATCGTACAAATGAATTGGAATAGATCATACGAATGAATTAGAATGGATACATTCGTGCGAATGAATTAGAATGGATCGTGCACGTGTACGAATGAATTAGAATGGATCGTGCAAATGAATTAGAATGGATCGTACGAAGGAATTAGAATGGATCGTACAACAGAATCAGAATGGATCGTACGAATGAATTAGAATGGATACATTCGTGCGAATGAATTAGAATGGATCGTGCAAATGAATTAGAATGGATCGTACGAATGAATTAGAATAGATTGTGCGAATGAATTAGAATGGATCGTACGAATTAATTAGAATGTTGTACGAATGAATTAGAATGGATCGTAGGAAAGAATTAGAATGGATCGTACGAATGAATTAGAATGCATACATTCGTGCAAAAGAATTAGAATGGATTGTATGAATGAATTAGAATGGATCGTGCGAATGAATTAGAATGGATCGTATGGATATATTCGTGCAAATGAATTAGAATGGATTGTATGAATGAATTAGAATGGATTAATGAATGAATTAGAATGGATCATGTGAATGAATTAGAATGGATCGTACGAATGAATTTGAATGGATCGTACTAATGAATTAGAATGGATCGTGCGAATGAATTAGAATGGATTGTACGAATGAATTAGAATGGATACATTCGTGCGAATGAATTAGAATCGATCATACGAATGAGTAAGAATGGATTGTACGAATGAATTAGAATGGATCGTGCGAATGAATTAGAATGGATCGTGCGAATGAATTAGAATGGATCTAGATACATTCATGCGAATGAATTAGAATGGATAGTACGAGTACGATCCATTCTAATTCATTCGCACGAATGTATCCATTCTAAGTCATTCGTACGATCTATTCTAATTCATTCGTGCAATCCATTCTAATTCATTCGCACAATCCATTCTAATTCATTCATACGATCCATTCTAATTCATTCGCACAATCTATTCTAATTCATTCGTGTGATCCATTCTAATTCATTCGTATGATCTATTCTAATTCATTCGTACGATCCATTCTAATTCATTCATACGATCCATTCTAACGTAAGAATGAATTAGAATGGATCATACGTATGAATGAAATAGAATGGATCGTATGAATTAGAATGGATCGTATGAAGGAATTAGAATGGATCGTACGAATGAATTAGAATGGATCATACGAATGAAATAGAATGGATCGTACGAAGGAATTAGAATGGATTGTACGAATGAATTAGAATGGATTCATTCGTGCAAATGAATTAGAATGGATCGTGCGAATGAATTAGAATGGATCGTACGATCGTGCGAATGAATTAGAATGGATCGTACGAATGAATTAGAATGGATCGTACAAATGAATTAGAATGGATCGTATGACTGAATTAGAATGGATCGTGCAAATGAATTAGAATGGATCGTATGAATGAATTAGAATGGATCGTACTTATAAATTAGAATAGATCGTACGAATGAATTAGTATGGATCGTACGAAGAAATTAGAATGGATCGTACGAAGGAATTAGAATGGATTGTATGAATGAATTAGAATGGATCGTATGAATGAATTAGATTGGATCGTATTAGTGAATTAGAATGGATCGTGCGAATGAATTAGAATGGATCGTATGAATGAATTAGAATGGATCGTGCGAAGGAATTAGAATGGATTGTATGAATGAATTAGAATGGATCGTATGAATGAATTAGAATGGATTGTACGAAGGAATTAGAATGGATACATTCGTGCGAATAAATTAGAATGGAACGTACAAATGAGTAAGAATAGATCGTACGAATGAAATAGAATAGATCGTATCAATGAATTAGAATGGATCGTGCTAATGAATTAGAAATGATCGTACGAATGAATTAGAATAGATTGTGCGAATGAATTAGAATGGATCGTACGAATGAATTAGAATGGATCGTAGGAATGAATTAGATTGGATCGTATGAATGAATTAGAATGGATCGTACGAATGAATTAGAATGGATACATTAACGAATGAATTAGAATGGATCGTATGAATGAATTAGAATGGATCGTACGAATGAATTAGAATAGATTGTACAAATGTATCCATTCTAATTCATTCGTACGATCCATTCTAATTCCTTCATACAGATCCATTCTAATTCCTTCGTACGATCTATTCTAATTCCTTCGTTCGATCCATTCTAATTTTATTCGTATCATCCATTCTAATTTCTTCGTACGATCCATTCTTATTCATTCCCATGAATGTATCCATTCTAATTCATACGTACGATCCATTCTAATTCATTTATACGATCCAATCCAATTCATTCATACAATCCATTCTAATTCATTCGCACGAATGTACTATCCATTCTTACTCATTCGTACGATCCATTCTAATTCATTCGCACGAATGTATCCATTCTAATTCATTCATACGATCCATTCTAATTCCTTCGTATGATCCATTCTAATTCATTCGTACGATCTATTCTAATTCATTCGTACGATCCATTCTAATTCATTCATACAATCCATTCTAATTCTTTCGCACGATCCTTTCTAATTCATTCGTACGATCCATTCTAATTGATCGTACGAATGTATCCACTTTAATTCATTCGTACGATCCATTCTAATTCATTTGCACGATCAATTCTAATTCCTTCGTACGATCCATTCTAATTCATTCACACGAATGAATTAGAATGGATTGTATGAATGAATTAGATTGGATCATACGAATGAATTAGAATGGATCTTACGAATCAAATAGAATGGATCGTACGAATGAATTAGAATGGATCGTGCGAATGAATTAGAATGGATCGTACGAATAAATTAGAGTGGATACATTCGTACGAAGGAATTAGAATGGATCATACGAATGAATTAGAATGGATACATTCGTGCAAATGAATTAGAATGGATCGTATGAATGAATTAGAATGGATTGATCCATTCTAATTCATTCGTACGATCCATTCTATTTCATTCGTATGATCCATTCTAATTCCTTCGTACGATCCATTCTAATTCCTTCGTACGATCCATTCTAAATCCTTCGTAGATCCATTCTAATTTATTCATACGATCCATTGTAATTCATTCGTACGATCCATTCTAATTCATTCGCACGATCCATTCTAATTCATTCATACGATCCAATCTAATTCCTTCGTACGATCCATTCTTACTCATTCACACAATCTATTCTAATTCATTCGTACGATCCATTCGAATTCACTCAAACGATCCATTCTAATTCATTCATACGATCCATTCTAATTCATTCGCACGAATGTATCCATTCTAATTCATTCGTACGAGCCATTCTAATTCATTCGCATGATCCATTCTTATTCATTAATACGATCCAATCTAATTCATTCATACGATCCATTCTAATTCATTCGCACGAATGCATCCATTCTAATTCATTCGTACGATTCTAATTCATTCATGCAATCCATTCTAATTCATTCATACAATCTATTCTAATTCATTCGTATGATCCATTCTAATTCATTCGCATGAATGTATCCATTCTAATTCATTCGTACGATCCATTCTATTTCCTTCGTACGATACATTCTAATTCCTTCGTACGATCCATTCTAATTCATTCATACGATCCATTCTAATTCATTCGTACGATCCATTCTAATTCATTCGTACGATCCATTCTAATTCATTAATACGATCCAATCTAATTCATTCGTACGATCCATTCTAATTCATTCGTACGATCCATTCTATTTCATTCGCACGATCCATTCTAATTCATTCGCACAAATGTATCCATTCTAATTCATTCGTACGATCCACTCTAATTCATTCGTAAGATCCATTCTAATTCATTCGCACGGTCCATTCTAATTCATTCATACGATCCAATCTAATTCATTCGCACGTGCGAATGGATCGTGCGGATGAATTAGAATAGATTGTGCGAATGAATTAGAGCACGATCCATTCTAATTCATTCATACGATCTATTCTAATTCTTTCGCACGAATGTATCCATTCTAATTCAATCGCACGAATGTATCCATTCTAATTCATTCATACGATCCATTCTCATTCATTCATACGATCCATTCTAATTCCTTCGTACGATCCATTCTAATTCTTTCACATGATCCTTTCCAATTCATTCGTACGATCCATTCTAATTTATTCGCACGATCCATTCTAATTCATTCGTACGATCCATTCTAATTCATTCATACGATCCATTCTAATTCATTCGCATAATCTATTCTAATTCATTCATATGGATACATTCTAATTCTTTCGCATGAATGTATCCATTCTAACTCATTCTTACGATCCATTCTAATCCATTCTAATTCATTCATACGATCCAATCTAATTCCTTCGTACGATCCATTCTTACTCATTCGCACAATCTTTTATAATTCATTCGTATGATCCATTCTAATTCTTTCGTACGATCCATTCTAATTCTTTCGCACGAATGTATCCATTCTAATTCATTCGTACGTTCCATTCTAATTCATTCGCACGAATGTATCCATTCTAATTCATTCGTACGATCTATTCTAATTCATTCGCACAATCTATTCTAATTCACTCATACGATCCATTCTATTTCATTCGTACGATCTATTCTAATTCATTCGTACAATCCATTCTATTTCATTCATATGATCCATTCTAATTCATTCATACAATCCATTCTAATTCTTTCACATGATCCATTCTAATTCATTCGTACGATCCATTCTAATTCATTCGTACGATCCATTCTTATTTAATCGTACGATCCATTCTAATTCATTCGCACGAATGTATCCATTCTAATTCATTTGTACGATCCATTCTAATTCATTCGCACGATCCATTCTAATTCATTCGTACGATCCATTCGTATTCATTTCCACGAATGTATCCATTCTAATTCATTCATACGAACTATTCTAATTCATTCGTACGATCCATTCTAATTCATTCGCACGAATGTATCAATCCTTTGTACGATCCATTCTAACTCATTCATACGATCCATTCTAATTCATTCATACGATCCATTCTAATTTATTCGCACGATCCATTCTTACTCATTCGTACGATCCATTCGAATTCACTCATACGATCCATTCTAATTCATTCATACAATCCATTCTAATTCATTTATAGGATCGATTCTAATTCCTTCGTATGATCCATTCTAATTCATTCATACGGTCCATTCTATTTCATTCCTATGATCCATTCTAATTCATTCGTACAATCCATTCTATTTCATTCATACGATCCATTCTAATTCCTTCATACAATCCATTCTAATTCTTTCACACGATCCATTCTAATTCATTCATACAATCCATTCTAATTCTTTCACACGATCCATTCTAATTCATTCGCACAATCTATTCTAATTCATTCGTACGATCCATTCTAATTCATTCGTACGATCGATTCTAATTTATTCGCACGAATGTATCCATTCTAATTCATTCGTACGATCCATTCTAATTCATTCATACAATCCATTCTAATTCTTTCACACGATCCATTCTAATTCATTCGTACGATCCATTCTATTTCTTTCGTACGATCCATTCTAATTCATTCGTACGATCCATTCTAATTCATTCATACGATCCAATTTAATTTATTCATACGATCCATTCTAATTCATTCGTACGATCCATTCTAATTCATTCACACGAATGTATCCATCCTTTGTACAATCCATTCTAATTCATTCATACGATCCATTCTAATTCATTCGTATGATCCATTCTAATTCATTCGCACGATCCATTCTTACTCATTTGTACGATCCATTCGAATTCACTCATACGATCCATTCTAATTCATTCATAAGATCCATTCTAATTCATTCATACGATCCATTCTAATTCATTCGCACGAATGTATCCATTCTAATTCATTCGTACGATCCATTCTAATTCATTCGCACGATCCATTCTAATTCCTTCGTATGATCCGTACGAATGAATTAGAATGGATCGTATGAGTGAATTAGAATCGATTGTATGAATGAATTAGAATGGATCGTACGAATGAATTAGAATGGATACATTCGTGCGAATGAATTAGAATGGATCGTATGAATGAATTAGATTGGATCGTATGAATGAATTAGAATGGATCGTGCGAATGAATTAGATTGGATCGTACGAAATTCATTCATACGATCTAATCTAATTCATTCATACAACCCATTCTTACTCATTCGTATGATCCATTCTAATTCATTTGCATGAATATATCCATTCTAATTCATTCGTACGATCCATTCTAATTCATTCGTATGATCCATTCTAAATCCTTCGTACAATCTATTCTATTTCATTCGTACGATTCATTCTAATTCATTTGTACAATCCATACATTCGTGTGAATGAATTAGAATGGATCGTATGAATGAATTAGAATGGAACGTATGAGTGAATTCGAATGGATCGTGCGAATGAATTTGAATGGATTAGAATGAAATAGATCGTATTAATGAATTAGAATGGATTGTACGTATAAATTAGAATGGATACATTCAATGAATTAGAATGGATACATTCGTGCGAATGAATTAGAATGGATCGTATGAATGAATTAGATTGGATCGTATGAATGAATTAGAATGGATCGTATGAATGTATTAGAATGGATCGTGCGAATGAATTAGATTGGATCGTATGAATGAATTAGATTGGATCGTATTAATGAATTACAATGGATCGTACAAAGGAATTAGAATGGATTGTATGAATGAATTATAATGGATATATTCGTGCAAATGAATTAGAATGGATCGTATGAATGAATTAGAATGGATCGTATGAGTGAATTCGAATGGATCGTGCGAATGAATTTGAATGGATTAGAATGAAATAGATCGTATAAATGAATTAGAATGGATCGTACGTATAAATTAGAATGGATACATTCAATGAATTAGAATGGATACATTCGTGCGAATGAATTAGAATGGATCGTATGAATGAATTAGATTCGATCGTATGAATGAATTAGAATGGATCGTGCGAATTAATTAGATTGGATCGTATGAATGAATTAGATTGGATCGTATTAATGAATTACAATGGATCGTACAAAGGAATTAGAAAGGATTGTATGAATGAATTATAATGGATATATTCGTGCAAATGAATTAGAATGGATCGTATGAATGAATTAGAATGGATCGTACGAATGAATTAGAATGGATCGTAATAATGGATCGTACGTATGAATTTGTACGTATGAATGAATTAGAATGGATCGAATTAGAATGGATCGTACGAATGAATTAGAATTGATACATTCGTGCGAATGAATTAGAATGGATCGTACGAATGAATTAAAATGGATATATTCGTGCAAATGAATGGATCGTACGAATGAATTAGAATGGATCGTACGAATGAATTACAATGGATACATTCGTGCGAAAGAATTAGAATGGATCATATGAATAAATTAGATTGGATCGTATGAATGAATTAGAATGGATCGTGCGAAGGAATTTGAATGGATACATTCGTGCGAATGAATTTGAATGGATTGTGTGAATGAAATAGAATGGATCGAATTAGAATTGATACATTCGTTCGAATGAATTAGAATGGATCATACGATTGAGTAAGAATGGATCGTACGAATCAAATAGAATAGATCCTACGGAATGGATCATACGAATGAATTAGAATGGATCGTACGAAGGAATTAGAATGGATCGTACGAATAAATTAGAATGGATATATTCGTGCGAATGAATTAGAATGGAACGTACGAATGAATTAGAATGGATCGTACGAATGAAATAGAATGGATTGTACGAATGAATTAGAATGGATACATTAGTGCGAATGAATTAGAATGGATCGTACGAATGAGTAAGAATGGATCGTACGAATGAAATAGAATGGATTGTACGAAGGAATTAGAATGGATATATTCGTGCGAGTGAATTATAATGGATCGTGCGAATGAATTAGAATGGATCGTACAAATGACTTAAAATGGATCGTATGAACGAATTAGAATGCATCGTGCGAATGAATTAGAATGGATCGCATGAATGAATTAGAATGGATCGTACGAATGAATTAGAATGGATCGTACGAATGAAATAGAATAGATTGTGTGAATGAATTAGAATGGATCGTACGAATGAATTAGAATGGATACATTCGTGCGAATGAATTAGAATGGATCGTATGAATGAATTAGAATGGATACATTCGTGCGAATGAATTAGAATGGATCGTACGAATGAGTAAGAATGGATCGTACATTCGTGCGAATGAATTAGAATGGATTGTATGAATGAATTAGATTGGATCGTATAAAAGATTTAGAATGGATCATACGTATGAATTAGAATGGATACATGCGAATGAATTAGAATAGATTGTGCGAATGAATTTGAATGGATCGTACGAATGAATTAGAATGGATACATTCGTGTGAATAAATTAGAATGGATCGTATGAATGAATTAGAATGGATCGTGCGAATGAATCAGAATGGATCGTATGAATGAATTAGAATGGATCGTGCGAATGAATTAGAATGGATTAGAATGGATCGTACGAAAAAATTAGAATGGATCGTACGAATGAATTAGAAAGGATCGTGCGAATGAATTAGAATGGATCGTACGAATGAGTAAGAATGGATCATACGAATGAAATAGAATAGATTGTATGAATGAATTAGAATATATCATACAAATGAATTAGAATGGATCGTACGAATGAATAAGAATGGATCGTATGAATGAATTAGAATGGATAGATCGTATGAATGAATTATAATGGATCATACGAATGAAATATAATGGGTCGTACAAAGGAATTAGAATGGATCGTACGTGAATTAGAATGGATCGTACGTATGAATTAGAATGGATTCATTCGTGCGAATGAATTAGAATGGATCGTACAAATAAATTAGAATGGATCGTACGAATGAATTAGAATGGATCGTACGAATGAATTAGAATGGATACATTCGTGCGAATGAATTGGAATAGATTGTACGAATGTGTAAGAATGGATCGTACGAATGAAATAGAATGGATTGTACGAATGAATTAGAATGGATCGTGCGAATGAATTTGAATAGATCGTATGAATGAAATAGAATGGATCGTATGAATTAGAATGGATCGTACGAATGAATTAGAATGGATCGTACGAATGAATTAGAATGGATCGTATGAATGAAATAGAATGGATCGTACGAATGAATTAGAATAGATCGTACGAATGAATTAGAATGGATCGTACGAATAAATTAGAATGGATCATGCGAATGAATTAGAATAGATCGTACGAATGAATTAGAGTGGATACATTCGTACGAAGGAATTAGAATGGATCGTACGAATGAATTAGAATGTATCGTATGAATGAAATAGAATGGATCGTACGAATGAATTAAAATGGATCGTACGAATGAATTAGAATGGATCATGCGAATGAATTAGAATGGATCGCACGAATGAATTAGAGTGGATACATTCGTACGAAGGAATTAGAATGGATCGTACGAATGAATTAGAATGGATACATTCGTGCGTACGATACAACCTAACTCATTCATACGATCCATTCTAATTCATTAATACAATCCAATCTAATTCATTCATACGATCCATTGTAATTCCTTCGTACGATCCATTCTGATTCATACGATCCATTCTATTTCATTCGTACGATCCATTCTAATTCATTCGTACGATCCATTCTAATTCATTCGCACGATCCATTCTAATTCATTCATACGATCCATTCGAATTCATTCGCATGATCCATACTAATTCATTCATACGATCCAATCTATTTTATTCGGATGAATGTATCCATTCTAATTCATTCATACAATCCATTCTAATTCATTCGCACAATCCATTCTATTTCATTCGTACGATCCATTCAAATTCATTCATACGATCCATTCTAATTCATTCGCACGATACATTCTAATTCATAAGTACGATCCATCCTATTTCATTCATACGATCCAATCTAATTCATTCATACTATCCATTCTAATTCATTCGCACAAATGTATCCATTCTAATTCATTCGTACGATCCATTCTAATTCATTCGCACGATCCACTCTAATTCATTCGCCAAATGAATCCATTCTAATTCATTCGTACAATCCATTCTAATTCCTTCGAACGATCCATTCTATTTCATTTATATGATCCATTCTAATTCATTCGTACGATCCATTCTAATTCCTTCGTATGATCCATTCTAATTCATACGATCCATTCTATTTCATTCGTACGATCCATTCTAATTCATTTGTACGATCCATTCTAATTCATTCGCACGATCCATTCTAATTTATTCATACAATCCATTCTAATTCGTTCGTACGATCCATTCTAATTCATTCGTACGATCCATTCTAATTCATTCGCACGATCCATTCTAATTCATTCATATAATCCATTCTAATTCATTCGTACGATCCATTCTAATTAATTCGTACGATCGTGCTAGTGAATTAGAATGGATACATTCGTACGATCCATTCTAATTCCTTCGTACGATCCATTCTAATTCCTTCGTACGATCCATTCTAATTCTTACGCACGATCCATTCTAATTCGTTCGTACGATCCATTCTAATTCATTCGTCCGATTCATTCGTATGATCCATTCTAATTCCTTCGTACGAATGTATCCACTCTAATCATTCGTACGATCCATTCTAATTCATTCGCACGATCCATTCTAATTCATTCATACGATCCAATCTAATTCATTCGCACGATCCATTCTAATTCATTCGTACGATCCATTCTAATTCATTTATACGATCCAATCTAATTCATTCATACAATCCATTCTAATTCATTCGCACGAATTTATCCATTATAATTCATTCGTACGATCCATTCTAATTCATTCGCACAATCTATTCTAATTCATTCGCACAATCCATTCTAATTCATTCATACGATCCATTCTAATTCATTCGCATGATCCATTCTAATTCTAATTCATTCGCACGAATGTATCCATTCTAATTCATTCGTACCTGTATGAATTCATTCGTACGATCCATTCTAATTCATTCGTTTGATCCATTCTTACTCATTCGTATGATCCATTCTAATTCATTCGCACGAATGTATCCATTCTAATTCATTCGTACGATCCATTCTAATTCATTCGTACGATTCATTCTAATTCATTTATATGATCCAATCTAATTCATTCGTACGATCCATTCTAATTGTACGATCCATTCTTACTCATTCGTACGATCCATTCTAATTCATTTGCACGAATGTATCCATTCTAATTCATTCGTACGATCCATTCTAATTCATTCACACGATCCATTCTAAGTCATTCATACGATCCATTCTAATTCATTCGTACGATCCATTCTAATTCATTCGCACGAATGAATTAGAATGGATCGTACAAATGAATTAGAATGGATCGTGTGAATGAATTAGAATGGATCGTACGAATGAATTAGAGTTGATACATTCGTACGAAGGAATTAGAATGGATCGTACGAATGAATTAGAATGGATCGTACGAATGAATGAATTAGAATGGATCGTACGAATGAATTAGAATAGATTGTGCGAATGAATTAGAATGGATCGTACGTAATGAATTAGAATGGAACGTACGAATGAATTAGAATAGATTGTGCGAATGAATTAGAATGGAGCGTACGAATAAATTAGAATGGATCGTACAAATGAATTAGAATGGATACATTCGTGCAAATGAATTAGAATGGATCATACGAATGAGTAAGAATGGATCGTACGAATGAAATAGAATGGATTGTACGAATGAATTAGAATGGATCGTACGAATGAATTAGAATGGATCGTATGAATGAATTAGAATGGATCGTATGAATGAATTAGAATGGATCATACGAATGAAATAGAATGGATTGTACGAATGAATTAGAATGGATCGTACAAATGAATTACAATGGATCGTGTGAATGAATTAGCATGGATCGTACGAATGAATTAGAGTGGATACATTCGTACGAAGGAATTAGAATGGATCGTACGAATGAATTAGAATGATTACATTCATGCGAAAGAATTAGAATGGAACGTACGAATGAATTAGATTGGATCGTATAAATGAATTAGAATGGATCGTACGTATGAATTAGAATGGATCGTACGAACGAATTAGAATGAAATTAGAATGGATCGTACGAATAAATTAGAATGAAATTAGAATGGATCGTACGAAGGAATTAGAATGGATCGTACGAATGAATTAGAATGGATCGTATGAATGAATTAGAATGGATCGTGCGAATGAATTAGAATAGATTGTATGAATGAATTAGAATGGATCGTATGAATGAATTAGAATGGATCGTATGAATCAATTAGAATGGATCGTATGAATGAATTAGCATGGATCATGCTAAGGAATTAGAATGGATCGTATGAATTAATTAGAATGGATCGTATGAATGAATTAGAATGGATCGAATGAGTGAATTCGAATGGATCGTGCTAATGAATTAGAATGGATCGTATGAATGAATTAGAATTGATTTTGCGAATGAATTAGAATGGATCGTACGAATGAATTAGAATGGATCGTACGAATGAATTACAATGGATCGTACGAATGAATTAGAATGGATCGTATGAATGAATTAGAATGGATCGTGCGAATGAATTAGAATGGATCGTACGAATGAATTTGAGTGGATATCTTCGTGCGAATGAATTAGAATGGATCGTACGAATAAGTAAGAATGGATCGTACGAATTAAATAGAATGGATCGTACGTATCAATTAGAATGGATACATTCATGGGAATGAATTAGAATGGATCGTACGAAGGAATTAGAATGGATCGTACGAAGGAATTAGAATGGATCGTATGAATGAAATAGAATGGATCGTATGAATGAATTAGAATGGATCATGCTAATGAATTAGAATGGATCGTACGAATGAATTAGAATGGATCGTACGAATGAATTAGAATGGATCGTGCTAATGAATTAGAATGGATCGTACGAATGAATTAGAATACATTGTGCGAATGAATTAGAATGGATCGTACGAATGAATTGGAATGGATACATTCGTGCGAATGAATTAGAATGGATCGTATGCATTCTAATTCATTCATACGATCCAATCTAATTCATTCATACGATCCATTCTAATTCTTTCGCATGAATGTATCCATTCTAATTCATTCATACGATCCATTCTAATTCATTAGCACGAAAAAACAAGATCCACTCTAATTCATTCATACAATCTATTCTAATTCATTCATACAATCCATTCTAATTCTTTCACACGATCCATTCTAATTCATTCATACGATCCATTCTAATTCATTCGTACGATCCATTCTAATTCCTTCGTACGATCCATTCTAATTCCTTCGTACGATCCATTCTAATTTCATTCGTATGATCCTTTCTAATTCGTTCGTATGAACCATTCTTATTCATTCCCATGAATATATCCATTCTAATTCATACGTACGATTTATTCTAATTCATTTATACGATCCAATATAATTCATTCATACAAACCATTCTAATTCATTCGCATGAATGTACGATCAATTCTTACTCATTCATATGATCCATTTTAATTCATTCGCACGAATGTATCCATTCTAAATCATTCGTACGATCCATTCTAATTCATTCCCATGAATGTATCCATTCTAATTCATTCGTACGATCCAATCTAATTCATTCATACGATTCATTCTATTTTATTCGTACGATCCATTCTAATTCATTCGCACGAATGTATCCATCCTTTGTACGATCCATTCTAATTCATTCATACGATCCATTCTAATTCATTCGTACGATCCATTCTAATTCATTCGCACGATCCATTCTAATTCCTTCGTACGATCCATTCTAATTCCTTCGTACGATCCATTCTAATTTCATTCGTATGATCTATTCTAATTCCTTTGTACGATCCATTCTTACTTATTCCCATGAATATATCCATTCTAATTCATTCATACAATCCATTCTAATTCATTCGCACGAATGTATCCATTCTAATTCATTTGTACGATCCATTCTAATTCATTCGCACAATCTATTCTAATTCATTCGTACGATCCATTCTAATTCATTCGCACAATCTATTCTAATTCATTCGCACGATCCATTTTAATTCATTCATACGATCTATTCTAATTCATTCGCCCCATTCTAATTCATTCATACGATTCATTCTAATTCATGAATAAGAATGGATATAAGTGAATTCGAATGAATTAGAATGGATCGTGGGAATGAATTAGAATGGATCATACGATCCATTCTAATTCATTCGTACGTTAGAATGGATGGTATGAATGAATTAGAATGGATCGTATGAATGAATTAGAAAAGATTGTGCGAATGAATTAGAATGGATCGTACGAATGAATTAGAATGGTGCGAATGAATTAGAATGGATCGTGCGAATGAATTAGAATGGATCGTACGAATGAATTAGAATGGATCGTGTACAATCCATTCTATTTCATTCGTACGATCCATTCTTACTCTTTAGCACGATCCATTCTAATTCATTCGTACAATCCATTCAAATTCATTCGCACGATCCATTCTAATTCATTCGCACCATTCTAATTCATTCACACAATCTATTCTAATTCATTCACATGAATTTATCCATTCTAATTCATTCGTACGATCCATTCTATTTCATTCGTACGATCCATTCTTACTCATTCGTACGATCCATTCTTATTCATTTACACGAATATATCCATTCTAATTCATTCATACGATCCATTCTAATTCCTTCGTACGATCCATTCTAATTCATTCGCACGAATGTATCCATTCTAATTCATTCGCACGATCCATTCTAATTCATACGTACGATCCATTCTAATTCAAGCGTACGATCCGTTCTAATTTATTTGTATGATCCATTCTAATTCATTCATACGATCCATTCTAATTCATTTGCACGAATATATCCATTCTAATTCATTCGTAGGATACATTCGTGCGAATGAATTAGAATGGATCATACGAATGAGTAAGAATGGATCGTACGAATGAAATAGAATGGATTAACGAATTAATTAGAATGGATCGTACGAATGAATTAGAAAGGATCGTGCGAAAGAATTAGAATGGATTGTATGAATAAATTAGAAAGGATCGTACGAATGACTTAGAATGGATCGTACGAATGACTTAGAATGGATCGTATGAATAAATTAGAATGGAAATTAGAATGGATCGTACTAATAAATTAGAATGGATCGTGTGAAAGAATTAGAATGGATTGTATGAATGAATTATAATGGATCGTGCTAATGAATTAGAATGGATCGTACGAATGAATTAGAATAGATTGTGCGAATGAATTAGAATGGATCGTACGAATGAATTAGAATGGATCGTAATAATGGACCGTACGAATGAAATAGAATGGATCGTACGAATGAATTAGAATGGATCACGCAAATGAATTAGAATTTATCGTACGAATGAATTAGATTGGATCGTATTAATGAATTAGAATGGATCGCACGAATGTATCTATTCTAATTCATTCGTACGATCCATTATAATTCATTCGTACGATCCATTCTACTTCATTCGTACGATCCATTCTAATTTATTCGCACAATCTATTCTAATTCATTCGTACGATCCATTCTAATTCATTCGCACGATCCATTCTAATTAACTCTTACTCATTCGTATGATCCTTTCTAATTCATTCGTACGATCCATTCTAATTCATTTGTACGATCCATTCTTATTCATTCGCACGATCCATTCTAATTCATTCATACGATCCAATCTAATTCATTCATACGATCCAATCTAATTCATTCATACGATCCATTCTGATTCATTCGTACGATCCATTCTAATTCATTCGCACGAATGTATCCATCCTTTGTATGATCCATTCTAATTCATTCGTACGATCCATTCTAATTCATTTGCACGATCCATTCTAATTCATTCATACGATCCAATCTAATTCATTCGTACGATCCATTCTAATTCATTCATACGATCCATTCTAATTCATTCATACAATCCATTCTAATTCTTTCACAAGATCCTTTCTAATTCATTCGTACAATCTATTCTAATTCGTTCGCACGATCCATTCTAATTCATTCACACGATTCATTCTAATTCATTCGCACGAATGTATCCATTGTAATTCATTCGTACGATCCATTCTAATTCATTCGCACGATCCATTTTAATTCCTTCGTACAATCCGTACGAATGAATTAGAATTGATCGTATGAGTGAATTAGAATGGATACGAATGAATTAGAATAGATTGTGCGAATGAATTAGAATGGATCGTACGAATGAATTAGAATGGATAAATTCATGCGAATGAATTAGAATGGATTGTATGAATGAATTAGATTAGATCGTATAAATGAATTAGAATGGATTGTACGAATGAATTAGAATGGATCGTGCGTGCGAATGAATTAGAATGAATCGTACGAAGGAATTAGAATGGATCATACAAATGAATTAGAATGCATATATTTGTGCAAATGAATTAGATTGGATCATTTCATACGAATGAAATATAATGGGTCATACAAAGGAATTAGAATGGATCGTACGAATGAATTAGAATGGATCGTGCGAATGAATTAGAATGGATCCGTATGAATGAAATAGAATGGATCGTATGAATTAGAATGGATCGTACGCGTAAGAATGAAATAGAATGGATACATTCGTGCGAATGAATTAGAATGGATCGTATGAATGAATTAGAATGGATCGTATGAATGAATTAGAATAGATTGTGCGAATGAATTAGAATGGATCGTATGAATGAATTACAATGGTGCGAATGAATTAGAATGGATCGTGCGAATGAATTAGAATGGATCGTACGAATGAATTAGAATGGATCGTACGAATGAATTAGAATGGATACATTCGTACGAATGAATTAGAATTAGAATGGATCGTGCGAATGAATTAGAATGGATCGTATGAATGAATTAGAATGGATCGTGTGAATGAATTAGAATAGATACATTCGTGCGAATGAATTAGAATGGATCATACGAATGAATTAGAATGGATCGTATGAATGAATTAGATTGGATCGTATGAATGAGTTCATACATGTATGAATGAATTAGAATGGATACATTCGTGTGAATGAATTAGAATTAGAATGGATCGTATGAATGAATTAGAATGGATCGTATGAATGAATTAGAATAGATCGTGCGAATGAATTAGAATGGATACATTCGTGCGAATGAATTAGAATGGATCATACGAATGAATTAGAATGGATCGTATGAATGAATTAGATTGGATCATATGAATGAATTAGAATGGATCGTGCGAATGAATTAGAATGGATCGTACGAATGAATTAGAATGGAACATATGAATGAATTAGAATGGATCGTATGAATGAATTAGAATGGATTGTATGAATGAATTATTATGGATCTTATGAATGAATTAGATTGGATCGTATAAATGAATTAGAATGGATCGTACGTATGAATTAGAATGGATACATTCATGGGAATGAATTAGAATGGATCGTATGAATGAATTAGAATGGATACATTCGTGCGAATGAATTATAATGGATTGTATGAATGAATTAGAATGGATCGTATGAATGAATTAGAATGGATCGTACGAATGAATTAGTATGGATCGTACGAATGAATTAGAATGGATCGTATGAATGAATTAGAATGGATCGTGCGAATGAATTAGAATGGATCGTACGAATGAATTAGCATGGGTACATTCGTACGAAGGAATTAGAATGGATCGTCCGCATGAATTAGAATGGATACATTCGTGCAAATGTATCCATTCTAATTCATTCGTACGATCCATTCAAATTCATTAATACGATCCAATCTAATTCATTCATACGATCCATTCTAATTCATTCGTACGATCCATTCTAAGTCATTCATACGATCCATTCTAATTCATTAATACGATCCAATCTAATTCATTCATACGTTCCATTCTAATTCCTTCGTACGATCCATTCTAATTCATACGATCCATTCTATTTCATTCATACGATCCATTCTAATTCATTCGTACTATCCATTCTAATTCATTCGTACGATCCATTCTAATTCATTCGCACGTTCAATTCTAATTCATTCATACAATCTATTCTAATTCTTTCGTACGATCCATTCTTACTCATTCATACGATCCATTCTAATTCATTCGCACGAATGTATCCATTCTAATTCATTCATACGATCCATTCTAATTCCTTCGTACGATCCATTCTAATTCATTCGTACGATCCATTCTAATTCTTTCACGATCCATTCTAATTCCTTCATACGATCCATTCTAATTCATTCGTACAATCCATTCTAATTCATCCGTATGGATACATTCGTGCGAATGAATTAGAATGGATCGTGTGATTGAATTAGAATAGATTGTGCGATTGAATTAGAATGGATCGTACGAATGAATTAGAATGGATACATTCGTGTGAATGAATTAGAATGGGTCGTACGAATGAATTAGAATGGATCGTACGAATGAAATAGAATGGATTGTAATAATGAATTAGAATGGATCATACGAATGAATTAGAATGGATCGTGTGAAAGAATTAGGATGGATTGTATGAATGAATTAGAATGGATCGTATGAATGAATTAGAATGGATACATTCGTGCGAATGAATTAGAATGGATCGTGCGAATAAAATAGAATGGATCGTACGAATGAATTAGAATGGATCGTACGAATGAATTAGAATAGATTGTGCGACGAATGTAACCATTCTAATTCATTCGTACGCAATCCATTCTAATTCTTTTACAAGATCCATTCTCATTCATTCATACGATCCATTCTAATTCATTCGTATGATCCATTCTAATTCATTCATACAATCTACTCTCTTTCATTCGTACGATCCATTCTTACTCATTCGTACGATCCATTCTAATTCATTTGTACGAATGTATCCATTCTTATTCATTCAAACGATCCATTCTAATTCATTCGTACGATCCATTCTAATTCCTTCGTATGATCCATTCTAATTCCTTCGTACGATCCATTCTAATTCCTTCGTACAATCCATTCTAATTTCATTTGTATGATCCATTCTAATTCCTTCGTACGATCCATTCTTATTCATTCCCATGAATGTATCCATTCTAATTCATACGTACGATCCATTCTAATTCATTTATACGATCCAATCTAATTCATTCATACAATCCATTCTAATTAATTCGCACGAATGTACGATCCATTCCTACTCATTCGTACGATCCATTCTAATTCATTCGCACGAATGTATCCATTCTAATTCATTCGTATGATCCATTCTAATTCATTCGCACAATCTATTCTATTTCATTCGTACGACCCATTCTAATTCATTCGTATGATCCATTCTAATTCATTCGTATGACCCATTCTAATTCATTCATACAATCCATTCTAATTCTTTCACACGATCCACTCTAATTCATTCGTACGATCCATTCTAATTCATTCGTACGATCCATTCTAATTCATTCATACGATCCATTCAAATTCATTCGTACGATCCATTCTATTTCATTCGTACGATCCATTCTAATTCATTCGCACGAATGTATCCATTCTAGTTCATTCGTACGATCCATTCTAATTCATTCATACAATCCATTCTATTTCATTCGTACGATCCATTCTAATTCATTCGTATGATCCATTCTAATTCATTCGCACGATCCATTCTAATTCATTCGTACGATCCATTCTAATTCATTCGCACGAATGTATCCATTCTAGTTCATTCGTACGATCCATTCTAATTCATTCATACAATCCATTCTATTTCATTCGTACGATCCAGTCTTACTCATTCGTACGATCCATTCTAATTCATTCGCACGAATGTATCCATTCTAATTTATTCGTACGATCCATTATAATTCATTCGTACGATCCATTCTAATTCCTTTGTATGACCCATTATATTTCATTCGTATGATCCATTCTAATTCCTTTGTACGATCCATTCTAATTCATTCATACGATCTATCCATTCTAATTCATTCCTACGATCCATTCTAATTCATTCATATGATCCATTTTAATTCATTCGTACATTCTATTCTATTTCATTCGTACGATCCATTCTTACTCATTTGTACGATCAATTCTAATTCATTCGCACGATCCTTTCTAATTCATTCGTACGATCCATTCTAATTCATTCGTATGATCCATTCTAATTCATTCGCATGATCAATTCTAATTCATTAATACGATCCATTCTTTCTCATTCGTACGATCCATTCTAATTCATTCGTACAATCCATTCTAATTCATTAATACGATCCAATCTAATTCATTTATACGATCTATTCTAATTTCTTCGTACGATCCATTCTTAATTCATTCTTAATTCATTAGAGTTGATACATTCGTGCGAATGAATTAGAATGGATCGTACGTATGAATTAAAATGGATACATTCATGGGAATGAATTAGAATGGATCGTACAAAGGAATTAGAATGGATCATACGAATGAAATATAATGGGTCGTACAAAGGAATTAGATCCATTCTAATTCATTCGTACGAAGGAATTAGATCGTACGAAGGAATTAGAATAGATCGTTCGAATGAATTAGAATTGATCGTACGAATGAATTAGAATGAATTAGAATAGATCTTACTCATTCTTACAATCCATTCTAATTAGTTCGTACGATCCATTCTATTTCATTCGTATGATCCATTCTTACTCAATCGTATGATCCATTCTAATTCATTCGCACGAATGTATCCATTCTAATTCATTCGTACGATCCATTCTAATTCATTCGCACGATCCATTCTAATTCATTCATACGATCCATTCCAATTCATTCGTACAATCCATTCTTACTCATTCGTACGATCCAGTCTAATTCATTCGCACGAATGTATCAACTCTAATTCATTCGTACGATCCATTCTAATTCATTCATACATGTACGAATGAATTGGAATGGATACATTCGTGCGAATGAATTAGAATGGATCGTATGAATGAATTAGATTGGATCGTATGAATGAATTAGAATGGATCAAGCGAATGAATTAGAATAGATCGTACGAATGAATTAGAATGGATCGTACGAATGAATTAGAATGGATACATTCGTGCAAATGAATTAGAATGGATTATATGAATGAATTAGAATAGATCGTGCGAATGAATTAGAATGGATCGTACGAATGAATTAGAACGGATATATTCATGCAAATGAATTAGAAAGGATCGTATGAATGAATAAGAATGGATCGTGCGAATGAATTAGAATAGATCGTACGAATGAATTAGAATAGATTGTGCGAATGAATTAGAATGGATTGTACGAATGAATTAGAATGGATACACGATCCATTCTAATTCATTCATACGATCCATTCTAATTCATTCGTTCGATCCATTCTAATTCATTCGTACGATCCATTCTACTTCATTCATACGATCTATTCTAATTCTTTCGCACGAATGTATCCATTCTAATTTATTCGTATGATCCATTCAAATTCATTCGCACGATCCATTCTAATTCATTCATACAATCCATTCTAATTCTTTTGCTCGAATGTATCCATTCTAATTCATTCGTACGATCCATTCTATCTCATTCGTACGATTCATTCTAATTCATTCGCATGATCCAATCTAATTCATTCGCACGATCTATTCTAATTCATTCGTACGATCCATTCTAATTCATTCGTACGATCCATTCTAATTCATTCGTACGATCCATTCTAATTCATTCATACGATCCAATCTAATTCATTCGCACGATCCAATCTAATTCATTCACACGATCCATTCTAATTCATTCGTACGATCCATTCTAATTCATTCGTACGATCCAATCTAATTCATTCTATCTCATTCGTACGATCCATTCTAATTCATTCGTACGATCCATTCAAATTCATTCGCACGATCCATTTTAATTCATTCGTACGATCCATTCTAATTCATTCGTACGATCCATTCTAATTCATTCGCACGATCCATTCTAATTCATTCATACGATCCAATCTAATTCATAAGTACGATCCATTCTAATTCATTCATACGATCCAATCTAATTCATTCATACGATCCATTCTAATTCATTCGTATGATCCATTCTAACTCCTTCGTACGATCCAGTCTGTTTCATTCGTACGATCCATTCTTACTCAATCGTATGATCCATTCTAATTCATTCGCACGAATGTATCTATTCTAATTCATTCGTACAATCCATTCTAATTCATTCGCAAGATCCATTCTAATTCTTTCATACGATCCATTCCAATTCATTCGTGCGAATGAATTAGAATGGATACATTCATGCGAATGAATTAGAATGGATCGTGCGAATGAATTAGAATGGATCGTACGAATGAATTAGAATGGATCGTATGAATGAATTAGAATGGATCGTGCGAATGAATTAGAATGGATCGTACGAATGAATTAGAATGGATCGTACGAATGAATTCGAATGGATCGTACGTATGAATTAGAATGTCATACAAATGAATTAGAATGGATCGTATGAATGAATAAGAATGGATTGTGCGAATGAATTAGAATGAATCGTACGAATGAATTGGAATGGATCGTATGAATGAATTAGAATAGATTATGTGAATGAATTAGAATGGATCGTAAGAATGAATTAGAATGGATCGTACCAAGGAATTTGAATGGATCATTCGAATGAAATAGAATGGATCGTACGAAGGAATTAGAATGGATCGTACGAATGAATTAGAATGGATACATTCGTGCGATCCATTCTAATTCGTGGATCTTACGAATAAATTAGAATGAATTAGAATGGATTGTATGAATGAATTAGAATGGATCGTATGAATGAATTAGAATGGATCATTCGAATGAATTAGAATGGATACATTCGTACAAATGAATTAGAATAGATCGTACGAATGAATTAGAATAGATCATACGAATGAGTAAGAATGGATCAAACGAATGAAATAGAATGAATTGTACGAATGAATTACAATGGATCGTACGAATGAATTAGAATAGATCGTGTGAAAGAATTAGAATGGATTGTATGAATGAATAAGAATGGATCGTACGAATGAATTAGAATGAATTAGAATGGATCGTACGAATGAATTAGAATGGATATATTCGTGCAAATGAATTAGAATAGATCGTACGAATGAATTAGAATGGATCGTACGAATGAGTAAGAATGGATACATTAGTGCGAATGAATTAGAATAGATCGTACGAATGGATACATTCGTGCGAATGAATTAGAATGGATACATTCGTACGAATGAATTAGAATGGATCATACGAATGAATTAGAATGGATCGTATGAATGAATTAGAATGGATACATAGGAATGAATTAGAATGGATCGTATGAATGAATTAGAATAGATCGTACGAAGGAATTAGAATGGATCGTACGAATGAATTAGAATTGATCGTACGAATGAATTAGAATGGTGCAAATGAATTAGAATAGATCGTGCGAAAGAATTAGAATGGATTGTATGAATGAATTAGAATGGATCGTACGAATGAATTAATTAGAATGGATTAGAATGGATACATTCGTGCGAATAAATTAGAATGGATACATTCGTGCGAATGAATTAGAATGGATAATTTATCGTACGATCCATTCTAATTCATTTATACGATCCATTCTAATTCATTTGCATGAATGTATCCATTCTAATTCATTCGCACGATCCATTCTAATTCTAATTCATTCGTACGAATGTATCCATTCTAATTCATTCGTACATGTATGAATTCATTAGTACGATCCATTCTAATTCATTCGTACGATCCATTCTTACTCATTCATATGATCCATTCTAATTCATTCGCACGAATGTATCCATTCTAATTCATTTGTATGATCCATTCTAATTCATTCGTACGATCCATTCTAATTCATTCATATGATCCATTCTAATTCTTTCATACGATCCATTCGAATTCACTCATACGATCCATTCTAATTCATTCATACGATCCATTCTTATTCATTCCCATGAATGTATCCATTCTAATTCATTCGTACGAATGAATTAGAAAGGATCGTATGAATGATTAAGAATGGATCGTGTGAATAAATTAGAATGGATCGTGCGAATGAATTAGAATAGATTGTGCGAATGAATTAGAATAGATCGTACGAATGAATTAGAATGGATACATTCGTGCGAATGAATTAGAATGGAACGTACGAATGAATTAGAATGGATATATTCTTGCGAAAGAATTAGAATGGATCGTATCAATGAATTAGAATGGATCATACGAATGAATTAGAATAGATCGTACGAATGAATTAGAATGGATCGTACAAATGAATTAGAATCGATATATTCGTGCGAATGAATTAGAATTAGAATGGATCGTGCGAATGAATTAGAATGGATAGTATGAATGAATTAGAATGGATCATACGAATGAATTAGAATAGATTGTGCGAATGAATTAGAATGGATCGTACGAATGAATGAGAATGGATCGTGTGAAAGAATTAGAATGGATTGTATGAATGAATTAGAATGGATCGTATGAATGAATTAGAATGGATCGTACAAATGAATTAGAATGGATCGTACGAATGAATTAGAATTGATACATTCGTGCGAATGAATTAGAATGGATCCATTCTAATTCATTTACACGATCCATTCTAATTCATTCGTCACACGATCCATTCTAACTCATTCGCATAATCTATTCTAATTCATTCGTACGATCCATTCTATTTCATTCGCACGATCCAATTTCTTTCTAATGAATTAGAATGGATCGTATGAATGAATTACAATGGATCGTACGCGTACGATCCATTCTAATTCATTCGCACGATCCATTCTAATTCATTCGCATGATCCATTCTAATTCATTCGTACGATCCATTCTAATTCATTCATACGATCCATTCTAATTCATTCGCATGAATGTATCCATTCTAATTCATTCGTAAGATCTATTCTAATTCATTCGCACGATCCATTCTAATTCATTCGCACGAATGTATCCATTCTATTTCATTCGTACGATCCAGATCCATTCTAATTCATTCATACGATCGATTCTAATTCATTCGTACAATCCATTCTATTTCATTCGTACGATCAATTCTTACTCATTCGTACGATCCATTCTAATTCATTCATACGATCCATTCTAATTCATTCGTACAATCCATTCTATTTCCTTCGTACGATCTATTCTAATTCATTCATACAATCCATTCTAATTCATTCGTACGATCCATTCTAATTCATTCGTACAACCCATTTTATTTCATTCGTACGATCCATTCTAATTCCTTCGTATGATCCATTCTAATTCATTCGCACGGTCCATTCTAATTCATTCGCACGGTCCATTCTAATTCATTCATACGATCTATTCTAATTCTTTCGCACGAATGTATCCATTCTAATTCATTCGTACGATCCATTGTAATTCATTCGTACGATCCATTCTAATTCGTTCATACAATCTATTCTAATTCATTCGTACGATCCATTCTAATTCATTCGTACAATCCATTCTATTTCATTCATACGATCTATTCTAATTCATTCATATAATCCATTCTTACTCATTCGTATGATCCATTCTAATTCACTTGCACGAATATATCCATTCTAATTCAATGGATCGTATGAATGAATTAGAATGGATATATACGAATGAATTAGAATGGATCGTATGAATGAATTAGAATAGATCGTACGAATGAATTAGAATAGATCGTAGGAATGAATTAGATTGGATCGTATGAATGAATTAGAATGGATTGTATGAATGAATTAGAATGGATCGTACGAATGAAATAGAATGGATCGTACGAATGAATTAGAATGGATCGTGCGAATGAATTAGAATGGATCATACGAATGAATTAGAATGGATCGTACGAATGAATTAGAATGGATATATTCGTGCAAATGAATTAGAATGGATCATACGAAAGAGTAAGAATGGATCGTATTAATGAATTAGAATGGATCGTGCGAATGAATTAGAATGGATCGTACGAATGAGTAAGAATGGATCGTGAGAATGAATTAGAATGGATCGTACGAATGAATTAGAATGGATCATACGAATGAGTAAGAATGGATCGTACGAATGAAATAGAATGGATTGTACGAATGAATTAGAATGGATCGTACGAATGAATTAGAATGGATACATTCATGCGAATGAATTAGAATGGATCGTACGAATGAGTAAGAATGGATCGTGCGAATGAAATAAAATGGATCGTGCGAATGAATTAGAATGGATCGTACGAATTAATTAGAATGGATCGTATGAATGAATTGGAATGGATACATATGAATGAATTAGAATGGATCGTATGAATGAATTTCAATGGATCGTATGAATGAATTCGAATGGATCGTACGAATGAATTAGAATAGATCGTACGAATGAATTAGAATGAATTAGAATGGATCGTACGAATGAAATAGAATGGATCGTACAAATGAATTAGAATGGATCGTGCGAATGAATTAGAATGGATCGTACGAATGAATTAGAATGGATTGTACGAATCAATTAGAATGGATACATTCGTGCGAATGAATTAGAATGGATCGTACGAATGAATTAGAATGGATCGTATGAATGAATTAGAATGGATCGTACGAAGGAATTAGAATGGATCGTACGAATGAATTAGAATAGATTGTGCGAATGAATTAAAATGGATCGTATGAATAAATTAGAATGGATCGTACGAATGAATTAGAATGGAATGGATTGTACGAATGAATTAGAATGAATCGTGCGAATGAATTAGAATGGATTGTACGAATGAATTAGAATGGATCGTGCGAATGAATTAGAATGGATTGTACGAATGAATTAGAATGGATCGTACGAATGAATTAGAATGGATCGTGTGAAAGAATTAAAATGGATTGTATGAATGAATTAGAATGGATCGTACTAATGAATTAGAATGGATCGTACGAATGAATTAGAATGGATTCATTCTAATTCATTTGCACGATCCATTCTAATTCATTCGTCACACGATCCATTCTAATTCATTCGCACAATCTATTCTAATTCATTCGTACGATCCATTCTATTTCATTCGCATGATCCATTCTATTTCATTCGTACGATCCACTCTTAATCATTCGTACGATCCATTCTAATTCATTCGCACGAATATATCCATTATAATTCCTTCGTACGATCCATTCTAATTCCTTCGTACGATCCATTCTAATTCATTCGTACGATCCATTCTAATTCATTCGCACGAATGTATCCATTCTAATTCATTCATACGATCCATTCTAATTCATTCGTACGATCCATTCTAATTCATTCGTACGATCCATTCTATTAGAATAGATTGTGCGAATGAATTAGAATGGATCGTACGAATGAATTAGAATGGATATATTCATGCGAATGAATTAGAATGGAATGTACGAATGAATTAGAATAGATTGTGCGAATGAATTAGAATGGATCGTGCTAATGAATTAGAATTGATCGTACGAATGAATTAGAATAGATTGTGCGAATGAATTAGAATGGATCGTACGAACGAATTAGAATGGATCGTATGAATGAATTAGAATGGATCGTACAAAGGAATTAGAGTGGACACATTCGTACGCATGAATTTATCCATTCAAATTTATTCGCACAATCTATTCTAATTCATTTGTACGATCCATTCTAATTCATTCGCACGATCCATTCTAATTCATTTGCACGATCCATTCTACTTCATTCATACAATCCATTCTAATTCTTTTGCATGAATGTATCCATTCATTTGAATGAATTAGAATGGATACATGATCCATTCTAATCCATTCATACCATCCATTCTAATTCATTCGTACGATCCATTCTAATTCATTCGCATGATGTATTCTAATTCATTCATACGATCCAATCTAATTCATTCATCCGATCCATTCTAATTCATTCGCACGAATGTATCCATTCTAATTCATTCGCACGATCCATTCTAATTCATTCATACGATCCATTCTAATTCATTCGCACGAATGTATCCATTCTAATTCATTCGTACGATCCATTCTAATTCATTCGCACAATCTATTCTAATCCATTCGTACGATCCATTCTAATTCATTCGCACGATCCATTCTAATTCATTCGCACGAATGAATCCATTCTAATTCATTCGTACAATCCATTCTATTTCATTCGTACGATCCATTCTATTTCATTCGAATGATCCATTCTAATTCCTTCCTACGATCCATTCTAATTCATTCCCATGAATGTGTCCATTCTAATTCATTCGCCCGATGCATCGTAATTCATTCGCACGAATGTATCCATTCTAATTCATTCGTACGATCTATTCTAATTCATTCGTACGATCCATTCTTACTCATTCGTACGATCCATTTTAATTCATTCGCACGAATGTATCCATTCTAATTCATTCATACGATCCATTCTAATTCCTTCGTACGATCCATTCTAATTCCTTCGTACGATCCATTCTAATTCCTTTGTACGACCCATTATATTTCATTCGTATGATCCATTCTAATTCATTCATACGATCCAATCTAATTCATTCATACGATCCATTCTAATTCATTCACACGAATGTATCCATTCTAATTCATTCGCACGATCTATTCTAATTCATTCGTACAATCCATTCTAATTCATTCGTACAATCCATTCTAATTCATACGTACGATCCATTCTAATTCATTCGTACGATCGTACGAATAAATTAGAATGGATACATGATCCATTCTAATTCATTCATACGATCCATTCTAATTCATTCGTACGATCCATTCTAATTCATTCGCACGATCCATTCTAACTCATTAGCACGATCCATTCTAATTCATTCGCACAATCTATTCTAATTCATTCGTACGTTCCATTCTAATTCGTTCGCACGAATGTATCCATTCTAATTCATTCTATGATCATACGTGTATGAATTAGAATGGATTGTATGAATGAATTAGAATGGATCGTACGATCTATTCTAATTCATTCGTACGATCCATTCTAATTCATTATGAATTAGAATGGATCGTACGAAGGAATTAGAATGGATCGTACGAATGAATTAGAATGGATACATTCATGCGAATGAATTAGAATGGATCGTATGAATGAATTAGATTGGATCATATGAATGAATTAGAATGGATCGTGCGTATGAATTAGAATGGATACATTCATGGGAATGAATTAGAATGGATCGTACAAAGGAATTAGAATGGATCATACGAATGAAATATAATAGGTCATACAATGGAATTAGAATGGATCGTACGAAGGAATTAGAATGGATCGTACGAATGAATTAGAATGGATACATTCGTGCGAATGAATTAGAATGGATCGTACGAATGAGTAAGAATGGATCGTACGAATAAAATAAAATGGATCGTACGAATGAATTAGAATGGATCGGGTGAATGAATTAGAATGGATCATACGAGTGAATTAGAATAGATTGTGTGAATGAATTAGAATGGATCATACAAATGAATTAGAATGGATTGTATGAATGAATTAGAATGGATCGTATGAATGAATTAGAATAGATCGTGCGAATGAATTAGAATGGATCGTACGAATGAATTAGCATCGTATGAATGAATTAGAGTGGATACATTCATACAAATGAATTAGAATGGATCATACGAATGAATCGTACGAAAGAATTAGAATGGAACGTACGAATGAATTAGAATGGATTGTATGAATGAATCCATTCTAATTCAATTGTACGATCCATTCTTATTCCTTCGTACGATCCATTATAATTCATTCGTACGATCTATTCTAATTCATTCGTACGATCCATTCTAATTCATTCGCACGATCCATTCTAATTCATTCATACGATCCATTCTAATTCATTCATACGATCTATTCTAATTCTTTCGCACAAATGTATCCATTCTAATTCATTCGCACGAATGTATCCATTCTAATTCATTCGTACGATCCATTCTAATTCAATCGCACAATCTATTCTAATTCATTCGTATGATCCATTCTAATTCATTCGTATGCGAATGAATTAGAATGGATCGTATGAATGAGTAAGAATGGATCGTACGAATGAGTAAGAATGGATCGTACGAATGAGTAAGAATGGATCGTACGAACGAAATAGAATGGATTCGCAAGAATGTATCCATTCTAATTCATTCGTACAATCCATTCTAATTCATTCGTACAATCCATTCTAATTCATTTGCACGATCCATTCGAATTCACTCATACAATCTATTCTAATTCATTCATACGATCCATTCTAATTCATTCGCACGAATGTATCCATTCTAATTCATTCGTACGATCCATTCTAATTCATTCGCACAATCTATTCTAATTCATTCGAATGAATAAGAATGGATACGTTCGTGCGAATGAATTAGAACGGATCGTGCGAATGAATTAGAATGGATCGTACGAATGAATTAGAATGAATCGTAGGAATGAATTAGAATGGATCGTATAAAGGAATTAGAATGGATCATACAAATGAAATATAATGGGTCGTACAAAGGAATTAGAATGGATCGCACGAAGGAATTAGAATGGATTGTACGAAGGAATTAGAATGGATCGTACGAATGAATTAGAATGGATACATTCATACAATCCATGATCCATTCTAATTCATTCGTGCGATCCATTCTAATTCATTCGTACAATCCATTCTATTTCATTCGTACGATCCATTCTTACTCATTCATGTGATCCATTCTAATTAATTCGCACAATCTATTCTAATTCATTCGTACGATCCATTCTAATTCATTCGCACGATCCATTCTAATTCATTCATACGATCCATTCTAATTCATTCATACGAGCCATTCTAATTCATTCATACGATCTATTCTAATTCTTTCACACGATCCATTCTAATTCATTCGTACTATCCATTCTAATTCATTCGTACAATCCATTCTTTTTCATTCGTACGATCCATTCTAATTCATTCGCACAAATATATCCATTCTAATTCGTTCGTACGATCCATTCTAATTCATTCGCACGATCCATTCTAATTCATTAATACGATCCAATCTATTTCATTCATACGATCTATTCTAATTCATTTGCACGAATGTATCCATTCTAATTCATTCGTACGATCCATTCTAATTCATTTGCACAATCTATTCTAATTCATTCGACGTACGATCCATTCTATTTCATTCGTACGATCCATTCTTACTCATTCGTACGATCCATTCTAATTCATTCGCACGAATGTATCCATTCTAATTCATTCGTACGATCCATTCTAATTTTTTCGTATGATCCATTCTAATTCCTTCATACGATCCATTCTAATTCCTTTGTACGACCCATTATATTTCATTTGTATGATCCATTCTAATTCCTTTGTATGATCCATTCTAATTCATTCGTACGATCCATTCTAGTTCATTCGCACGATCCATTCTAATCATTCATACGATCCAATCTAATTCATTCATACAATCCATTCTAATTCATTCGCACGAATGTATCCATTCTAATTCATTCATATGATCCATTTCCTTCATAAGATCCATTCTAATTCCTTCGTACGATCGATTCTAATTCATTCGTACAATCCATTCTAATTCATTCGAACGATCCATTCTAATTCATTCGCGCGATCCATTCTAATTTATTCGCACAATCTATTCTAATTCATTCCCACTATCCATTCGAATTCACTCATACGACCCATTCTAATTCATTCATATGATCCATTCTAATTCATTCGTACGATCGATTCTATATCATTCGCACAATCTATTCTAATTAATTCGTACGATCCATTCTAATTCCTTCATACGATCCATTCTAATTCATTCGCACGAATGTATCCATTCCAATTCATTCGTACGATCCATTCTAATTCATTCGTATGATCCATTCTAATTCCTTTGTACGATCTATTCTAATTCCTTCGTACAATCCATTCTATTTCATTCGTATGATCTATTCTAATTCCTTCGTACGATCCATTCTTATTCATTCCCATGAATGTATCCATTCTAATTCATACGTACGTAATGTATTAGAATGGAACGTACGAATGAATTAGAATGGATCGTGCTAATGAACTAGAATGGATCGTATGAATGAATTAGAATGGATCGTGCGAATGAATTAGAATGGATCGTACGAATGAATTAGAATAGATTGTGCGAATGAATTAGAATGGATCGTACGAATGAATTAGAATGGATACATTCATGCGAATGAATTAGAATGGATCATACAAATGAATTAGAATGGATCGTGCGAATGAATTAGAATGGATCGTACGAATGAGTAAGAATGGATCGTACGAATGAATTAGAATGGATCGTACGAATGAATTAAAATGGATCGTACGAAGGAATTAGAATAGATTGTGTGAATGAATTAGAATGGATCGTGTGAATGAATTAGAATGGATCGTATTAATGAATTAGAATGGATCGTGCGAATGAATTAGAATGGATCGTACGAATGAGTAAGAATGGATCGTAAGAATGAAATAGAATGCATTGTACGAATGAATTAGAATGGATCGTACGAATGAATTAGAATGGATCGTACGAAATGAATTAGAATGGATCGTACGAAGGAATTAGAATGGATCGTGCTAATGAATTAGAATGGATCGTACGAATGAATTAGAATAGATTGTGCGAATGAATTAGAATGGATCGTCATACGATACAATCTAATTCATTCATACGATCCATTCTAATTCATTCGTATGATCCATTCTAATTCCTTCGTACGATCCATTCTATTTCATTCGTACGATCCATTCTTACTCAATCCTATGATCCATTCTAATTCATTCGCACGAATGTATCCATTCTAATTCATTCGTACGATCCAATCTAATTCATTCATACGATCCATTCTAATTCAATCGCACGATCCATTCTAATTCATTCATACGATCCATTCTAATTCATTCGTACAATCCATTCTAATTCATTCGCACGTATGATCCATTCTAATTCCTTCGCATGATCCATTCTAATTCATTCATACGATCCAATCTAATTCATTCATACGATCCATTCTTATTCATTCGCACGAATGTATCTATTCTAATTCATTCGTACGATCCATTCTAATTCATTCGCACAATCTATTCTAATTCATTCATACGATCAATTCAAATTCATTAGCTTGATCGATTCTAATTCATTTGTACGACCTATTCTATTTTATTCGTACGATCCATTCTTACTTAATCGTATGATCCATTCTAATTCATTCGAACGAATGTATCCATTCTAATTCATTCGTACGATCCATTCTA
Source organism: Chamaelirium japonicum (assembly GCA_947650365.1). NCBI lineage: Eukaryota > Viridiplantae > Streptophyta > Magnoliopsida > Liliales > Melanthiaceae > Chamaelirium > Chamaelirium japonicum. The sequence goes on from CANTAL010000040.1 coordinate 1,270,137, forward strand.
ATTCATTCGCATGATCCATTCTAATTCATTAATACGATCCAATCTAATTTATTCATACGATCCATTCTAATTCATTCGCACAAATATATCGATTCGTATTCATTCGTACGATCCATTCTAATTCATTCGCACAATCTATTCTAATTCATTCGTACGATCCATTCTAATTCATTAGCACGATCCATTCTAATTCATTCGTACGATCCATTCTATTTCATTCGTACGATCCATTCTTACTCATTCGTACGATCCATTCTAATTCATTCGCACGAATGTATCCATTCTAATTCATTCGTACGATCTATTCTAATTCATTCGCACGATCCATTCTAATTCATTTATACGATCCATTCTATGTCATTCGTACGATGCATTCTAATTCATTTGCACGATCCATTCTAATTCATTCATACAATCCATTCTAATTCTTTCGCACGATCCTTTCTAATTCATTCGTACGATCCATTCTAATTCATTCATACAATCCATTCTATTTTATTCATACGATCCATTCTTACTCATTCGTATGATCCATTCTAATTCATTCGCACGAATGTATCCATTCTAATTCATTCGTACGATCCATTCTAATTCATGCGTACGATCCATTCTAATTCATTCATATGATCCATTCTAATTCATTCATACAATCCATTCCAATTCTTTCATACGATCCATTCTAATTCATTCATATGTACAAATTTATACGTACGATCCATTATTACGATCCATTCTAATTCATTCGTACGATCCATTCTATTTCATTCATACGATTCATTCTAATTCCTTCGTACGATCCATTCTAATTCCTTCGTACGATACATTCTATTTCATTCGTATGATCCATTCTAATTCATAAGTACGATCCATTCTAATTCATTCATACGGTCCATTCTAATTCATTCGTACGATCCATTCTAATTCATTCGCACGATCCATTCTAATTCATTCATACAATCCAATCTAATTCATTCATACGATCCATTCTAATTCATTCGCACGAATGTATCCATTCTAATTCATTCGTACGATCCATTCTAATTCATTCGCACGATCCATTCTTATTCATTCGCACGATCCATTCAAATTCATTCGTACAATCCATTCTAATTCTTTCGCACGATCCTTTCTAATTCAGTCGTACGATCCATTCTAATTCTTTCGTATGATCCATTCTAATTCATTCGCACGATCAATTCTAATTTATTAGAACGATCCATTCTAATCCATTCGCACGAATGCATTCATTCTAATTCATTCGCACGGTTCATTCTAATTCATTTATACGATCTAATCTAATTCATTCATACGACCCATTCTAATTCATTCGCACGAATGTATCCATTCTAATTCATTCGTACGATCCATTCTAATTCATTCGCACAATCTATTCTAATTCATTCGTATGATCCATTCTACTTTATTAGCATGATCCATTCTAATTCATTCGTACGATCCATTCTATTTTATTCGTACGATCCATTCTTACTCATTCGTACGATCCATTCTAATTCATTCGCACGAATGTATCCATTCTAATTCATTCGTACGATCCATTCTAATTCATTCGTACGATCCATTCTAATTCATTCGCACGGTAAATTCTAATTCATTCGCACGAATGTATCCATTCTAATTCCTTCGTATGATCCATTCTAATTCTCTCGTACGATCTATTCCAATTCATTCATATAATCCATTCTAATTCATTCATACGATCTATTCTAATTCATTCATACGATCCATTCTAATTCCTTCGTACGATCCATTCTAATTCATTCGCACGATCCATTCTAATTCATTCATACGATTCATTCTAATTCATTCATACAATCCATTCTAATTCTTTCACACGATCCATTCTAATTCATTCGTACGTTCCATTCTAATTCATTAGCATGATCCATGCTAATTCATTCGTACGATCCATTCTAATTCATACGCACGATCCATTCTAATTCATTCGTACGATCCATTCTAATTCATTCGTACGATCCATTCTAATTCATTCGCACAATCTATTCTAATTCATTCGCATAATCCATTCTAATTCATTCCTACAATCCATTCCAATTCATTCGCACGATCCATTCTAATTCATTCGTACGATCCATTCTCTTTCATTCGTACGATCCATTCTTACTCATTCCTACGATCCATTCTAATCCATTCGCACAAATGTATCCATTCTAATTCATTCATACGATCCATTCTAATTCCTTTGTACGATCCATTCTAATTCATTCCCATGAAAGTATCCAATCTAATTCATACGTACGATCCATTCTAATTCATTTATACGATCCAATCTAATTCATTCATACGATCCATTCTAATTCATTCGCACGAATGTATCCATTCTAATTCATTCGTACGATCCATTCTAATTCCTTCGTACGACCCATTCTAATTCATTCGCACAATCTATTCTAACGCACAATCTATTCTAATTCATTCGTACGATCAATTCTAATTCTTTAGAACGATCCATTCTAATTCATTCGCACGAATGAATCCATTCTAATTCATTCATACAATCCATTCGTACGAATGAATTAGAATGGATCGTACGAATGAATTAGAATGAATTAGAATGGATCGAACGAATGAATTAGAATGGATACATTCGTGCAAATGAATTAGAAAAGATCGTACGAATGAATTAGAATGGATCGTACGAATGAATTAGAATGGATCGTGTGAAAGAATTAGAATGGATTGTATGAATGAATTAGATCTAATTCATTCGTACGATCCATTCTAATTCATTCGCACGAATGTATCCATTCTAATTCCTTCATACGATCCATTCGTGCGAATGAATTAGAATGGATACATTCGTGCGAATGAATTAGAATGGATCGTACGAACGAATTAGAATGGATCATATGTACGAAGGAATTAGAATGGATCGTATGAAGGAATTAGAATGGATCGTACGAATGAATTAGAATGGATACATTCGTGCGAATGAATTAGAATGGATAATAAGAAGGAATTAGAATGGATCGTACGAAGGAATTAGAATGGATCGTACGAATGAATTAGAATGGATACATTCGTGCGAATGAATTAGAATGTATCGTGCGAATGAATTAGAATGGATCGTACGAATGAATTAGAATAGATTATGCGAATGAATTAGAATGGATCGTGCGAATGAATTAGAATGGATCGTACGAATGAATTGGAATAGATTGTGCGAATGAATTAGAATGGATCTTACGAATGAATTAGAATGGATACATTCGTGCGAATGAATTAAAATGGATCGTATGAATGAATTAGATTGGATCGTATGAATGAATTAGAATGGATCGTGCGAATGAATTAGAATGGATCGCACGAATGAATTAGAATGGATCGTATAAGTGAATTCGAATGGATCGTGCGAATGAATTAGAATGGATCGTATGAATGAATTAGAGTGGATACATTCGTGCGAATGAATTAGAATGGATCGTGCGAATGAATTAGAATGGATCGTGCGAAGGAATTAGAATGGATCGTACGAATGAATTAGAATGGATACATTCGTGCGAATGAATTAGAATGGATCGTACGAAGGAATTAGAATAGATCGTACGCACGAAGGAATTAGAATGGATCGTACGAAGGAATTAGAATGGACCGTACGAAAGAATTAGAATAGATACATTCTTGCGAATTAATTAGAATGGATCGTACGAAGGAATTAGAGTGGATCGTACGTAAGAAGGAATTAGAATGGATCGTACGAATGAATTAGAATGGATACATTCGTTCGAATGAATTAGAATGGATCATGCGAATGAATTAGAATGGATCGTACGAATGAATTAGAATAGATTGTACGAATGAATTAGAATGGATTGTGCGAATGAATTAGAATGGATCGTACGAATAAATTAGAATGGATCGTACAAATGAATTAGAATGGATACATTCGTCCGAATGAATTAGAATGGATCGTATGAATGAATTAGATTAGATCGTTTGAATGAATTAGAATGGATCGTGCGAATGAATTAGAATGGATCGCACGATCCATTCTAATTCATTCATACGATCCATTCTAATTCATTCATACAATCCATTCTAATTCTTTCACACGATCCATTCTAATTCATTCGTACGTTCCATTCTAATTCATTCGTACGATCCATTCTAATTCATTCGTTCGATCCATTCTAATTCATACGATCCATTCTATTTTATTCATACGATCAATTCTAATTCATTAGCACATACGATCCATTCTAATTCATTCGTACAATCCATTCTAATTCATTCGCACGATCCATTCGAATTCACTCATACGATCCATTCTAATTCATTCATACGATCCATTCTAATTCATTCGTACGATCCATTCTAATTCATTCGTACAATCCATTCTATTTCATTCGTACGATCCATTCTTACTCTTTCGTACGATCCATTCTAATTCATTCGTACAATCTATTCCAATTCATTCATACGATCCATTCTAATTCACTAGCACGATCATACGAATGAAATAGAATGGATCATACGAATGAAATAGAATGGATCGTACGATCCATTCTAATTCATTCGCACGATCCATTCTAATTCATTCGTATGATCCATTCTAATTCATTCGCACGAATGTATCCATTCTAATTGATTCGTACGATCCATTCTAATTCATTCGTACAATCCATTCTATTTCATTCGTACGATCCATTCTTACTCATTCGTACGATCCATTCTAATTCATTCGCACGAATGTATCCATTCTAATTCATTCGTACGATCCATTCTAATTCATTCGTACTATCCATTCTAATTCATTCGTACGATCCATTCTAATTCATTCGCACGATCCATTCTAATTCATTCGTACGAATGTATCCACTTTAATTCATTCATACGATCCATTCTAATTCATTCATACGATCCATTCTAATTCATTCACACGATCCATTCTAATTCATTCATACGATCCAATCTAATTCATTCATACGATCCATTCTAATTCATTTGTATGATCCATTCTAATTCATTCGTACGGTCCATTCTATTTCATTCGTACGATCGATCCTTTCTTACTCAAACGTATGATCAATTCTAATTCATTCGCACGAATGTATCCATTCTAATTCATTCATACGATCCATTCTAATTAATTCGTACAATCCATTCTAATTCATTCGCACGATCCATTCGAATTCACTCATACGATCCATTCTAATTCATTCATACGATCCATTCTAATTCATTCACACGAATGTATCCATTCTAATTCATTCGTACGATCCATTCTCATTCATTCGCACAATCTATTCTAATTCATTCATACGATCCATTCTAATTCATTCGCACGATCCATTCTAATTCATTCATACGATCCATTCTAATTCATTCGTATGATCCATTCTAATTCATTCGCACGATCCATTCTTACTCATTTGTATGATCCATTCTAATTCATTCGCATGATCCATTCTAATTCATTAATACAATCCATTCTAATTTATTCGCACGATCAATTCTAATTCATTGCACAATCTATTCTAATTCCTTCATACGATCCACTCTAATTCATTCGTATGATCCATTCTAATTCATTCGTACGATCCATTCTTACTCATTCGTACGATCCATTCTAATTCATTCGCACGAATGTATCCATTCTAATTCCTTCGTACGATCCATTCTAATTCATTCGCACGATCCATTCTAATTCATTCATACGATCCATTCTAATTCATTCGTACAATCCATTCTAATTCATTCACACGATCCATTCAAATTCACTCATACGATCTATTCTAATTTATTCATACGATCCATTCTAATTCATTCGTACGATCCATTCTAATTCATTCGTACGATCCATTCGAATTCATTCGTACGATCCATTCTAATTCATTCGGACGATCCATTCTAATTCATTCATACGATCCATTCTAATACTTTCATACAATCCATTCTAATTCATTCACACGATCCATTCTAATTCATTCGCACGTTCCATTTTAATTCATTCATACGATCCATTCTAATTCATTCGCACGATCCATTCTAATTCATTCGCACGATCCATTCTAATTCATTCGTACAATCCATTCTAATTCATTCGCACGATCCATTCGAATTCACTCATATCATCCATTCTAATTCATTCATACGATCCATTCTAATTCATTCGTACGATCCATTCTAATTCATTCGTACGATCCATTCTAATTCATTCGCACGATCCATTCTAATTCATTCATTCGATCCATTCTAATTCATTCATACAATCCATTCTAATTCTTTCACACGATCCATTCTAATTCATTCGTACGTTCCATTCTGATTCATTAGCACGATCCATGCTAATTCATTCGTACGATCCATTCTAATTCATTCACACGATCCATTCTAATTCATTCATACGATCCATTCTAATTCATTCGTACGATCCATTCTAATTCATTCGTACGATCCATTCTTATTCATTCGCACAATCTATTGTAATTCATTCGTACGGTCCATTCTAATTCATTCGCACGATCCATTCTAATTCATTCGTATGATCCATTCTATTTCATTCGTACGATCCATTCTTACTCAGTCGTGCGATCCATTCTAATTCATTCGCACGAATGTATCCATTCTAATTCATTCGTACGATCTATTCTAATTCCTTCGTACGATCCATTCTAATTCCTTTGTACGACCCATTATATTTCATTCGTATGATCCATTCTAATGATCGTACGAATGAATTAGAACGGATCGTATGAATGAATTAGAATGGATCGTTCGAATGAATTAGAATGGATCGTACGAATGAATTAGAGTGGATACATTCGTGCGAATGAATTAGAATGGATCGTACGAATGAGTAAGAATGGATCGTACGAATGAAATAGAATGGATTGTACGAATGAATTAGAATGGATCGTACGAATGAATTAGAATAGATCGTGTGAAAGAATTAGAATGGATTGTATAAATGAATTAGAATGGATCGTATGAATGAATTAGAATGGATCGTGCGAATGAATTAGAATGGATCATACGAATGAATTAGAATAGATCGTGCGAATGAATTAGAATGGATCGTACGAATGAATTAGAATGGATCGTACGAATGAGTAAGAATGGATCATACGAATGAAATATAATGGATCGTATGAAGGAATTAGAATGGATCATACGAATGAATTAGAATGGATCGTATGAATGAGTTAGATTGGATCGTATGAATGAATTAGAATAGATCGTGCGAATGAATTAGAATGGATCGTACGAATGAATTAGAATGGATCGTATGAATGAATTAGATTGGATCGTGCTAATGAATTAGAATGGAACGTACGAATGAATTAGAATGGATCGTGTGAAAGAATTAGAATGGATTGTATGAATGAATTAGAATGGATCGTATGAATGAATTAGAATGGATCGTGCGAATGAATTAGAATGGATCATACGAATGAGTAAGAATGGATCGTACGAATGAAATAGAATGGATTGTACAAATGAATTAGAATGGATTGTACGAATGAATTAGAATGGAATGAATTAGAATGGATCGTACGAATGAATTAGAATGGATCGTATGAATGAATTAGAATGGATCATGCGAATGAATTAGAATGGATCGTACGATCCATTCTAATTCGTTAATACGATCCAATCTAATTCATTCATACGATCCATTCTAATTCATTAGCACGAATGTATCCATTCTAATTCATTCGTACGATCCATTCTAATTCAGTCGCACAATCTATTCTAATTCATTCGTACGATCCATTCTAATTCATTAGCACGATCCATTCTAATTCCTTCATACGATCTATTCTTACTCAATGAAATAGAATGGATACATTCGCACGAATGAATTAGAATGGATCGTACGAAGGAATTAGACTGTATACATTCATGCAAATGAATTAAAATTGATCGTACGAAGGAATTAGAATGGATCGTATGAATGAATTAGAATAGATTGTGTGAATGAATTAGAATGGATCGTGCGAATGAATTAGAATGGACACATTCATGGGAATGAATTAGAATGGATCGTAGGAAGGAATTAGAATGGATCATTCGAATGAAATAGAATGGATCGTACGAATGAAATAGAATGGATTGTACGAATGAATTAGAATGGATTCATTCGTGCGAATGAATTAGAATGGATCGTGCGAATGAATTAGAATGGATCGTACGAATGAATTAGAATAGATTGTGCGAATGAATTAGAATGGATCGTACGAATGAATTAGAATGGATACATTCGTGCGAATGAATTAGAATGGATCGTATGAATGAATTAGATTGGATCGTATTAATGAATTAGAATGGATCGTGCGAATGAATTAGAATGGATCGTACAAATGAATTAGAATGGATACATTCGTGCGAATGAATTAGAATGGATCATACGATTGAGTAAGAATGGATCGTACGAATGAAATAGAATAGATCGTACGAATGAATCAGAATGGATCATGCTAATGAATTAGAATTGATCATACGAATGAATTAGAATAGATTGTGCGAATGAAATAGAATGGATCGTACGAATGAATTAGAATGGATACATTCGTGCGAATGAATTAGAATAGATTGTGCGAATGAATTAGAATGGATCGTACGAATGAATTAGAATGGATACATTCATGCGAATGAATTAGAATGGATCATACGAATGAGTAAGAATGGATCGTACGAATGAAATAGAATGGATTGTATGAATGAATTAGAATGGATCGTACGAATGAATTAGAATAGATCGTGTGAAAGAATTAGAATGGATTGTATGAATGAATTAGAATGGATCGTATGAATGAAATAGATTGGATCGTGCGAATGAATTAGAATGAATCGTACGAATGAATTAGAATGGATACATTCGTGCGAATGAATTAGAATGGATCGTACGAATGAGTAAGAATGGATCGTACGAATGAAATAGAATGGATCGTATGAATAAATTCGAATGGATATATTCATGCAAATGAATTAGAATGGATCGTACGAATGAATTAGAATGGATCGTACGAATGAATTAGAATGGATCGTGCTAATGAATTAGAATTGATCGTACGAATGAATTAGAATAGATTGTGCGAATGAATTAGAATGGATCGTACGAATAAATTAGAATAGATACATTCGTGCGGACAATCCATTCTAATTCATTCGTACGATCCATTCTAATTCATTCGCACGATCCATTCTAATTCATTCGCACGAATGTATCTATTCTAATTCATTCGTACGATCCATTCTAATTCATTCACACGATCCATTCTAATTCATTCATATGATCCATTCTAATTCATTCGTATGATCCAATTTAATTCATTCGCATGATCCATTCTAATTCATTCATACGATCCTATCTAATTCATTCATACGATCCATTCTAATTCATTCGTATGATCCATTCTAATTCCTTCGTACGATCCATTCTATTTCATTCGTCTGATCCATTCTTACTCGTTCGTATGATCCATTCTAATTCATTCGCACGAATATATCCATTCTAATTCATTGAGTAAGAATGGATCGTACGTATGAATTAGAATGGATACATTCATGGGAATGAATAAGAATGGATCGTACGTACGATCCATTCTTACTCAATGAATTAGAATGGATACATTCGTGCGAATGAATTAGAATGGATCATACGAATGAGTAAGGCGTATGAATGAATTAGAATAGATCGTACAAATGAATTAGAATGGATCGTACGAAGGAATTAGAATGGATCGTACGAATGAATTAGAATAGATATATTCGTGCATATGATCCATTCTAATTCCTTCGTACGATCCATTCTAATTCATTCATACAATCCATTGTAATTCATTCATACGATCCATGCTAATTCATTCGCACGAATGTATGCATTCTAATTCATTCGTACGATCCATTCTAATTCATTCGTACAATCCATTCTATTTCATTCGTACGATCCATTCTTACTCATTCGTATGATCCATTCTAATTCATTCGCACGAATGTATCCATTCTAATTCATTGAGTAAGAATGGATCGTATGCACGATCCATTCTTGTTCATTCCCATGAATGTATCCATTCTAATTCATATGTACGATCCATTCTTACTCAATGAATTAGAATGGATACATTCGTGCGAATTAATTAGAATGGATCATACGAATGAGTAAGAATGGATCGTACGAATGAAAAGGAATGGATCGTACAAAGGAATTAGAATGGATCATACGAATGAATTAGAATGGATTGTATGAATGAATTAGATTGGATCGTATGAATGAATTAGAATGGATCGTGCGAACGAATTAGAATGGATCGTACGAATGAATTAGAATAGATTGTGCGAATGAATTAGAATGGATCGTATGAATGAATTAGAATGGATCGTACGAATGAATTAGAATGGATACATTCGTGCAAATGAATTAGAATGAATCGTGCGAATGAATTAGAATGGATTGTACGAATAAATTAGAATGGATCGTACGAATGAATTAGAATGGATATATTCGTGCAAATGAATTAGAATGGATCGTACGAATGAGTAAGAATGGATCGTACGAATGAAATAGAATGGATTGTACGAATAAATTAGAATGGATCGTACGAATGAATTAGAATGGATACATTCGTGTGAATGAATTAGAATGGATCGTGCGAATGAATTAGAATGGATTGTACGAATGAATTAGAATGGATCGTATGAATGAATTAGAATGGATCGTATGAATGAATTAGAATGGATACGTTCATGGGAATGAATTAGAGTGGATTGTACAAAGGAATTAGAATGGATCATACGAATGAAATATAATGGGTCGTACAAAGGAATTAGAATGGATCGTACGGAATGGAACGTACAAATGAATTAGAATGGATCGTGTGAAAGAATTAGAATGGATTGTATGAATGAATTAGAATGGATCGTACGAAGGAATTAGAATGGATCGTACGAAGAAATTAGAATGGATCGTACGAATGAATTAGAATGGATACATTCGTGCGAATGAATTAGAATGGATTGTATGAATAAATTAGAATAAATTGTACGAATGAATTAGAATGGATCGTACGAATGAATTAGAATGGATACATTCGTGCGAATGAATTAGAATGTATCATATGAATGAATTAGAATGGCTAGTGAATTAGAATGGATCATACGAATGAATTAGAATGGATCGTACGAATGAATTAGAATGGATCGTACGAATGAATTAGAATGGATACATTCATGTGAATGAATTAGAATAGATCGTACGAATGAGTAAGAATGGATCGTACGAATGAAATAGAATGGATTGTACGAATGAATTAGAATGGATCTACGAATGAATTAGAATGGATCGTGTAAAAGAATTAGAATGGATTGTATGAATGAATTAGAATGGATCGTATGAATGAATTAGAATGGATCGTGCGAATGAATTAGAATGGATACTACGAATGAATTAGAATGGATCGTACGAATGAATTAGAATGGATCGTACGAATAAATTAGAATAGATACATTCGTGCGATCCATTCTAATTCCTTCGTACGTACGATCCATTCTAATTCCTTCGTACGATGCATTCTATTTCATTCGTATGATCCATTCTAATTCCTTTATACGATCCATTCTTATTCATTCCCATGAATGTAACTATTCTAATTCATACGTACGATCCATTCTAATTCATTTATACGATCCAATCTAATTCATTCATACAATCCATTCGAATTCATTCGCACAAATTTATCCATTCTAATTCATTTGTACGATCCATTCTAATTCATTCGCACAATCTATTCTAATTCATTCGTACGTTCCATTCTAATTCATTACATACGTATGAATTAGAATGGATACATTCATGGGAATGGATAAGAATGGATCGTACGAAGGAATTAGAATGGATCGTACGAAAGAATTAGAATGGATCGTACGAAAGAATTAGAATGGATATATTGTTGCAAATGAATTAGAATGGATCGTCTGAATGAATTAGAATGGATCGTACTTATGAATTAGAATAGATGGTACGAATGAATTAGAATGGATGAACGATCCATTCTAATTCATTCAGACGATCCATTCTAATTCATTCGTACGATCCATTTAATTCATTCGCACGATCCATTCTAATTCATTCATACGATCCAATCTAATTCATTCATACGATCCATTCTAATTCATTCGCACGATCCATTCTAATTCATTCGCACGAATGTATCCATTCTAATTCATTCGTACGATCCATTCTAATTCATTCATACGATCAATTCTAATTCATTTGCATGAACATATCCATTCTAATTCATTCGTATGACCCATTCTAATTTATTAGCACGATCCATTCTAATTCATTCATACGATCTATTCTAATTCATTCGCACGTACGATCCAATCTAATTCATTCATACGATCCATTCTATTTCATTCGTGCGATCCATTCAAATTCATTCGCACGATCCATTCTAATTCATTCGTATGATCCATTCTAATTCATTCATACGATCCATTCTAATTCATTCGTGCGATCCATTCAAATTCATTCGCACGATCCATTCTAATTCATTCGTATGATCCATTCTAATTCATTCATACGATCCATTCTAATTCATTCATATGATCTATTCTAATTCTTTCGCATGAATGTATCCATTCTAATTCATTCGCACGAATGTATCCATTCTATTTCATTCGTACGATCCATTCTAATTCATTCGCACGATCCATTCTAATTCATTCGCACGAATGTATCCATTCTAATTCATTCTTACGATCCATTCTAATTCATTCGCACGATCCATTCTAATTGATTCATACGATCCATTCTAATTCATTCATACAATCCATTCTAATTCTTTTGTATGAATGTATCCATTCTAATTCCTTTGTACGATCCATTCTAATTCCTTCGTACGATCCATTCTAATTCATTTGCACGATCCATTCTAATTCATTCATATGATCCATTCTAATTCATTCGTATGATACACTCTAATTCATTCGCACGATCCATTCTAATTCATTCATACGATCCAATCTAATTCATTCATACGATCCATTCTAATTCATTCGCACAATCTATTCTAATTCATTCGTACGATCCATTCTAATTCATTCGGACGATCCATTCTAATTCATTCGTACGATCCATTCTAATTCCTTCGTACGATCCATTCTAATTCATTCATACGATCCATTCTAATTCATTCTTACGATCCATTCTAATTCATTCGCACGATCCATTCTAATTCCTTCGTACGATCCATTCTTATTCATTCCCATGAATGTATCCATTCTAATTCATACGTACGATCCATTCTTATTCATTTATACGATCCAATCTGATTCATTCATACAATCCATTCTAATTCATTCGCACGAATTTATCAATTCTAATTCATTCATACGATCCATTCTAATTCATTCGCACAATCCATTCTAATTCATTCATACGATCCATTCTAATTCATTCGTACGATCCATTCTAATTCCTACGCACGATCCATTCTAATTTATTCATACGATCCAATCTAATTCATTCATACGATCCATTCTAATTCTTTCGCAGGAATGTATCCATTCTAATTCATTCGTACGTACGAATGAATTAGAATAGATAAATTCGTGCGAATGAATTAGAATGGATTGTATGAATGAATTAGATTGGATCGTATAAATGAATTAGAATGGATCGTACGTTTGAATTAGAATGGATACATTCATGGGAATGAATAAGAATGGATCGTACAATGGAATTAGAATGGATCATACGAATGAATTAGAATGGATTGTATGAATGAATTAGAATGGATCATATGAATGATTTAGAATGGATCGTGCGAATGAATTAGAATGGATCGTACGAATGAATTAGAATAGATCGTGCGAATGGATTAGAATAGATCGTACGAATGAATTAGAATGGATACATTCGTGCGAATGAATTAGAATAGATCCTATGAATGAATTAGAATGGATCGTATGATTGAATTAGAATCGATCGTGCGAATGAATTAGAATGGATCGTATGAATGAATTAGAATGGATCGTATGAATGAATTAGAATGGATCGTACGAAGGAATTAGAATGGATCGTACGAATGAATTAGAATGGATCGTACGAATGAATTAGAATGGTTCGTACGAATGAATTAGAATGGATATATTCGTGCGAATGAATTAGAATGGATCATACTAATGAGTAAGAATGGTTCGTACGAATGAAATAGAATGGATTATACGAATGAATTAGAATGGATCGTACGAATGAATAAGAATGGATCGTGTGAAAGAATTAGAATGGATCGTATGAATGAATTAGATTGGATCGTATGAATGAATTAGAATGGATCGTGCGAATGAATTAGAATGGATCGTACGAATGAATTAGAATGGATCGTACAAATGAATTAGAATGGATCGTGCGAATGAATTAGAATGGATCGTACGAATGATTTAGAATGGATACATTTGTGCGAATGAATTATAATGGATCGTAGTACGAATGAATTAGAATGGATCGTACGAATGAATTAGAATAGATTGTGTGAATGAATTAGAATGGATCGTACGAATGAATTAGAATGGATACATTCATGCGAATGAATTAGAATAGATCGTACTTATGAATTAGAATGGATCGTACGAATGAATTAGAATGGATCGTGTGAAAGAATTAGAATGGATTGTATGAATGAATTAGAATGGATCGTACGAATGAATTAGAAAAGATTGTGCGAATGAATTAGAATGGATCGTACGAATGAATTAGAATGGATACATTCGTGCGAATGAATTAGAATGGATCGTATGAATGAATTAGAAAGGACCGTGTAAATGAATTAGATAGAATGGATCGTACGAATGAATTAGAATGGATCGTGTGAAAGAATTAGATTGGATACATTCGTGCAAAATAATTATAATGGATTGTATGACATTCGTGCAAATGAATTAGAATGGATCGCATGAATGAAATATAATGGGTCGTACAAAGGAATTAGAATGGATCGTACTAAGGAATTAGAATGGATCGTACAAATGAATTAGAATGGATACATTCGTGCAAATAAATTAGAATGAATCATATGAATGAATTAGAATGGATCGTACGAAGGAATTAGAATGGATCGCATGAATGAATTAGAATGGATCATATGAATGAATTAGAGTGGATTGTATGAATGAATTAGAATGGATACATTCGTGTAAAAGAATTAGAATGGATTAGAATGGATACATTCGTGCGAATGAATTAGAATGGATCGTATGAATGAATTAGATTGGATCGTATGAATGAAATAGAATGGATCGTACAAATGAATTAGAATGGATCGGGCAAATGAATTAGAATAGATCGTACGAAAGAATTAGATCATACGAATGAATTAGAATGGATCGTATGAATGAATTAGAATGGATACATTCATGCGAATGAATTAGAATGGATCATAAGAATGAATTAGAATGGATCGTGCGAATGAATTAGAATGGATCGTACGAATGAATTAGAATGGATCGTATGAATGAATTAGAATGGATCGTGTATCCATTCTAATTCATTCGTACGATCCATTCCAATTCATTCGTATGATCCATTCTATTTCATTCGCGATGTATCCATTCTAATTCATTCGTATGATCCATTCTAATTCATAAGTACGATCCATTCTAATTCATTCATACGATCCATTCTAATTCATTTGCACGAATATATCCATTCTAATTCATTCGTACAATCCATTCTATTTCATTCGTACGATCCATTCTTACTCATTCGTACGATCCATTCTAATTCATTCACACGAATGTATCCATTCTAATTCATTCGTACGATCTATTCAAATTCATTCGTACGATCCATTCTAATTCACTAGCACGATCGTATGTTTTCACTCATACAATCCATTCTAATTCATTCATATAATCCATTCTAATTCTTTTGCACGAATGTATCCATTCTAATTCACTCGTACGATCCATTCTAATTCCTTCATGCGATCTATTCTAATTCATTTGCACGATCCATTCAAATTCATTCGTACGATCCATTCTAATTCATTCACATGATCCATTCTAATTCATTCATACGATCCATTCTAATTCATTCGTATGTTCCATTCTAATTCATTCGCACGAATGAATCCATTCTAATTCATTCGTACAATCCATTCTAATTCATTCGCACGATCTATTCTACTTCATTCATACGATCCATTCTAATTCATTCATACAATCCATTCTAATTCTTTCACACGATCCATTCTAATTCATTCGTACGATCCATTCTAATTCATTCGTACGATCCATTCTAATTCATTCGCATGATCCATTCTAATTCATTCATACGATCCAATCTAATTCATTCATACGATCCATTCTAATTCATTCGCACAATCTATTCTAATTCATTCATATGATCCATTCTAATTCATTCGTACGATCCATTCTAATTCATTCACACGATCCATTCTAATTCATTCGCATGAATGTATCTATTCTAATTCATCCGTACGATCCATTCTAATTCATTCGCATGATCCATTCTAATTCATTCATACAATCCATTCTAATTCTTTGCACGAATGTAACCATTCTAATTCATTCGTATGATCCATTCTAATTCCTTCGTACGATCAATTCTATATCCTTCGTACGATCCATTCTAATTCATTTGCACGATCCATTCTAATTCATTCGTGTGGTCCATTCTAATTCATTCGCACAATCTATTCTAATTCATTCGTACGATCCATTCTAATTCATTTATACGATCCAATCTACTTCATTCATACAATCCATTCTAATTCATTCGCATAAATTTATCCATTCTAATTCATTCGTACGATGCATTCTAATTCATTCGTACAATCCATTCTATTTCATTTGTACGATCCATTCTTACTCATTCGTACGATCCATTCTAATTCATTCGTACATACGATCCATTCTAATTCATTTGCACGAATACATTCGTACGATCCATTCTTACTCATTCGTACGATCCATTCTAATTCATTCGCACGAATGTATCCATTCTAATTCATTCGTACGATCCATTCTAATTCATAAGTACGATCTATTCTAATTCATTCATACGATCCATTCTAATTCATTTGCACGAATATATCCATTCTAATTCATTCATACAATCCATTCTATTTCATTCGTACGATCCATTCTTACTCATTCGTACGATCCATTCTAATTCATTCGCACGAATGTATCCATTCTAATTCATTCGTACAATCTATTCTAAGTCATTCGTATGATCCATTCTAATTCACTAGCACGATCGTACGAATTAATTAGAATGGATCGTGCGAATGAATTAGAATGGATCGTATGAATGAATTAGATTAGATCGTATGAATGAATTAGAATGGATCATGCAAATGAATTAGAATGGATCGTATGATTGAATTAGAATGGATCGAATGGATCGTACGAATGAATTAGAATGGATAAATTCGTGCGAATGAATTAGAATGGATTGTATGAATGAATTAGATTGGATCGTATAAATGAATTAGAATGGATCGTACATATGAATTAGAATGGATACATTCATCGGAATGAATAAGAATGGGTCGTACGAAGGAATTAGAATGGATCATACGAATGAAATAGAATGGATCGTACGAAGGAATTATAATGGATCGTACGAAGGAATTAGAATGGATCGTACGAATGAATTAGAATGGATCGTACGAATGAATTAGAATGGATCGTGCGAATGAATTAGAATGGATCGTATGAATGAAATAGAATTGATCGTAGGAATTAGAATGGATCGTACGAATGATATAGAATGGATCGTACGAATGAATTAGAATAGATTATGCGAATGAATTAGAATGGATCAAACGAATGAATTAGAATAGATCGTATGAATGAATTAGAATGGATCGTGCGAATGAATTCGAATGGATCGTACGTACGAAGGAATTAGAATGGGTCGTACGAAGGAATTAGACTGGATCGTACGAATGAATTAGAATAGATTGTGCGAATGAATTAGAATGGATCATATGAATGAATTAGATTGGATCGTATGAATGAATTAGAATGGATCGTGCGAATGAATTAGAATGGATCGTACGAATGAATTAGAATGGATACATTCGTGCGAATGAATTAGAATGGATCATACGATTGTGTAAGAATGGATCGTACGAATGAAATAGAATAAAACGTACGAATGAATTAGAATAGATCATGCTAATGAATTAGAATTGATCGTACGAATGAATTAGAATAGATTGTGCGAATGAATTAGAATGGATCGTACGATCCATTCTATTTCATTCGTATGATCCATTCTAATTCCTTCGTACGATCCATTCTAATTCATACGATCCATTCTATTTCATTCATACGATCCATTCTAATTCATTCATACGATCCATTCTAATTCATTCGTATGATCCATTCTAATTCATTTGTACGATCCATTCTATTTCATTCGTACGATCCATTCTTACTCATTCATACGATCCATTCTAGTTCATTCGCATGAATGTATCCCGATCCATTCTAATTCATTTGCACGATCCATTCTAATTCATTCGCACGATCCATTCAAATTTATTCATACAATCCATTCTTACTCATTTGTACGATCCATTCTAATTCATTCGCACAAATGTATCCATTCTAATTCATTCGTACGATCTATTCTAATTCATTCGTACGAACCATTCTAATTCATTCGCACGATCCATTCTAATTCATTCGCACGATCCATTCTAATTCATTCATACGATCCATTCTAATTCATTCATACAATCCATTCTAATTCCTTCACACGATCCATTCTAATTCATTCGTACGATCCATTCTAATTCATTTGTACAATCCATTCTATTTCATTCGTACGAATGAATTAGAATAGATTGTGCGAATGAATTAGAATGGATCGTACGAATGAATTAGAATGGATACATTTGTGCGAATGAATTACAATGGATCGTATGAATGAAATAGATTGGATCGTATGAATGAATTAGAATGGATCGTACGTATGAATTAGAATGGATACATTCATGGGAATTAATTAGAATGGATCGTACAAAGGAATTAGAATGGATCATACGAATGAAATATAATGGGTCGTACAAGGGAATTAGAATGGATCGTACGAAGGAATTAGAATGGATCGTGCGAATGAATTAGAATGGATCGTACGAATGAATTAGAATGGATCGTATGAATGAATTAGAATGGATCGTGCGAATGAATTAGAATGGATAGTATGAATGAATTCGAATGGATCGTAATAATGGATCGCACGTATGAATTTGTATGTACGAATGAATTAGAATGGATCGTGATAATGAATTAGAATTGATCGTACGAATGAATTAGAATAGATTGTGCGAATGAATTAGAATGGATCGTACGAATGAATTAGAATGGATACATTCGTGCGAATGAATTAGAATGGATCGTATGAATGAATTAGATTGGATCGTATGAATGAATTAGAATGGATTGTACGTATGAATTAGAATGGATACATTTATGGGAATGAATTAGAATGGATCGTACAAAGGAATTAGAATGGATCATACGAATGAAATATAATGGGTCGTACAAAGGGGCACAATCCATTCTAATTCATTAGCACGATCCATTCTAATTCATTCCCATGAATGTATCCATTCTAATTGATACGTACGATCCATTCTATTTCATTCGTACGATCCATTCTAATTCATTCATATGATCCATTCTAATTCATTCGCACGAATGTATCCATTCTAATTCATTCGTACGATCCATTCTTACTCATTCGTACGATCCATTCTAATTCATTCGAACAATCTATTCTAATTTATTGGATCGTACGAAGGAATTAGAATGGATCGTACGAATAAATTAGAATGGATCGTACGAATGAATTAGAATGGATACATTCGTGCGAATGAATTAGAATGGATCGTATGAATGAATTACAATGGATCATACGAATGAAATAGAATGGATCGTACGTATCAATTAGAATGGATACATTCATGGGAATGAATTAAAATGGATCGTGCTAATGAATTAGAATGGATTGTGCGAATGAATTAGAATGGATCGTACGAATAAATTAGAATAGATTGTGCGAATGAATTAGAATGGATCATACGAATGAATTAGAATGGATCATAATAATGGATCGTATGAATGAAATAGAATGGATCGTACGAATGAATTAGCATGGATCGTGCAATGGATCGTACGAATGAATTAGAATGGATCATACGAATTAGTAAGAACGGATCGTACGAATGAAATAGAATGGATCGTGCGAATGAATTAGAATGGATCGTGCGAATGAATTAGAATGGATCGTAAGAATGAATTAGAATGGATACATTCGTGCGAATGAATTAGAATGGATCATATGAATGAATTAGATTGGATCATATGAATGAATTAGAATGGATCGTGCGAATGAATTAGAATGGATCGTACGAATGAATTAGAATAGATTGTGCGAATGAATTAGAATGGATCGTACGAATGAATTAGAATGGATACATTAGTGCGAATGAATTAGAATGGATCGTATGAATGAATTAGATTGGTTCGTATGAATGAATTAGAATGGATCGTATGAATGATATAGAATGGATCGTACGAATGAATTAGAATGGATCATTCGTATGATCCATTCTAATTCCTTCGTACGATCCATTCTTATTCATTCCCATGAATGTATCCATTCTAATTCATACGTACGATCCATTCTAATTTATTTATACGATCCAATCTAATTCATTCATACAATCCATTCTAATTCGTTCGCACGAATTTAACCATTCTAATTCATTCGTACGATCCATTCTAATTCATTCGCTCAATCTATTCTAATTCATTCGCACGAATGAATCCATTCTAATTCATTCATACAATCCATTCTATTTCATTCATACGATCCATTCTCACTCATTTGTATGATCCATTCTAATTTATTCGCACGAATGTATCCATTCTAATTCATTCGTATGGATACATTCGTGCGAATGAATTAGAATGGATCATATGAATGAATTAGAATAGATTGTGCGAATGAATTAGAATGGATCGTACTAATGAATTAGAATGGATACACTCGTGAGAATGAATTAGAATGGATCGTACGAATGAATTAGAATGGATCGTACGAATGAATTAGAATGGATTGTAGGAATGAAATAGAATGGATTGTACGAATGAATTAGAATGGATCGTACGAATGAATTAGAATGGATTGTGTGAAAGAATTAGAATGGATTGTATGAATGAATTAGAATGGATCGTATGAATGAATTAGAATGGATACATTCATGCGAATGAATTAGAATGGATCGTACGAATGAGTAAGAATGGATTGTACGAATGAAATAGAATGGATCGTACGAATGAATTAGAATGGATCGTGCTAATAAATTAGAATGGATCGTGCGAATGAATTAGAATGGATCGTGCGAATGAATTAGAAAGGATCGTATGAATGAATTAGAATGGATCGTATGAATGAATTAGAAAGGATCGTGCGAATGAATTAGAATGGATCGTATGAATTAGAATGGATCGTACGAAGGAATTAGAATGGATCGTGCGAATGAAATAGAATGGATCGTCCGAATGAATTAGAATGGATACATTCGTGCGAATGAATTAGAATGGATCGTACGAATGAGTAAGAATGGATCGTACGAATGAAATAGAATGGATCGTATGAATGAATTAGAATGGATCGTGCTAATGAATTAGAATGGATCGTGCGAATGAATTAGAATGGATCATGCGAATGAATTAGAATGGATCGTACGAATGAATTAGAATGGATCGTATGAATGAATTAGAATGGATCGTGCAAATGAATTAGAATGGATCGTATCAATGAAATAGAATGGATCGTATGAATTAGAATGGATCGTACGAAGGAATTAGAATTGATCGTACGAAGGTGCGAATGAATTAGAATGGATCGTGCGAATAAATTAGAATGGATCGTACGAATGAATTAGAATAGATTGTGTGAATGAGTTAGAATGGATCATACGAATGAATTAGAATGGATACATTCGTGTGAATGAATTAGAATGTATCGTATGAATGAATTAGATTGGATCGTATTAATGAATTAGAATGGATCGTGCGAATGAAGTAGAATGGATCGTATGAATGAATTAGAATGGATACATTCGTGCGAATGAATTAGAATGGATCATACGATTGAGTAAGAATGGATCGTACGAATGAAATAGAATAGATCGTACGAATAAATTAGAATAGATCGTGCTAATGAATTAGAATTGATCGTACGAATGAATTAGAATAGATTGTGCGAATGAATTAGAATAGATCGTACGAATGAATTAGAATGGATACATTCGTGTGAATGAATTAGAATGGATCGTATGAGTGCGAAGGAATTAGAATGGATCGTGCGAATGAATTAGAATGGATCGTATTATTGAATTAGAATGGATCGTGCGAATGAATTAGAATGGATCGTACGAATGAGTAAGAATGGATCGTGCGAATAAATTAGAATGGATCATACGAATGAGTTAGAATGGATCGTATAAATGAATTAGAATGGATCGTGCGAATGAATTAGAATGGATCGTATGAATGAATTGGAATAGATTGTGCGAATGAATTAGAATGGATCGTACGAATGAATTAGAATGGATACATTCGTGCGAATGAATTAGAATGGATCGTATGAATGAATTAGAATGGATCGTATGAGTGAATTCGAATGGATCGTGCGAATGAATTAGAATGGATTGTACGAATGAATTAGAACGGATCGTACGAATGAATTAGAATGGATACATTCGTGCGAATGAATTAGAATGGATCATATGATTGAGTAAGAATAGATCGTATGAATGAAATAGAATGGATCGTACGAAAGAATTAGAATGGATCATACGAATGAATTAGAATGGATCGTATGAATGAATTAGATTGGATCGTATGAATGAATTAGAATGGATACATTCGTGCGAATGAATTAGAATGGATCGTACGAATGAATTAGAATGGATCTTATGAATGAATTAGAATGGATCGTGAAAATGAATTAGAATGGATCGTATGAATGAATAAGAATGGAACGTACTAATGAATTAGAATGGATCGTACGAATGAATTAGAATGGATACATTCGTACGAATGAATTAGAATGGATAGTATGAATGAATTAGAATGGATCGTGCGAATGAATTAGAATTGATCGTACGAATGAATTAGAATGGATACACGATCCATTCTAATTCATTCATACGATCCATTCTAATTTATTCGTACGATCCATTCTAATTCCTTTGTACGATCCATTCTAATTCATTCATACGATCCATTCTAATTCATTCGTACGATCCATTCCAATTCATTCGCACGATCCATTCTAATTCATTAATACGATCCAATCTAATTCATTCATATGATCCATTCTAATTCATTCGCATGATATCCATTCTAATTCATTCATACGATCCATTCTAATTCATTCGCACAATCTATTCTAATTCATTCGTATGATCTATTCTAATTCATTCGCACGATCCATTCTAATTCATTCGCACGAATGTATCCATTCTAATTCATTCGTACGATCTATTCTAATTCATTCGTACGATCCATTCTAATTCCTTCGTACGATCCATTCTAATTCCTTCGTACGATCCATTCTAATTCATTCCCATGAATGTATCCATTCTAATTGATACGTACGATCCATTCTATTTCATTCGTATGATCCATTCTTACTTATTCGTACGATCCATTCTAATTCATTCGCTCCAAAGTATCCATTCTAATTCATTCGTACGATCCATTCTTACTCAATCGTATGATCCATTCTAATTCATTCGCACGAATGTATCCATTCTAATTCATTCGTACGATCCATTCTAATTCATGCGCACGATTCATTCTAATTCATTAATACGATCCAATCTAATTCATTCATACGATCCATTCGAATTCATTCGCACGAATGTATCCATTCTAATTTATTCGTACGATCCATTCTAATTCATTCGCATAATCTATTCTAATTTATTCGTACGATCCATTCTAATTCTTTTGCATGATCCATTCTAATTCATTCGCACGAATGAATCCATTCTAATTCCTTTGTATAATCCATTCTATTTCATTCGTACGATCCATTCTTACTCATTCGTACGATCCATTCTAATTCATTCGCACGAATATATCCATTCTAATTCATTCGTACGATCCATTCTAATTCATTCGTACGATCCATTCTTACTCATTCGTACAATCCATTATAATCTATTCTAATTCATTCGCACGAATGTATCCATTCTAATTCATTCATACGATCCATTCTAATTCATTCGCACAATCTATTCTAATTTATTCGTACGATCCATTCTAATTCATTCGTACGATCCATTCTAATTCATTCGCACGAATGAATCCATTCTAATTCATTCGTACAATCCATTCTATTTCATTCGTATGATCCATTCTTACTCATTAGTACGATCCATTCTAATTCATGATCATACGAATGAGTAAGAATGGATCGTACGAATGAAATAGAATGGATTGTACGAATGAATTAGAATGGATCGTACAAAGGAATTACAATGGATCATATGAATCGTATGATCCATTCTAATTCATTCGCACGAATGTATCCATTCTAATTCACTCATACGATCCATTCTAATTCATTCGCACGATCCATTCTAATTCATTAATACGATCCAATCTAATTCATTCATACAATCCATTCTAATTCATTCGTACGATCCATTCTAATTCATTCGCACGAATGTATCCATTCTAATTCATTCGTACGATCCATTCTAATTCATTCGCACAATCTATTCTAATTCATTCGTACGATCCATTCTAATTCATTCATACAATCCATTCTAATTCATTCGTAAGATCCATTCTAATTCATTCGTATGATCCATTCGAATACATTCGTACGATACATTCTATTTCTAATTCTTTCACACAATCCATTCTAATTCATTCGTACGATCCATTCTACATCATTCGTACGATCTATTCTAATTCATTTGCACGATCAATTCTAATTCATTAGCACGATCCATTCTAATTCATTCTTACGATCTATTCTATTTCATTCGTACGATCCCTTCTTACTCAATCGTATGATCCATTCTAATTCATTCGCACGAATGTATCGTACGATCCATTCTAATTCATTCGCACAATCCATTCTAATTCATTCATACGATCCATCTAATTCATTCGTACGATCCATTGTAATTCATTCGCACGATCCATTCTATTTCTTTCACGTGATCCATTCTAATTCATTCGTACGATCCATTCTTACTCATTCGTACGATCCATTCTAATTCCTTCGTACGATCCATTCTAATTCATTTGTACGACCCATTATATTTCATTCGTATGATCCATTCTAATTCGTTTGTACGATCCATTCTAATTCGTTTGTACGATCCATTCTAATTAATTCGTACGATCCATTCTAATTCATTCGTACGATCCATTCTAATTCATTCGCACGATCCATTCTAATTCATTTGTACGATCTATGAAGGAATTAGAATGGATCGTACGAATGAATTAGAATGGATACATTCGTACAATCCATTCTAATTCATTCGTACGATCCATTCTAATTCATTCGCATGAATGTATCCATTCTAATTCATTCGTACGATCCATTCTAATTCCTTCATACGATCCATTCCGGCCAATTCCTTCGTACGATCCATTCTAATTCCTTTGTACGACCCATTATATTTCATTCATATGATCCATTCTAATTCATTAGCACGATCCATTCTAATTCATTCATACGATCTATTCTAATTCATTTGCACGATCCATTCTAATTCATTCGCATGAATGAATCTATTCTAATTCATTCGTACAATCCATTCTATTTCATTCGTACGATCCATTCTTACTCATTCGTACGATCCATTCTAATTCATTTGCACAAATGTATCCATTCTAATTCATTCGTACGATCCATTCTAATTCATTCACACGATCCATTCTAATTCATTCATACGATCCATTCTAATTCATTCGCACGATCCATTCTAATTCATTCGCATGAATGTATCCATTCTAATTAATTCGTACGATCTATTCTAATTCATTAATACGATCCATTCTAATTCACTTGCACGATCGTACGAATTAATTAGAATGGATCGTGCGAATGAATTAGAATGGATCGTACTAATGAATTAGAAAGGATCGTACGAATGAATTAGAATGGATCGTATAAATGAATTAGAATGGATCGTACGTATGAATTAGAATGGATACATTCATGGGAATGAATAAGAATGGATCGTACGAAGTAATTAGAATGGATCATACGAATGAAATAGAATGGATCGTACGAAGGAATTAGAATGGAACGTACATACGAAGGAATTAGAATGGATCGTACAAAGGAATTAGAATGGATCGTACGAATGAATTAGAATAGATTCTGCGAATGAATTAGAATGGATCGTATGAATGAATTAGATTGGATCGTATGAATGAATTAGAATGGATCGTGCGAATGAATTAGAATGGATCGTACGAATGAATAAGAATGGATTGTATGAATGAATTACAATGGATCGTACAAAGGATGGATACATTCGTGCGAATGAATTAGAATGGATCGTACGAATGAATTAGAATGGATCGTATGAATGAATTAGAATGGATCGTGCGAATGAATTAGAATGGATCGTACGAATGAAATAGAATGGATCGTATGAATGAATTAGAATAGATCGTGCGAATGAATTAGAATTGATCGTACGAATGAGTAAGAATGGATCGTATGAATGAAATATAATGGATTGTACGAATGAATTAGAATGGATCGTACGAATGAATTAGAATGGATCGTGTGAAAGAATTCTAATGGATTATATGAATGAATTAGAATGTATCGTATGAATGAATTAGGATGGATCGTGCGAATGAATTAGAATGGATTGTGCGAATGAATTAGAATGGATCGTACGAATAAATTAGAATAGATCGTACGAATGAATTAGAATGGATACATTCGTGCGAATGAATTAGAATGGATCGTACTAATGAGTAACAATGGATTGTACGAATGAATTAGAATGGATCGTGCGAATGAATTGGAATGGATCGTGCGAATGAATTAGAATGGATCTGGATACATTCGTGCGAATGAATTAGAATGGATCATACGAATGAGTAAGAATGGATCGTACGAATGAAATAAAATGGATCGTACGAATGAATTAGAATGGATCGTGCTAATGAATTAGAATGGATCGTATGAATGAATTAGAATGGATCGTATGAATGAATTAGAATGGATCGTGCGAATGAATTAGAATGGATCGTATGAATGAAATAGAATGGATCATAGGAATTAGAATGGATCGTACGAAGGAATTAGAATGGATCGTACGAATGAATTAGATTGGATCATACGAATGAATTAGAATGGATCGTACGATCCATTCTAATTCATTCGTATGATCCATTCTAATTCATTCACACGAATGTGTCCATTCTAATTCATTCGTACGATCCATTCTAACTCATTCGCACAATCTATTCTAATTCATTCGTCCAATCCATTCTAATTCTTTCACACGATCCATTCTAATTCATTCGTACGATCCATTCTAATTCATTCGTACGATCTCTATTTCATTCATACGATCCATTCTAATTAATTCGTACGATCGTGCTAGTGAATTAGAATGGATCGTACGAATGAATTAGAATAGATTGTGCGAATGAATTAGAATGGATCGTATGAATGAATTAGAGTGGATACATTCGTGCGAATGAATTAGAATGGATCGTGCGAATGAATTAGAATGGATCGTACGAATGAATTAGAATAGATCGTACGAATGAATTAGAATGGATCGTGTGAAAGAATTAGAATGGATTGTATGAATGAATTAGAATGGATCGTATGAATGAATTAGCATGGATCATGCGAATGAATTAGAATGGATCATATGAATGAATTAGAATGGATACATTCGTGTGAATGAATTAGATTGGATCGTATGAATGAATTAGAATAGATCGTGTGAATGAATTAGAATGAATCGTACGAATGAATTAGAATGGATCGTATGAATGAATTAGAATAGATCGTACGAATGAATTAGAATGGATACATTCGTGCGAATGAATTTGAATGGATACGTTCATGGGAATGAATTAGAATGTATCGTACAAAGGAATTAGAATGGATCATACGAATGAAATATAATGGGTCGTACAAAGGAATTAGAATGGATCGTACGAATGAATTAGAATGGATCGTACGAAGGAATTAGAATGGATCGTACGAATGAATTAGAATGGATACATTCGTGCGAATGAATTAGAATGGATCGTACGAATGAGTAAGAATGGATCGTACGATTGAAATAGAATGGATCGTACGAATGAATTAGAATTGATTGTGCGAATGAATTAGAATGGATCGTACGAATGAGTAAGAATGGATC
The DNA here is from genome assembly GCA_947650365.1 of Chamaelirium japonicum. Taxonomy (NCBI): domain Eukaryota; kingdom Viridiplantae; phylum Streptophyta; class Magnoliopsida; order Liliales; family Melanthiaceae; genus Chamaelirium; species Chamaelirium japonicum. The sequence goes on from CANTAL010000040.1 coordinate 1,298,612, forward strand.
GTACGAATGAAATAGAATGGATTGTACGAATGAATTAGAATGGATTCATTTGTGCGAAAAAATTAGAATGGTTCGTGCTAATGAAATAGAATTGATCGTACGAATGAATTCGAATAGATTGTGTGAATGAATTAGAATGGATCGTAAGAATGAATTAGAATGGATCATACGAATGAATTAAAATGGATATATTCGTGAAAATTAATTAGAATGGATCATATGAATGAATTAGAATGGATCGTACGGTACGAATGAGTAAGAATAGATCGTACGAATGAAATAGAATGGATTGTACGAATGAATTAGAATGGAATCGTTCGTGCGAATGAATTAGAATGGATCGTATGAGTGAATTCGAATGGATCATGCAAATGAATTAGAATGGATTGTACGAATGAAATAGAACGGATACATTCGTACGAATAAATTAGAATGGATCGTACGAATGAGTAAGAATGGATCGTACGAATGAAATAGAATGGATTGTACGAATGAATTAGAATGGATCGTACAATGAATTAGAATGGATCGTGCGAAAGAATTAGAATGGATCGTACGAATGAGTAAGAATGGATCATACGAATGAAAAAGAATGGATCGTACAAATGAATTAGAATGGAGCGTGCTAATGAATTAGAAAGGATCGTACGATTGAATTAGAATAGATTGTACGAATGAATTAGAATGGATCGTACGAATGAATTAGAATGGATATATTCGTGCAAATAAATTAGAATGGATCGTATGAATGAATTAGAATGGACCGTACGGATCGTACAAATGAAATAGAATAGATCGTAAGTATGATCTATTATATTTCATTCGTACGATCCATTCTTACTCAATCGTATCATCCATTCTAATTCATTCGCACGAATGTATCCATTCTAATTCATTCGTATGATCCATTCTAATTCATTCGCATGATCTATTCTAATTCATTAATACGATCCAATCTAATTCATTCATACGATCCATTCTAATTCATTCGCACGAATGTATCCATTCTAATTCATTCGTACGATCCATTCTAATTCATTCGCACAATCTATTCTAATTCATTCGACGTATGATCCATTCTATTTCATTCGTACGATCCATTCTTACTCATTCGTACGATCCATTCTAATTCATTCGCACGAATGTATCCATTCTAATTCATTCGTACAATCCATTCTAATTTTTTCGTACGATCCATTCTAATTCCTTCGTACGATCCATTCTAATTCCTTTGTATGACCCATTATATTTCATTCGTATGATCCATTCTAATTCCTTTGTACGATCCTTTCTAATTCATTCATACGATCCATTCTAATTCATTTGTACGATCCATTCTAATTCATTCGCACGATCCATTCTAATTCATTCATACAATCCAATCTAATTCATTCATACTATCCATTCTAATTCATTCGCACGAATGTATCCATTCTAATTCATTCGTACGATCCATTTCCTTCGTACGATCTGTTCTAATTCCTTCATACGATCCATTCTAATTCATTCGTACGATCCATTCTAGTTCATTCGTACGATCCATTCTAATTCATTCGCACGATCCATTCTAATTCATTCGCACGATCTATTCTAATTCATTCGTACGATCCATTCGAATTCACTCATACGATCCATTCTAATTCATTCATACGATCCATTCTAATTCATTCGTACGATCCATTCTAATTCCTTCGCACAATCTATTCTAATTCATTCGTACGATCCATTCTAATTCCTTCATATGATCCATTCTAATTCATTCGCACGAATGTATCCATTCTAATTCATTCGTACGATCCATTCTAATTCATTCGTACGATCCATTCTAATTCCTTCGTACGATCCATTCTAATTCCTTCGTACAATCCATTCTATTTCATTAGTATGATCCATTCTAATTCCTTCGTACGGTCCATTCTTATTCATTCCCATGAATGTATCCATTCTGAATCATACGTACGTAATGAATTAGAATGGAACGTACAAATGAATTAGAATAGATTAAGTGAATGAACTAGAATGGATCATACCTATGAGTAAAAATGTATCGTACGAATGAAATAGAATGGATCACACGAATTAATTAGAGTGGATCGTGCTAATGAATTAGAATGGATCGTATGAATGAATTAGAATGGATCGTGCGAATGAATTGGAATGGATTGTACGAATAAATTAGAATCTATTGTGCGAATGAATTAGAATGGATCGTACGAATGAATTAGAATGGATACATTCGTGCGAATGAATTAGAATGGATCATACGAATGAATTAGAATGGATCATGCGAATGAATTAGAATGGATCGTACGAATGAGTAAGAATTGATCGTACGAATGAATTAGAATGGATCGTACGAATGAATTAGAATGGATCGTACGAAGGAATTAGAATAGATTGTGCGAATGAATTAGAATGGATCGTGCGAATGAATTTGAATGGATCGTATTAATGAATTAGAATGGATCGTGCGAATGAATTAGAATGGATCGTACGAATGAGTAAGAATGGATCGTACGAATGAAATAGAATGGATTGTACGAATGAATTAGAATGGATCGTACGAATGAATTAGAATGGATCGTACGAAATGAATTAGAATGGATCGTACGAAGGAATTAGAATGGATCGTGCTAATGAAGTAGAATGGATCGTACGAATGAATTAGAATAGATTGTGAGAATGAATTAGAATGGATCGTCAAACGATCCAATCTAATTCATTCATACGATCCATTCTAATTCATTCGTATGATCTATTCCAATTCCTTCGTACGATCCATTCTATTTCATTCGTACGATCCATTCTTACACAATCGTATGATCCATTATAATTCATCCGCACGAATGTATCCATTCTAATTCATTCGTACGATCCAATCTAATTCATTCATATGATCCATTCTAATTCATTCGCACGATCCATTCTAATTCATTCATACGATCCATTCTAATTCATTCGTACAATCCATTCTAATTCATTCGCACGTACGATCCATTCTAACTCCTTCGCACGATCCATTCTAATTCATTCATACGATCCAATCGAATTCATTCATTCCATCCATTCTAATTCATTCGCATGAATGTATCCATTCTAATTCATTCGTACGATCCATTCTAATTCATTCGCACAATCTATTCTAATTCATTCGTACGATCAATTCAAATTCATTAGCACGATCCATTCTAATTCATTCGTACGATCTATTCTATTTCATTCGTACGATCCATTCTTATTCAATCGTATGATCCATTCTAATTCATTCGCACGAATGTATCCATTCTAATTCATTCGTACGATCTATTCTAATTCATTCGCACGATCCATTCTAATTCATTAACACGATCCAATCTAATTCATTCATACGATCCATTCTAATTCATTACCACGAATTTATGCATTCTAATTCTTTCATACGATCCATTCTAACTCATTCGCACAATCTATTCTAATTCATTCGTACGATCCATTCTAATTCATTAGCACGATCCATTCTAATTCATTCGTACGATCCATTCTATTTCATTCGTACGATCCATTCTTAGTTATTCGTACGATCCATTCTAATTCATTCGCACGAATGTATCCATTCTAATTCATTCGTACGATCCATTCTAATTCATTCGCACGATCCATTCTAATTCATTCATACGATCCATTCTAAGTCATTCGTACGATCCATTCTAATTCATTCGCACGATCAATTCTAATTCATTCATACAATCCATTCTAATTCTTTCGCACGATCCTTGCTAATTCATTCATATGATCCATTCTAATTCATTCATACAATCCATTCTATTTCATTCGTACGATCCATTCTTACTCATTCGTATGATCCATTCTAATTCATTCGCACGAATGTATCCATTCTAATTCATTCGTACGATCCATTCTAATTCATTCGTACGATCCATTCTAATTCATTCGCACGATCCATTCTAATTCATTCGCACGAATCTATCTATTCTAATTCCTTCGTACGATCCATTCTAATTCATTCATACGATCTATTCTAATTCATTCATATAATCCATTCTAATTCATTCGTACGATCTATTCTAATTCATTCATACGATCCATTCTAATTCATTCGCACGAATGTATCCATTCTAATTCATTCGTACAATCCATTCTAATTTTTTCGTACGATCCATTCTAATTCCTTCGTACGATCCATTCTAATTCCTTTGTACGACCCATTATATTTCATTCGTATGATCCATTCTAATTCCTTTGTACGATCCTTTCTAATTCATTCATACGATCCATTCTAATTCATTTGTACGATCCATTCTAATTCATTCGCATGATCCATTCTAATTCATTCATACAATCCAATCGAATTCATTCATACGATCCATTCTAATTCATTCGCACGAATGTATCCATTCTAATTCATTCGTACGATCCATTTCCTTCGTACGATCTATTCTAATTCCTTCATACGATCCATTCTAATTCATTCGTACGATCCATTCTAATTCTTTCGTACGATCCATTCTAATTCATTCGCACGATCCATTCTAATTCATTCGCACGATCTATTCTAATTCATTTGTACGATCCATTCGAATTCACTCATACGATCCATTCTAATTCATTCATACGATCCATTCTAATTCATTCGTACGATCCATTCTAATTCATTCGCACAATCTATTCTAATTCATTCGTACGATCCATTCTAATTCCTTCATATGATCCATTCTAATTCATTCGCACGAATGTATCCATTCTAATTCATTCGTACGATCCATTCTAATTCATTCGTACGATCTATTCTAATTCCTTCGCACGATCCATTCTAATTCCTTCGTACAATCCATTCTATTTCATTCGTATGACCCATTCTAATTTCTTCGTACGATCCATTCTTATTCATTCCCATGAATGTATCCATTCTGATTCATACGTACGTAATGAATTAGAATGGAACGTACAAATGAATTAGAATAGATTGTGTGAATGAATTAGAATGGATCATACAAATGAGTAAAAATGTATCGTACGAATGAAATAGAATGGATCACACGAATGAATTAGAGTGGATCGTGCTAATGAATTAGAATGGATCGTATGAATGAATTAGAATGGATCGTGCGAATGAATTAGAATAGATCGTACGAATAAATTAGAATCTATTGTGCGAATGAATTAGAATGGATCGTACGAATGAATTAGAATGGATACATTCGTGCGAATGAATTAGAATGGATCATACGAATCAATTAGAATGGATCATGCGAATGAATTAGAATGGATCGTACAAATGAGTAAGAATGGATCGTACGAATGAATTAGAATGGATCGTACGAATGAATTAGAATGGATCGTACGAAGGAATTAGAATAGATTGTGCGAATGAATTAGAATGGATCGTGCGAATAAATTAGAATGGATCGTATTAATAAATTAGAATGGATCGTGCGAATGAATTAGAATGGATCGTACGAATGAGGAAGAATGGATCGTACGAATGAAATAGAATGGATTGTACGAATGAATTAGAATGGATCGTACGAATGAATTAGAATGGATCGTACGAAATGAATTAGAATGGATCGTACGAAGGAATTAGAATGGATCGTGCTAATGAAGTAGAATGGATCGTACGAATGAATTAGAATAGATTGTGCGAATGAATTAGAATAGATCGTCATACGATCCAATCTAATTCATTCATACGATCCATTCTAATTCATTCGTATGATCTATTCCAATTCCTTCGTACGATCCATTCTATTTCATTCGTACGATCCATTCTTACTCAATCGTATGATCCATTATAATTCATCCGCACGAATGTATCCATTCTAAATCATTCGTACGATCCAATCTAATTCATTCATACGATCCATTCTAATTCATTCGCATGATCCATTCTAATTCATTCATACGATCCATTCTAATTCATTCGTACAATCCATTCTAATTCATTCGCACGTACGATCCATTCTAATTCCTTCGCACGATCCATTCTAATTCATTCATACGATCCAATCGAATTCATTCATACCATCCATTCTAATTCATTCGCATGAATGTATACATTCTAATTCATTCGTACGATCCATTCTAATTCATTCGCACAATCTACTCTAATTCATTCGTACGATCAATTCAAATTCATTAGCACGATCCATTCTAATTCATTTGTACGATCTATTCTATTTTATTCGTACGATCCATTCTTATTCAATCGTATGATCCATTCTAATTCATTCGCATGAATGTATCCATTCTAATTCATTCGTACGATCTATTCTAATTCATTCGCACGATCCATTCTAATTCATTAATACGATCCAATCTAATTCATTCATACGATCCATTCTAATTTATTCGCACGAATTTATGCATTCTAATTCATTCATACGATCCATTCTAACTCATTCGCACAATCTATTCTAATTCATTTGTACGATCCATTCTAATTCATTAGCACGATCCATTCTAATTCATTCGTACGATCCATTCTATTTCATTCGTACGATCCATTCTTAGTCATTTGTACGATCCATTCTAATTCATTCGCACGAATATATCCATTCTAATTCATTCGTACGATCCATTCTAATTCATTCGCACGATCCATTCTAATTCATTCATACGATCCATTCTAAGTCATTCGTACGATCCATTCTAATTCATTCGCACGATCCATTCTAATTCATTCATACAATCCATTCTAATTCTTTCGCACGATCCTTGCTAATTCATTCATATGATCCATTCTAATTCATTCATACAATCCATTCTATTTCATTCGTACGATCCATTCTTACTCATTCGTATGATCCATTCTAATTCATTCGCACGAATGTATCCATTCTAATTCATTCGTACGATCCATTCTAATTCATTCGTACTATCCATTCTAATTCATTCATACGATCCATTCTAATTCATTCATACAATCCATTCTAATTCTTTCATACGATCCATTCTAATTCATTCATACGTACAAATTTATACGTACGATCCATTATTACGATCCATTCTAATTCATTCGTACGATCCATTCTAATTCATTCGTACGATCCATTCTAATTCATTCGCACGATCCATTCTAATTCATTCGCACGAATGTATCCATTCTAATTCCTTCGTACGATCCATTCTAATTCATTCGTACGATCTATTCTAATTCATTCATATAATCCATTCTAATTCATTCGTACGATCTATTCTAATTCTTTATTACGATCCATTCTAATTCCTTCGTACGATCCATTCTAATTCCTTCGTACGATCCATTCTAATTCCTTTGTACGACCCGTTATATTTCACTCGTATGATCCATTCTAATTCCTTTGTACGATCTATTCTAATTCATTCGTACAATCCATTCTATTTCATTCGTACGATCCATTCTTACTCATTCGCACGATCCATTCTAATTCATTCATACGATCCATTCTAATTCATTCATACAATCCATTCTAATTCTTTCACACAATCCATTCTAATTCATTCGTACTTTCCATTCTAATTCATTAGCACGATCCATGCTAATTCATTCGTACGATCCATTCTAATTCATTCGCACGATCCATTCTAATTCATTCGTACGATCCATTCTAATTCATTCATACGATCCATTCTTATTCATTCGCACAATCTATTCTAATTCATTCGCACAATCCATTCTAATTCATTCGTACGATCCATTCTAATTCATTCGCACGATCCATTCTGATTCATTCGTACGATCCATTCTAATTCATTCGCACGATCCATTCTGATTCATTCGTACGATCCATTCTATTTCATTCGTACGATCCATTCTTACTCATTCGTACGATCCATTCTAATTCATTCGCACGAATGTATCCATTCTAATTCATTCGTACGATCCATTCAAATTCCTTCGTACGATCCATTCTAATTCCTTCGTACGATCCATTTTAATTCCTTCGTAAGACCCATTATATTTCATTCGTATGATTCATTCTAATTCCTTTGTACGATCCATTCTAATTCATTCCCATGAATGTATCCATTCTAATTCATACGTACGATTCATTCTAATTCATTCATACGATCCAATCTAATTCATTCATACAATCCATTCTAATTCATTTGCATGAATGTATCCATTCTAATTTATTCGTACGATCCAATCTAATTCCTTCGTACGATCCATTCTAATTCATTCGCACAATCTAATTTATACAAACCATTCGTACGAATGAATTAGAATGGATCGTACGAATGAATTAGAATGGATACATTTGTGCAAATGAATTAGAATAGATCGTACGAATGAATTAGAATGGATCGTACGAATGAATTAAAATGGATCGTGTCAAAGAATTAGAATGGATTGTATGAATGAATTAGATCTAATTCATTCGTACGATCCATTCTAATTCATTCGCACAAATGTATCCATTCTAATTCCTTCGTACGATCCATTCTAATTCATACGATCCATTCTAATTCATTCGTACGACCCATTCTAATTCATTAATATGATCCAATCTAATTCATTCATACGATCCATTCTAATTCATTCATACGATCCATTCTAACTCATTCGTACGATCCATTCTAATTCATTCGAACGATCCATTCTAATTCATTCATACGATCCATTCTAATTCATTCATACGATCCATTCTAATTCATTCGTACGAACGAATTAGAATGGATCGTATAAGTGAATTCGAATGGATTGTGCGAATGAATTGGAATGGATTGTATGAATGAATTAGAGTGGATACATTCGTGCGACTGAATTAGAATGGATCGTACGAATGAATTAGAATGGATCGTGCGAAGGAATTAGAATGGATCGTACGAATGAATTAGAATGGATCGTATGAATGAATTAGAATGGATTGTGCGAATGAATTAGAATGGATCGTACGAATGAATTAGATTGGATCGTATGAATGAATTAGAGTGGATACATTCGTGCGAATGAATTAGAATGGATCGTACGAATGAATTAGAATAGATCGTACGAATGAATTTGAATGGATTGTATGAAAGAATTAGAATAGACCGTACGAAGGAATTAGAATGGATCGTACGAAGGAATTAGAATGGATACATTCGTGCGAATGAATTAGAATGGATCGTGCGAATGAATTTGAATGGATCGTACGAATGAATTTGAATAGATTGTGCGAATGAATTAGAATTGATCGTGCGAATGAATTAGAATGGATCGTACGAATGAATTAGAATAGATTGTGCGAATGTATTAGAATGGATCGTACGAATGAATTAGAATGGATACATTCGTGCGAATGAATTAGAATGGATCGTATGAATGAATTAGATTGGATCATATGAATGAAATAGAATGGATCGTGCGAATGAATTAGAATGGATCGTACGAATGAATTAGAATGGATCGTATGAGTGAATTCGAATGGATCGTGCGAATGAATTAGAATGGATCGTATGAATGAATTAGAGTGGATACATTCATGCGAATGAATTTGAATGGATCGTGCGAATGAAGTAGAATGGATCGTGCGAAGGAATTAGAATGGATCGTACGAATGAATTAGAATGGATACATTCGTGCGAATGAATTAGAATGGATCGTACGAAGGAATTTGAATGGATCGTACGTACGAAGGAGTTAGAATGGATCGTACGAAGGAATTAGAATGGATCGTGCGAATGAATTAGAATGGATACATTCGTGCAAATTAATTAGAATGGATCGTACGAAGGAATTAGAATGGATCGTACGTACGAAGGAATTAGAATGGATCGTACGAATGAATTAGAATGGATACATTTGTGCGAATGAATTAGAATGGATCGTACGAAAGAATTAGAATGGATCGTACGAATGAATTAGAATAGATTGTGCGAATGAAATAGAATGGATCGTGCGAATGAATTAGAATTGATTGTGCGAATGAATTAGAATAGATCGTACGAATCAATTAGAATGGATACATTCGTGCGAATGAATTAGGATGGATCGTATGAATGAATTAGATTGGATCGTATGAATGAATTAGAATGGATCGTGCGAATGAATTAGAATGGATCGCACGATCCATTCTAATTCATTCATACGATCCATTCTAATTCATTCATACAATCCATTCTAATTCTTTCACACGATCCATTGTAATTCATTCGTACGATCCATTCTAATTCATTCAAACGATCCATTCTAATTCATACGATCCATTCTATTTTATTCATACGATCCATTATAATTCATTAGCACGTACGATCGATTCTAATTCATTCGTAGAATCCATTCTAATTCATTCGCACGATCCATTCGAATTCACTTATACGATCCATTCTAATTCATTCATACGATCCATTCTAATTCATTCGTACGATCCATTCTAATTCATTCGTACAATCCATTCTATTTCATTCGTACGATCCATTCTTACTCTTTCGTACGATCCATTCTAATTCATTCGTACAATCTATTCTAATTCATTCGTACGATCCATTCTAATTCACTAGCACGATCGTACGAATTAATTAGAATGGATCGTATGAATGAAATAGAATGGATCATACGAATGAAATAGAATGGATCGTACGATCCATTCTAATTCATTCGGACAATCCATTCTAATTCATTCGTATGATCCATTCTAATTCATTCGCACGAATGTATCCATTCTAATTCATTCGTACGATCCATTCTAATTTATTCATACAATCCATTCTATTTCATTCGTATAATCCATTCTTACTCATTCGTACGATCCATTCTAATTCATTCGCACGAATGTATCCGTTCTAATTCATTCGTACGATCCATTCTAATTTATTCGTACGATCCATTCTAATTTATTCGTACGATCCATTCTAATTTATTCATACAATCCATTCTATTTCATTCGTACAATCCATTCTTACTCATTCGTACGATCCATTCTAATTCATTCGCACGAATGTATCCGTTCTAACTCATTCGTACGATCCATTCTAATTTATTCGTACGATCCATTCTAATTCATTCATACAACCCATTCTAATTCATTCGTGCGATCTATTCTAATTCATTCATACGATCCATTCTAATTCATTCACACGAATGTATCCACTCGAATTCATTCATACGATCCATTCTAATTCATTCGTACGATCCATTCTAATTCATTCGCACAATCCATTCTAATTCATTCATACGATCCAATCTAATTCATTCATACCATCCATTCTAATTCATTCGTAAGATCCATTCTAATTCCTTTGTACGATCCATTCTATTTCATTCGTACGATCAATCCATTCTTACTCAAACGTATGATCCATTCTAATTCATTCGCCCGAATGTATCCATTCTAATTCATTCGTACGATCCATTCTAATTCATTCGTACAATCTATTCTAATTTATTCGTACGATCCATTCTAATTCATTCGCATGATCCATTCTAATTCATTCATACGATCCATTCTAATTCATTTGTATGATCCATTCTAATTCATTTATACGATCCAATCTAATTCATACATACAATCCATTCTAATTCATTCGCACGAATTTATCCATTCTAATTCTCTCGTACGATCCATTCGATCCATTTTAATTCATAAGTACGATCCATTCTAATTCATTCATACGATCCATTCTAATTCATTTGCACGATCCATTCTAATTCATTCATACGATCCAATCTAATTTATTCATACGATCCATTCTAATTCATTCGCACGATCCATTCTAATTCATTCGTACGATCGTTCTAGTGAATTAGAATGGATCGTACGAATGAATTAGAATAGATCGTACGAATGAATTAGAATGGATACATTCGTGCAAATGAATTAGAATGGATCGTACGAATAAGTAAGAATGGATCGTACGAATGAAATAGAATGGATTGTATGAATGAATTAGAATAGATATACTCGTGCAAATGAATTAGAATGGATCGTATGAATGAATTAGAATGGATCGTACTTATGAATTAGAATGGATCGTACGAATGTATTAGAATGGATACATTGGTGCGAATGAATTAGAATGGATCGTACGAATGAGTTAGAATGGATCGTACGAATGTATTCGTGCAAATGAATTTGAATGGATCGTATGTACGAATGAATTAGAATGGATCGTACGAATGAGTAAGAATGGATCGTACAAATAAAATAGAATGGATTGTACGAATGAATTAGAATGGATCGTACGAATGAATTAGAATGGATAAATTCGTGCGAATGAATTAGAATGGATTGTATGAATGAATTAGATTGGATCGTATAAATGAATTAGAATGGATCGTACGAATGAATTAGAATAGATTGTGCGAATGAATTAGAATGGATCGTGTGAATGAATTAGAATGGATCGTATGAATGAATTAGAATGGATACATTCGTGCGAATGAAGTAGAATGGATCATACGAATGAGTAAGAATGGATCATACGAATGAAATAGAATGGATCGTACGTATCAATTAGAATGGATACATTTATGGGAATGAATTAGAATGGATCGTACGAAGGAATTAGAATGGATCGTACGAAGGAATTAGAATGGATCGTACGAATGAATTAGAATGGTTACATTCGTGCAAAGAATTAGAATGGATTGTATGAATGAATTAGAATGGATCGTGCGAATGAATTAAAATGGATCGTACGGATGAACTAGAATAGATACATTCGTGCGAATGAATTAGAATGGATCATGCGAATGAATTAGAATGGATCGTACGAATGAATTAGAATGGATCGTATGAATGAATTAGAATAGATTGTGCGAATGAATTAGAATGGATCGTATGAATGAATTAGATTGGATCGTATGAATGAATTAGAATGGATCGTGCGAATGAATTGGAATGGATCGTACGAATGAATTAGAATGGATCGTACGAATAAATTAGAATGGATCGTGTGAAAGAATAAGAATGGATTGTATGAATGAATTAGAATGGATCGTATGAATGAATTAGAATAGATCGTGTGAATGAATTAGAATGGATTGTACGATTGAATTAGAATGGATTCATTCATGCGAATGAATTAGAATGGATCGTGCGAATGAATTAGAATGGATCGTGCGAATGAATTAGAATCGATCGTACGAATGAATTAGAATGGATCGTATGAATGAATTAGAATGGATCGTGCGAATGATTAGAATGGATCGTACGAATGAATTGAAATGGATCGTGCAAATGAATTAGAATGGATCGTACAAAGGAATTAGAATGGATCGTACGAATGAATTAGAATGGATACATTCATGCAAAAGAATTAGAATGGATAGTATGAATGAATTAGAATGGATCATATGAGTGAATTCGTACGATCATGCTAGTGAATTAGAATGGATCGTACGAATGAATTACAATAGATCGTATGAATGAATTAGAATGGATACATTCGTGCGAATAAATTAGAATGGATCGTACGAATGAGTAAGAATGGATCGTACGAATGAAATAGAATGGATTATACGAATGAATTAGAATGGATATATTCGTGCAAATGAATTAGAATGGATAGTATGAATGAATTAGAATAGATCGTACTTATGAATTAGAATGGATCGTACGAATGAATTATAATGGATACAGTCGTACGAATGAATCAGAATATATTGTGCGAATGAATTTGAATGGATCATACGAATGAATTAGAATGGATCGTATGAATGAATTAGAATGGATCATGCGAATGAATTAGAATGGATCGTATGTACGAAGGAATTAGAATGGATCGTACGAAGGAATTAGAATGGATCGTATGAATGAATTAGAATAGATTGTGCGAATGAATTAGAATGGATCATATGAATCAATTAGATTGGATCATATGAATGAATTAGAATGGATCGTGTGAATGAATTAGAATGGATCGTACGAATGAATTAGAATGGATACATTCGTGCGAATGAATTAGAATGGATGATACGATTGAGTAAGAATTGATCGTACGAATGAAATAGAATAGATCGTACGAATGAATTAAAATGGATCATGCTAATGAATTAGAATTGATCGTACGAATGAATTAGAATAGATTGTGCGAATGAATTAGAATGGATCGTACGATCCATTCTATTTCATTCGTAAGATCCATTCTAATTCATTCGTACGATCCATTCTAATTCCTTCGTACGATCCATTCTAATTCATACGATCCATTCAAATTCATTCGCACGATCCATTCTAATTCATTCATACGATCCATTCTAATTCATTCGTACGATCCATTCTAATTCATTAGCACGATCCATTCTAATTCATTCGTACGATCCATTCTATTTCATTCGTACGATCCATTCTTACTCATTCGAACGATCAATTCTAATTCATTCGCACGAATGTATCCAAATCCATTCTAATTCATTCGCACGATCCATTCTAATTCTTTCGCACGATCCATTCTAATTCATTCGTACAATCCATTCTTACTCATTCGTACGATCCATTCTAATTCATTCGAACGAATGTATCCATTCTAATTCATTCGTACAATCTATTCTAATTCATTCGTACGATCCATTCTAATTCATTCGCACAATCCATTCTAATTCATTCGCAAGATCCATTCTAATTCATTCATACGATCCATTCTAATTCATTCATACAATCCATTCTAATTCTTTCACACGATCCATTCTAATTCATTTGTACGATCCATTCTAATTCATTCGTACAATCTATTCTATTTCATTGGTACAAATGAATTAGAATAGATTGTGCGAATGAATTAGAATGGATCATACGAATGAATTAGAATGGATACATTCGTGCGAATGAATTTGAATGGATCGTTTGAATAAATTAGATTGGATCGTATGAATGAATTAGAATGGATCGTACGTATGAAATAGAATGGAAACATTCATGGGAATGAATTAGAATGGATCGCACAAAGGAATTAGAATGGATCATACGAATGAAATATAATGGGTCGTACAAAGGAATTAGAATGGATCGTACGAAGGAATTAGAATGGATCGTGCGAATGAATTAGAATGGATCGTACGAATGAATTAGAATGGATCATATGAATGAATTAGAATGGATCGTGCGAATGAATTAGAATGGATCGTACGAATGAATTAGAATGGATCGTAATAATGGATCGTACGTATGAATTTGTACGTACAAATGAATTAGAATGGATCGTGCTAATGAATTAGAATTGATCGTACAAATGAATTAGAATAGATTGTGCGAATGAATTAGAATGGATTGTTCGAATGAATTAAAATGGATACATTCGTGCGAATGAATTAGAATGGATCGTATGAATGAATTAGATAGGATCGTATGAATGAATTAGAATGGATTGTACGTATGAATTAGAATGGATACATTCATGGGAATGAATTAGAATGGATCGTACAAAGGAATTAGAATGGATCATACGAATGAAATATAATGGGTCGTACAAAGGCGCACAATCCATTCTAATTCATTAGCACGATCCATTCTAATTCATTCCCATGAATGTATCCATTCTAATTGATACGTACGATCCATTCTATTTCATTCGTACGATCCATTCTAATTCATTCATACGATCCATTCTAATTCATTCGCACGAATGTATCCATTCTAATTCATTCGTATGATCCATTCTTACCCATTCCTACGATCCATTCTAATTCTAATTCATTTCATTCGTACAAAGGAATTAGAATGGATCATACGAATGAAATATAATGGGTCGTACAAAGGCGCACAATCCATTCTAATTCATTAGCACGATCCATTCTAATTCATTCCCATGAATGTATCCATTCTAATTGATACGTACGATCCATTCTATTTCATTCGTACGATCCATTCTAATTCATTCATACGATCCATTCTAATTCATTCGCACGAATGTATCCATTCTAATTCATTCGTACGATCCATTCTTACCCATTCCTACGATCCATTCTAATTCATTCGCACAATCTATTCTAATTCATTGGATCGTACGAAGGAATTAGAATGGATCGTACGAATGAATTAGAATGGATCATACGAATGAATTAGAATGGATACATTCGTGCGAATGAATTAGAATGGATCGTCTGAATGAATTAGAATGGATCGTACAAATGAAATAGAATGGATCGTACGTATCAATTAGAATGGATACATTCATGGGAATGAATTAGAATGGATCGTGCTAATGAATTAGAATGGATTGTGCGAATGAATTAGAATGGATCGTACGAATGAATTAGAATAGATTGTGCGAATGAATTAGAATGGATCGTACGAATGAATTAGAATGGATCGTAATAATGGATCGTACGAATGAAATAGAATGGATCGTACGAATGAATTAGCATGGATCGTGCAATGGATCGTATGAATGAATTATAATGGATCATACGAATGAGTAAGAATGGATCGTACGACTGAAATAGAATGGATCGTGCGAATGAATTAGAATGGATCGTGCGAATGAATTAGAATGGATCGTACCAATGAATTAGAATGGACACATTCGTGCGAATGAATTAGAATGGATCGTATGAATGAATTAGATTGGTTCGTATGAATGAATTAGAATGGATCGTGCGAATGAATTAGAATGGATCGTACGAATGAATTAAAATGGATTGTGCGAATGAATTAGAATGGATCGTACGAATGAATTAGAATGGAAACATTCGTGCGAATGAATTAAAATGGATCGTATGAATGAATTAGATTGGATCGTGCGAATGAATTAGAATGGATCGTACGAATGAATTAGAATGGATCGTTATAATGGATCGTACGTATGAATTTGTACGTACAAATGAAATAGAATGGATCGTGCTAATGAATTAGAATTGATCGTACGAATGAATTAGAATAGATTGTGCGAATGAATTAGAATGGATTGTTCGAATGAATTAGAATGGATACATTCGTGCGAATGAATTAGAATGGATCGTATGAATGAATTAGATAGGATCGTATGAATGAATTAGAATGGATTGTACGTATGAATTAGAATGGATACATTCACGGGAATGAATTAGATTGGATCGTACAAAGGAATTAGAATGGATCATACGAATGAAATATAATGGGTCGTACAAAGGCGCACAATCCATTCTAACTCATTAGCACGATCCATTCTAATTCATTCCCATGAATGTATCCATTCTAATTGATACATACGATCCATTCTATTTCATTCGTACGATCCATTCTAATTCATTCATACGATCCATTCTAAATCATTCGCACGAATGTATCCATTCTAATTCATTCGTACGATCCATTCTTACTCAATCCTACGATCCATTCTAATTCATTCGCACAATCTATTCTAATTCATTGGATCGTACGAAGGAATTAGAATGGATCGTACGAATGAATTAGAATGGATCGTACGAATGAATTAGAATGGATCGTACGAATGAATTAGAATGGATCGTGCGAATGAATTAGAATGGATCGTACGAATGAATTAGAATGGATCATATGAATGAATTAGAATGGATCGTGCGAATGAATTAGAATGGATCGTACGAATGAATTAGAATGGATCGTAATAATGGATCGTACGTATGAATTTGTACGTACAAATGAAATAGAATGGATCGTGCTAATGAATTAGAATTGATCGTACGAATGAATTAGAATAGATTGTGCGAATGAATTAGAATGGATTGTTCGAATGAATTAGAATGGATACATTCGTGCGAATGAATTAGAATGGATCGTATGAATGAATTAGATAGGATCGTATGAATGAATTAGAATGGATTGTACGTATGAATTAGAATGGATACATTCACGGGAATGAATTAGAATGGATCGTACAAAGGAATTAGAATGGATCATACGAATGAAATATAATGGGTCGTACAAAGGCGCACAATCCATTCTAATTCATTAGCACGATCCATTCTAATTCATTCCCATGAATGTATCCATTCTAATTGATACGTACGATCCATTCTATTTCATTCGTACGATCCATTCTAATTCATTCATACGATCCATTCTAATTCATTCGCACGAATGAATCCATTCTAATTCATTCGTACGATCCATTCTTACTCATTCCTACGATCCATTCTAATTCATTCGCACAATCTATTCTAATTCATTGGATCGTACGAAGGAATTAGAATGGATCGTACGAATGAAATAGAATGGATCGTACGTATCAATTAGAATGGATACATTCATGGGAATGAATTAGAATGGATTGTGCTAATGAATTAGAATGGATTATGCGAATGAATTAGAATGGATCGTACGAATGAATTAGAATAGATTGTGCGAATGAATTAGAATGGATCGTACGGATGAATTAGAATGGATCATAATAATGGATCGTATGAATGAAATAGAATGGATCGTACGAATGAATTAGCATGGATCGTGCAATGGATCGCACGAATGAATTAGAATGGATCATACGAATGAGTAAGAATGGATCGTACGAATGAAATAGAATGGATCGTGCGAATGAATTAGAATGGATCGTGCGAATGAATTAGAATGGATCGTACCAATGAATTAGAATGGACACATTCGTGCGAATGAATTAGAATGGATCGTATGAATGAATTAGATTGCATCGTATGAATGAATTAGAATGGATCGTGCGAATGAATTAGAATGGATCGTACGAATGAATTAGAATAGATTGTGCGAATGAGTTAGAATGGATCGTACGAATGAATTAGAATGGAAACATTCGTGCGAATGAATTAGAACGGATCGTATGAATGAATTAGATTGGATCTTATGAATGAATTAGAATGGATCGTGCGAAGGAATTAGAATGGATTGTACGAATGAATTGGAATGGAACGTACGAATGAATTAGAATGAATTGTACGAATGAAATAGAATGGATCGTACGAATGAATTAGAATGGATCATTCGTATGATCCATTCTAATTTCTTCGTACGATCCATTCTTATTCATTCCCATGAATGTATCCATTCTAATTCATACGTACGATCCATTCTAATTTATTTATACGATCCAATCTAATTCATTCATACAATCCATTCTAATTAATTCACACGAATTTATCCATTCTAATTCATTCGTACGATCCATTCTAATTTATTCGCACAATCTATTATAATTCATTCGCACGAATGAATCCATTCTAATTCATTCGGTCAATCCATTCTATTTCATTCGTACGAACCATTCTTACTCATTTGTATGATCCATTCTAATTCATTCGCACGAATGTATCCATTCTAATTTGTTCATATGGATACATTCGTGCGAATGAATTTAGAATGGATCTATGAATGAATTAGAATAGATTGTGCGTATGAATTAGAATGGATCATACGAATGAATTAGAATGGATACATTCGTGCGAATGAATTAGAATGGATCGTGCGAATGAATTAGAATGGATCGTACGAATGAATTAGAATGGATCGTACTAATGAAATAGAAAGGATTGTACGAATAAATTAGAATAGATCGTACGAATGAATTAGAATGGATCGTGTGAAAGAATTAGAATAGATTGTATGAATGAATTAGAATCGATCGTATGAATAAATTAGAATGGATACATTCGTGCGAATGAATTAGAATGGATCGTACGAATGAGTAAGAATGGATCGTACGAATGAAATAGAATGGATCGTACGAATGAATTAGAATGGATCGTGCTAATGAATTAGAATGGATCGTGCGAATGAATTAGAATGGATCGTGCGAATGAATTAGAATGGATCATACGAATGAATTAGAATGGATCGTATGAATGAATTAGAATGGATCGTGCGAATGAATTAGAATGGATCGTATGAATGAAATAGAATGGATCGTATGAATTAGAATGGATCGTATGAATGAAATAGAATGGATCGTATGAATTAGAATGGATCGTACGAAGGAATTAGAATTGATCGTACGAAGGTGCGAATGAATTAGAATGGATCGTGCGAATGAATTAGAATGGATCATACGAATGAATTAGAATAGATTGTGTGAATGAGTTAGAATGGATCATACGAATGAATTAGAATGGATACATTCGTGCGAATGAATTAGAATGTATCGTATGAATGAATTAGATTGGATCATATTAAGGAATTAGAATGAATCGTGCGAATGAATTAAAATGGATCGTACAAATGAATTAGAATGGATACATTCGTGCGAATGAATTAGAATGGATCATACGATTGAGTAAGAATGGATCGTACGAAAGAATTAGAATGGATCGTGCTAATGAATTAGAATTGATCGTACGAATCAATTAGAATAGATTGTGCGAATGAATTAGAGTGGATCGTGCGAATGAATTAGAATGGATCGTACGAATGAATTAGAATGGGTCGTTTGAATGAATTAGATTGGATCGTATGAATGAATTAGAATGGATCGTAAGTATGAAATAGAATGGAAACATTCATGGGAATGAATTAGAATGGATCGTACAAAGGAATTAGAATGGATCATACGAATGAAATATAATGGGTCGTACAAAGGAATTAGAATGGATCGTACGAAGGAATTAGAATGGATCGTGCGAATGAATTAGAATGGATCGTACGAATGAATTAGAATGGATCATATGAATGAATTAGAATGGATCGTGTGAATGAATTAGAATGGATCGTACGAATGAATTAGAATGGATCGTAATAATGGATCGTACGTATGAATTTGTACGTACAAATGAATTAGAATGGATCGTGCTAATGAATTAGAATTGATCGTACAAATGAATTAGAATAGATTGTGCGAATGAATTAGAATGGATTGTTCGAATGAATTAAAATGGATACATTCGTGCGAATGAATTAGAATGGATCGTATGAATGAATTAGATAGGAAAGTATGAATGAATTAGAATGGATTGTACGTATGAATTAGAATGGATACATTCATGGGAATGAATTAGAATGGATCGTACAAAGGAATTAGAATGGATCATACGAATGAAATATAATGGGTCGTACAAAGGCGCACAATCCATTCTAATTCATTAGCACGATCCATTCTAATTCATTCCCATGAATGTATCCATTCTAATTGATACGTACGATCCATTCTATTTCATTCGTACGATCCATTCTAATTCATTCATACGATCCATTTTAATTCATTCGCACGAATGTATCCATTCTAATTCATTCGTACGATCCATTCTTACCCATTCCTACGATCCATTCTAATTCTAATTCATTTCATTCGTACAAAGGAATTAGAATGGATCATACGAATGAAATATAATGGGTCGTACAAAGGCGCACAATCCATTCTAATTCATTAGCACGATCCATTCTAATTCATTCCCATGAATGTATCCATTCTAATTGATACGTACGATCCATTCTATTTCATTCGTACGATCCATTCTAATTCATTCATACGATCCATTCTAATTCATTCGCACGAATGTATCCATTCTAATTCATTCGTACGATCCATTCTTATCCATTCCTACGATCAATTCTAATTCATTCGCACAATCTATTCTAATTCTTTGGATCGTACGAAGGAATTAGAATGGATCGTACGAATGAATTAGAATGGATCATACGAATGAATTAGAATGGATACATTCGTGCGAATGAATTAGAATGGATCGTCTGAATGAATTAGATTGGATCGTACAAATGAAATAGAATGGATCGTACGTATCAATTAGAATGGATACATTCATGGGAATGAATTAGAATGGATCGTGCTAATGAATTAGAATGGATTGTGCGAATGAATTAGAATGGATCGTACGAATGAATTAGAATAGATTGTGCGAATGAATTAGAATGGATCGTACGAATGAATTAGAATGGATCGTAATAATGGATCATACGAATGAAATAGAATGGATCGTACGAATGAATTCGCATGGATCGTGCAATGGATCGTATGAATGAATTATAATGGATCATACGAATTAGTAAGAATGGATCGTACGACTGAAATAGAATGGATCGTGCGAATGAATTAGAATGGATCGTGCGAATGAATTAGAATGGATCGTACCAATGAATTAGAATGGACACATTCGTGCGAATGAATTAGAATGGATCGTATGAATGAATTAGATTGGATCGTATGAATGAATTAGAATGGATCGTGCGAATGAATTAGAATGGATCGTACGAATGAATTAGAATGGATTGTGCGAATGAATTAGAATGGATCGTACGAATGAATTAGAATGGAAACATT
The DNA here is from genome assembly GCA_947650365.1 of Chamaelirium japonicum. Classification (NCBI taxonomy): domain Eukaryota; kingdom Viridiplantae; phylum Streptophyta; class Magnoliopsida; order Liliales; family Melanthiaceae; genus Chamaelirium; species Chamaelirium japonicum. The sequence continues at coordinate 1,320,707 of CANTAL010000040.1, forward strand.
CGTGCGAATGAATTAAAATGGATCGTATGAATGAATTAGATTGGATCGTGCAAATGAATTAGAATGAATCGTACGAATGAATTAGAATGGATCGTTATAATGGATCGTACGTATGAATTTGTACGTACAAATGAAATAGAATGGATCGTGCTAATGAATTAGAATTGATCGTACGAATGAATTAGAATAGATTGTGCGAATGAATTAGAATGGATTGTTCGAATGAATTAGAATGGATACATTCGTGCGAATGAATTAGAATGGATCGTATGAATGAATTAGATAGGATCGTATGAATGAATTAGAATGGATTGTACGTATGAATTAGAATGGATACATTCACGGGAATGAATTAGAATGGATCGTACAAAGGAATTAGAATGGATCATACGAATGAAATATAATGGGTCGTACAAAGGCGCACAATCCATTCTAATTCATTAGCACGATCCATTCTAATTCATTCCCATGAATGTATCCATTCTAATTGATACGTACGATCCATTCTATTTCATTCGTACGATCCATTCTAATTCATTCATACGATCCATTCTAATTCATTCGCACGAATGTATCCATTCTAATTCATTCGTATGATCCATTCTTACTCAATCCTACGATCCATTCTAATTCATTCGCACAATCTATTCTAATTCATTGGATCGTACGAAGGAATTAGAATGGATCGTACGAATGAATTAGAATGGATCGTACGAATGAATTAGAATGGATCGTACGAATGAATTAGAATGGATTGTGCGAATGAATTAGAATGGATCGTACGAATGAATTAGAATGGATCATATGAATGAATTAGAATGGATCGTGCGAATGAATTAGAATGGATCGTACGAATGAATTAGAATGGATCGTAATAATGGATCGTACGTATGAATTTGTACGTACAAATGAAATAGAATGGATCGTGCTAATGAATTAGAATTGATCGTACGAATGAATTAGAATAGATTGTGTGAATGAATTAGAATGGATTGTTCGAATAAATTAGAATGGATACATTCGTGCAAATGAATTAGAATGGATCGTATGAATGAATTAGATAGGATCGTATGAATAAATTAGAATGGATTGTACGTATGAATTAGAATGGATACATTCACGGGAATGAATTAGAATGGATCGTACAAAGGAATTAGAATGGATCATACGAATGAAATATAATGGGTCGTACAAAGGCGCACAATCCATTCTAATTCATTAGCACGATCCATTCTAATTCATTCCCATGAATGTATCCATTCTAATTGATACGTACGATCCATTCTATTTCATTCGTACGATCCATTCTAATTCATTCATACGATCCATTCTAATTCATTCGCACGAATGTATCCATTCTAATTCATTCGTACGATCCATTCTTACTCATTCCTACGATCCATTCTAATTCATTCGCACAATCTATTCTAATTCATTGGATCGTACGAAGGAATTAGAATGGATCGTACGAATGAAATAGAATGGATCGTACGTATCAATTAGAATGGATACATTCATGGGAATGAATTAGAATGGATTGTGCTAATGAATTAGAATGGATTATGCGAATGAATTAGAATGGATCGTACGAATGAATTAGAATAGATTGTGCGAATGAATTAGAATGGATCGTACGGATGAATTAGAATGGATCATAATAATGGATCGTATGAATGAAATAGAATGGATCGTACGAATGAATTAGCATGGATCGTGCAATGGATCGCATGAATGAATTAGAATGGATCATACGAATGAGTAAGAATGGATCGTACGAATGAAATAGAATGGATCGTGTGAATGAATTAGAATGGATCGTGCGAATGAATTAGAATGGATCGTACCAATGAATTAGAATGGACACATTCGTGCGAATGAATTAGAATGGATCGTATGAATGAATTAGATTGGATCGTATGAATGAATTAGAATGGATCGTGCGAATGAATTAGAATAGATCGTACGAATGAATTAGAATAGATTGTGCGAATGAGTTAGAATGGATCGTACGAATGAATTAGAATGGAAACATTCGTGCGAATGAATTAGAATGGATCGTATGAATGAATTAGATTGGATCTTATGAATGAATTAGAATGGATCGTGCGAAGGAATTAGAATGGATTGTACGAATGAATTAGAATGGAACGTACGAATGAATTAGAATGAATCGTACGAATGAAATAGAATGGATCGTACGAATGAATTAGAATGGATCATTCGTACGATCCATTCTAATTCCTTCATACGATCCATTCTTATTCATTCCCATGAATGTATCCATTCTAATTCAAACGTACGATCCATTCTAATTTATTTATACGATCCAATCTAATTCATTCATACAATCCATTCTAATTAATTCGCACGAATTTATCCATTCTAATTCATTCGTACGATCCATTCTAATTTATTCGCACAATCTATTATAATTCATTCGCACGAATGAATCCATTCTAATTCATTCGGTCAATCCATTCTATTTCATCCGTACGAACCATTCTTACTCATTCGTATGATCCATTCTAATTCATTCGCACGAATGTATCCATTCTAATTCGTTCATATGGATACATTCGTGCGAATGAATTTAGAATGGATCATATGAATGAATTAGAATAGATTGTGCGTATGAATTAGAATGGATCATACGAATGAATTAGAATGGATACATTCGTGCGAATGAATTAGAATGGATCGTGCGAATGAATTAGATTGGATCGTACGAATGAATTACAATGGATCGTACTAATGAAATAGAAAGGATTGTACGAATGAATTAGAATAGATCGTACGAATGAATTAGAATGGATCGTGTGAAAGAATTAGAATAGATTGTATGAATGAATTAGAATCGATCGTATGAATGAATTAGAATGGATACATTCATGCGAATGAATTAGAATGGATCGTACGAATGAGTAAGAATGGATCGTACGAATGAAATAGAATGGATCGTACGAATGAATTAGAATGGATCGTGCTAATGAATTAGAATGGATCGTGCGAATGAATAAGAATGGATCGTGCGAATGAATTAGAATGGATCGTACGAATGAATTAGAATGGATCGTATGAATGAATTAGAATGGATCGTGCGAATGAATTAGAATGGATCGTATGAATGAAATAGAATGGATCGTATGAATTAGAATGGATCGTATGAATGAAATAGAATGGATCGTATGAATTAGAATGGATCGTACGAAGGAATTAGAATTGATCGTACGAAGGTGCGAGTGAATTAGAATGGATCGTGCGAATGAATTAGAATGGATCATACGAATGAATTAGAATAGATTGTGTGAATGAGTTAGAATGGATCATACGAATGAATTAAAATGGATACATTCGTGCGAATGAATTAGAAGGTATCGTATGAATGAATTAGATTGGATCGTATTAAGGAATTAGAATGAATCGTGCGAATGAATTAAAATGGATCGTACAAATGAATTAGAATGGATACATTCGTGCGAATGAATTAGAATGGATCATACAATTGAGTAAGAATGGATCGTACGAATGAAATAGAATAGATCGTACGAATGAATTAGAATGGATCGTGCTAAGGAATTAGAATTGATCGTACGAATCAATTAGAATAGATTGTGCGAATGAATTAGAGTGGATCGTGCGAATGAATTAGAATGGATCGTACGAATGAATTAGAATGGATACATTCGTGCGAATGAATTAGAATGGATCGCATGAGTGCGAATGAATTTGAATGGATCGTATGAAAGAATTAGAATGGATCGTGCGAATGAATTAGAATGGATCGTACGAATGAATTAGAATGGATACATTCGTGCGAATGAATTAGAATGGATCGTATGAGTGCGAATGAATTAGAATGGATCGTGCGAATGAATTAGAATGGATCGTATTAATGAATTAGAATGGATCGTGCGAATGAATTAGAATGGATCGTATGAATGAGTAAGAATGGATCGTGCGAATGAATTAGAATGGATCATACGAATGAATTAGAATGGATCATATGAATGAATTAGAATGGATCGTGCGAATGAATTAGAATGGATCGTATGAATGAATTAGAATAGATTGTGCGAATGAATTAGAATGGATCGTACGAATGAATTAGAATGGATACATTCGTGTGAATGAATTAGAATGGATCGTATGAATGAATTAGAATGGATCGTATGAGTGAATGCGAATGGATCGTGCGAATGAATTAGAATGGATTGTACGAATGAATTAGAATGTATCGTACGAATGAATTAGAGTGGATACATTCGTGCGAATGAATTAGAATGGATCATACGATTGAGTAAGAATAGATCGTACGAATAAAATAGAATGGATCGTACGAAGGAATTAGAATGGATCATATGAATGAATCAGAATGGATCGTACGAATGAATCAGAATGGATCATACGAATGAATCAGAATGGATCGTACGAATGAATCAGAATGGATCGTACGAATGAATTAGAATGGATCGTATGAATGAATTAGAATGGATCGTGCGAATGAATTAGAATGGATCGTACGAATGAATTAGAATGGATACACGATCCATTCTAATTCATTCATACGATCCATTCTAATTCATTCGTACGATCCATTCTAATTCCTTTGTACGATCCATTCTAATTCATTCATACGATCCATTCTAATTCATTCGTATGATCCATTCTAATTCATTCGCACGATCCATTCTAATTCATTAATACGATCCAATCTAATTCATTCATTTGATCCATTCTAATTCATTCGCACGAATGTATCCATTCTAATTCATTCGTACGATCCATTTTAATTCATTCGCACAATCTATTCTAATTCATTCGTACGATCCATTCTAATTCATTCGCACGATCCATTCTAATTCATTCGCACGAATGTATCCATTCTAATTCATTCGTACGATCTATCCTAATACATTCGTACGATCCATTCTAATTCCTTCGTATGATCCATTCTAATTCATTCCCATGAATGTATCCATTCTAATTGATATGTACGATCCATTCAATTTCATTCGCACGATCCATTCTTACTCATTCATACGATCCATTCTAATTTATTCGCACGAATGTATCCACTCTAATTCATTCGTACGATCAATTCTAATTCATTAGCACGATCCGTTCTAATTCATTCGTACGATCTATTCTATTTCATTCATACGATCCATTCTTATTCAATCGTACGATCCATTCTAATTCATTCGCACGAATGTATCCATTCTAATTCATTTGTACGATCCATTCTAATTCATTCGCACGATCCATTCTAATTCATTAATACGATCCAATCTAATTCATTCATACGATCCATTCTAATTCATCCGCACGAATGTATCCATTCTAATTCATTCGTACGATCCATTCTAATTCATTCGTATGATCCATTCTAATTCATTCGCACAATCTATTCTAATTGATTCGTACGATCCATTCTAATTCATTCGCACGATCCATTCTAATTCATTCGCACGAATGTATCCATTCTAATTCATTCGTACGATCCATTCTAATTCATTCGTACAATCCATTCTATTTCATTCGTATGATCCATTCTTACTCATTCGTATGATCCATTCTAATTCATTCGCACGAATATATCCATTCTAATTCATTCGTACGATCCATTCTAATTCATTCGTACGATCCATTCTTACTCATTCATACGATCCATTCTAATCTATTCTAATTCATTCGCACGAATGTATCCATTCTAATTCATTCGTACGATCTATTCTAATTCATTCATACGATCCATTCTAATTCATTCGCACGATCCATTCTAATTCATTCGCACGAATGCATCCATTCTAATTCATTCGTACAATCCATTCTATTTCATTCGTACGATCCATTCTTACTCATTCGTACGATCCATTCTAATTCATGATCATACGAATGAGTAAGAATGGATCGTACGAATGAAATAGAATGGATTGTACGAATGAATTAGAATGGATCATACAACGGAATTAGAATGGATCATACGAATCGTATGATCCATTCTAATTCATTCGCACGAATGTATCCATTCTAATTCAATCGTATGATCCATTCTAATTCATTAATACGATCCAATCTAATTCATTCATACAATCCATTCTAATTCATTCGTACGATCCATTCTAATTCATTCGCACGAATGTATCCATTCTAATTCATTCGTTCGATCCATTATATTTCATTCGTATGATCCATTCTAATTCATTAGCACGATCCATTCTAATTCATTCATACGATCTATTCTAATTAATTCCCACGATCCATTCTAATTCATTCGCACGAATGAATCTATTCTAATTCATTCGTACAATCCATTCTATTTCATTCGTACGATCCATTCTTACTCATTCGTACGATCCATTCTAATTCATTTGCATGAATGTATCCATTCTAATTCATTCGTACGATCCATTCTAATTCATTCGCACGATCCATTCTAATTCATTCATATGATCCATTCTAATTCATTCGCACGATCCATTCTAATTCATTCGCACGATCCATTCTAATTCATTCGCACGAATTTATCCATTCTAATTAATTCGTACAATCTATTCTAATTTATTTGTACGATCCATTCTAATTCACTTGCACGATCGTACGAATTAATTAGAATGGATCGTGCGAATGAATTAGAATGGATCGTGCGAATGAATTAGAATGGATCGTACGAATGAATTAGAATGGATCGTACGAATGAATTAGAATGGATCGTACGTATGAATTAGAAGGGATACATTCATGGGAATGAATAAGAATGGATTGTATGAAGGAATTAGAATGGATCATACGAATGAAATAGAATGGATCATACGAAGGAATTAGAATGGATCGTACATATGAAGGAATTAGAATGGATCGTACAAAGGAATTAGAATAGATCGTACGAAGGAATTAGAATAGATTGTGCGAATGAATTAGAATGGATCGTATGAATGAATTAGATTGGATCGTATGAATGAATTAGAATGGATCGTGCGAATGAATTAGAATGGATCGTGCGAATGAATTAGAATGGATCGTGTGAATGAATTAGAATGGATCGTACGAATGAATTAGAATGGATCGTAGGAATAAATTAGAATGGATCGTGCGAATGAATTAGAATGGATCGTACGAATGAATTAGAATGGATCGTATGAATGAATTAGAATAGATCATGCGAATTAATTAGAATGGATCGTACGAATGAGTAAGAATGGATCGTGCGAATGAAATAGAATGGATCGTTCGAATGACTAAGAATGAATCGTACGAATGAAATAGAATGGATTGTACGAATGAATTAGAATGGATCGTATGAATGAATTAGAATGGATCGTATGAAAGAATTAGAATGGATTATATGAATGAATTAGAATGGATCGTATGAATGAATTAGAATGGATCGTGCGAATGAATTAGAATGGATTGTGCGAATGAATTAGAATGGATCGTACGAATGAATTAGAATAGATCGTACGAATGAATTAGAATGGATACATTCGTGCGAATGAATTAGAATGGATCATACGAATGAGTAAGAATGGATTGTACGAATGAATTAGAATGGATCGTGCGAATGAATTAGAATGGATCGTGCGAATAAATTAGAATGGATCTGGATACATTCGTGCGAATGAATTAGAATGGATCATACGAATGAGTAAGAATGGATCGTACGAATGAAATAGAATGGATCGTACGAATGAATTAGAATGGATCGTGCTAATGAATTAGAATGGATCGTACGAATGAATTAGAATGGATCGTATGAATGAATTAGAATGGATCATGCGAATGAATTAGAATGAATCGTATGAATGAAATAGAATGGATCGTATGAATTAGAATGGATCGTACGAAGGAATTAGAATGGATCGTACGAATGAATTAGAATGGATCATATAAATGAAATAGAATGGATCGTACGATCCATTCTAATTCATTCGCACGATCCATTCTAATTCATTCGTATGATCCATTCTAATTCATTCACACGAAAGTATCCATTCTAATTCATTCGTACAATCCATTCTAATTCATTCGCACAATCTATTCTAATTCATTCGTACACTCTCTATTTCATTCGTACGATCCATTCTAATTAATTCGTACGATCGTGCTAGTGAATTAGAATGGATCGTACGAATGTATTAGAATAGATTGTGCGAATGAATTAGAATGGATCGTATGAATGAATTAGAGTGGATACATTCGTGCGAATGAATTAGAATGGATCGTGCGAATGAATTAGAATGGATCGTACGAATGAATTAGAATGGATCGTACGAATGAATTAGACTGGATCGTACGAATGAATTATAATGGATCGTGTGAAAGAATTAGAATGGATTGTATGAATGAATTAGAATGGATCGTATGAATGAGTTAGAATGGATCATGCGAATGAATTAGAATGGATCGTACGAATGAATTACAATGGATACATTTGTGTGAATGAATTAGAATGGATCGTATGAATGAATTAGATTGGATCGTATGAATGAATTAGAATGGATCGTGCGAATGAATTAGAATGGATCGTACGAATGAATTAGAATGGATCGTATGAATGAATTAGAATAGATCGTACGAATGAATTAGAATGGATACATTCGTGCGAATGAATTAGAATGGATACATTCATGGGAATGAATTAGAATGTATCGTACAAAGGAATTAGAATGGATCATACGAATGAAATATAATGGGTCGTACAAAGGAATTAGAATGGATCGTATGAAGGAATTAGAATGGATCGTACGAATGAATTAGAAGGGATTCATTCGTGCCAATGAATTAGAATGGATCGTACGAATGAGTAAGAATGGATCGTGCGAATGAAATTGAATGGATCATACGAATGAATTAGAATGGATCGTGCAAATGAATTAGAATAGATCGTACGAATGAGTAAGAATGGATCGTACGAATGAAATAGAATGGATTATACGAATGAATTAGAATGGATTCATTCGTGCGAATGAATTAGAATGGATCATGCTAATGAATTAGAATTGATTGTACGAAAGAATTAGAATAGATTGTGCGAATGAATTAGAATGGATCGTAAGAATGAATTAGAATGGATCATACGAACTAATTAGAATGGATATATTCGTGAAAATTAATTAGAATGGATCATATGAATGAATTAGAATGGATCGTACGGTATGAATGAGTAAGAATGGATCGTACGAATGAAATAGAATGGATTGTACGAATGAATTAGAATGGATTCATTCCTGCGAATGAATTAGAATGGATCGTATGAGTGAATTCGAATGGATCGTGTGAATGAATTAGAATGGATCGTACGAATGAAATAGAATGGATACATTCGTACGAATGAATTAGAATGGATCATATGAATGAGTAAGAATGGATCATACGAATGAAATAGAATGGATTGTACAAATGAATTAGAATGGATCGTACAATGAATTAGAATGGATCGTGCGAATGAATTAGAATGGATCGTACGAATGAGTAAGAATGGATAGTACGAATAAAATAGAATAGATCGTACGAATGAATTAGAATGGATTGTGCTAATGAATTAGAAAGGATCGTACGAATGAATTAGAATAGATTATGCGAATGAATTAGAATGGATCGTACGAATGAATTAGAATAGATATATTCGTGCAGATGAATTAGAATGGATCGTATGAATGAATTAGAATGGATCTTACGGATCGTACGAATGAAATAGAATAGATCGTACGTACGATCTTTTCTATTTCATTCGTACGATCCGTTCTTACTCAATCGTATGATCCATTCTAATTCATTCGCACGAATTTATCCATTCTAATTCATTCGTACGATCCATTCTAATTCAATTGCACAATCCATTCTAATTTATTAATACGATCCAATCTAATTCATTCATACGATCCATTCTAATTCATTCGTACGAATATATCCATTCTAATTCATTCGTACGATCCATTCTAATTCCTTCGCACAATCTATTCTATTTCATTCGACGTACGATCCATTCTATTTCATTCGTACGATCCAATCTTACTCATTCGTACGATCCATTCTAATTCATTCGCACAAATGTATCCATTCTAATTCATTCGTACGATCCATTCTAATTCATTCGTACGATCCATTCTAATTCATTCGCACGATACATTCTAATTCATTCGCACAATCTATTCTAATTCATTCGCACGATCCATTCGAATTCACTCATACGATCCATTCTAATTCATTCATACGATCCATTCTAATTCATTCGCACGAATGTATCCATTCTAATTCATTCGTACGATCCATTCTAATTCATTCGTACGATCCATTCTAATTCCTTCATATAATCCATTCAATTTCATTCGTATGATCCATTCTAATTCCTTCGCACGATCCATTCTTATTCATTCCCATGAATGTATCCATTCTAATTCATACGTACGTAATGAATTAGAATGTAACGTACGAATAAATTGGAATAGATTGTGCGAATGAATTAGAATGGATCGTACGAATGAGTAAGAATGGATCGTACGAATGAAATAGAATGGATCATACGAATGAATTAGAATGGATCGCGCTAATGAATTAGAATGGATCATATGAATGAATTAGAATGGATCGTGCGAATGAATTAGAATGGATCGTACGAATGAATTAGAATAGATTGTGCGAATGAATTAGAATGGATCGTACGAATGAATTAGAATGGAAAAGTTCGTGCGAATGAATTAGAATGGATCATACGAATGAATTAGAGTGGATCGTGCGAATGAATTAGAATGGATCGTACGAATGAGTAAGAATGGATCGTACGAATGAATTAGAATGGATCGTACAAATGAATTAGAATGGATCGTACGAAGGAATTAGAATAGATTGTGCGAATGAATTAGAATGGATCGTGCGAATGAATTAGAATGGATCATATTAATGAATTAGAATGGATCGTGCGAATGAATTAGAATGGATCATATTAATGAATTAGAATGGATCGTGCGAATGAATTAGAATGGATCGTACGAATGAGTAAGAATGGATCGTACGAATGAAATAGAATGGATTGTACGAATGAATTAGAATGGATCGTACGAATGAATTAGAATGGATCGTACGAAATGAATTAGAATGGATCGTACGATCCATTCTTACTCAATCGTATGATCCATTCTAATTCATTCGCACGTTTGTATCCATTCTAATTTATTCGTACGATCCAATCTAATTCATTTATACGATCCATTCTAATTCATTCGCACGATCCATTCTAATTCATTCATACGATCCATTCTAATTCATTCGTACAATCCATTCTAATTCATTCACACGTACGATCCATTCTAATTCCTTCGCACGATCCATTCTAATTCATTCATACGATCCATTCAAATTTATTCGCACGAATGTATCCATTCTAATTCATTCGTACGATCCATTCTAATTCATTCGCACAATCTATTCTAATTCATTCGTACGATCAATTCAAATTCATTAGCACAATCCATTCTAATTCATTCGTACGATCTATTCTATTTCATTCGTATGATCCATTCTTACTCAATCATATGATCCATTATAATTCATTCGCACGAATGTATCCATTCTAATTCATTCGTACGATCCATTCTAATTCATTCGCACGATCCATTCTAATTCATTAATACGATCCAATCTAATTCATTCATACGATCTATTCTAATTCATTCGCACGAATGTATTTATTCTAATTCAATTGTACGATCCATTCTAATTCATTCGCACAATCTATTCTAATTCATTCGTACGATCCATTCTAATTCATTAGCATGATCCATTCTAATTCATTCGTACGATCCATTCTATTTCATTCGTACGATCCATTCTTACTCATTCGTACGATCCATTCTAGTTCATTCGCACGAATGTATCCATTCTAATTCATTCGTACGATCCATTCTAATTTATTCGCACGATCCATTCTAATTCATTCATACGATCCATTCTAAGTCATTCGTACGATCCATTCTAATTCATTCGCACGATCCATTCTAATTCATTCATACAATCCATTCTAATTCTTTCACACGATCCTTTCTAATTCATTCGTACGATCCATTCTAATTTACTCATACAAACCATTCTATTTCATTCGTATGATCCATTCTTACTCATTCGTATGATCCATTCTAATTCATTCGCACGAATGTATCCATTCTTATTCATTCGTACAATCCATTCTAATTCATTCGTACGATCCATTCTAGTTCATTCATACGATCCATTCTAATTCATTCATACAATCCATTCTAATTCTTTCATACGATCCATTCTAACTCATTCAAACGTACAAATTTATACGTACGATCCATTATTACGATCCATTCTAATTCATTCGTACGATCCATTCTATTTCTTCCATACGATTCGTTCTAATTCCTTCGTACGATCCATTCTAATTCCTTCGTACGATCCATTCTATTTCATTCGTATGATCCATTCTAATTCATAAGTACGACCCATTCTAATTCATTCATACAATCTATTCTAATTCATTCGTACGATCCATTCTAATTCATTCGTACGATCCATTCTAATTCATTCGCACGATCCATTCTAATTCATTAATACGATCCAATCTAAATCATTCATACGATCCATTCTAATTCATTCGCACGAATGTATCCATTCTAATTCAATCGTACGATCCATTCTAATTCATTCGCACAATCTATTCTAATTCATTCGTACGATCCAGTCTAATTCATTAGCACGATCCATTCTAATTCATTCGTACGATCCATTCTATTTCAATCGTACGATCCATTCTTACTCATTCGTACGATCCATTCTAGTTCATTCGCACAAATGTATCCATTCTAATTCATTCGTACGATCCATTCTAATTTATTCGCACGATCCATTCTAATTCATTCATACGATCCATTCTAAGTCATTCGTACGATCCATTCTAATTCATTCGCACGATCCATTCTAATTCATTCATACAATCCATTCTAATTCTTTCACACGATCCTTTTTAATTCATTCGTACGATCCATTCTAATTTACTCATACAAACCATTCTATTTCATTCGTACGATCCATTATTACTCATTTGTATGATCCATTCTAATTCATTCGCACGAATGTATCCATTCTTATTCATTCGTACGATCCATTCTAATTCATTCGTACGATCCATTCTAATTCATTCATACGATCCATTCTAATTCATTCATACAATCCATTCTAATTCTTTCATACGATCCATTCTAACTCATTCAAACGTACAAATTTATACGTACGATCCATTATTACGATCCATTCTAATTCATTCGTACGATCCATTCTATTTCTTTTATACGATTCATTCTAATTCCTTCGTACGATCCATTCTAATTCCTTCGTACGATCCATTCTATTTCATTCGTATGATCCATTCTAATTCATAAGTACGACCCATTCTAATTCATTCATACAATCGATTCTAATTCATTCGTACGATCCATTCTAATTCATTCGTACGATCCATTCTAATTCATTCGCACAATCCATTCTAATTTATTCATACGATCCAATCTAATTCATTCATACGATCCATTCTAATTTATTCGCACGAATGTATCCATTCTAATTCATTCGTACGATCCATTCTAATTCATTCGTATGATCCATTCTAATTCATTCGCACGATCCATTCTAATTCATTCGCACGAATGTATCCATCCTAATTCCTTCGTACGATCCATTCTAATTCATTCGTACGATCTATTCTAATTCATTCATATAATCCATTCTAATTCATTCGTACGATCTATTCTAATTCATTCGTACAATCCATTCTATTTCATTCGTACGATCCATTCTTACTCATTCGCACGATCCATTCTAGTTAATTCATACGATCCATTCTAATTCATTCATACAATCCATTCTAATTCTTTCACACGATCCATTCTAATTCATTCGTACGTTCCATTCTAATTCATTAGCACGATCCATTCTAATTCATTCGCACGATCCATTCTAATTCATTCGCACGATCCATTCTAATTCATTCGTACGATCCATTCTAATTCATTCGCACGATCCATTCTAATTCATTCGCACGATCCATTCTATTTCATTCGTACGATCCATTCTATTTCATTCGTACGATCAATTCTAATTCATTCACAAGAATGTATCCATTCTAATTCATTCGTACGATCCATTCTAATTCCTTCGTATGATCCATTCTAATTCCTTCGTACGATCCATTCTAATTCCTTTGTACGACCCATTATATTTCATTCGTATGATCCATTCTAATTCCTTTGTACGATCCATTCTAATTCATTTCCATGAATGTATCCATTCTAATTCATACGTACGATCCATTCTAATTCATTCATACGATCCAATCTAATTCATTCATACGATCCATCCGAATTCATTCGCACGAATGCATCCATTCTAATTCATTCGTACGATCCATTCCAATTCCTTCGTACGATCCATTCTAATTCATTCGCACAATCTATTCTAACGCACAATCTATTCTAATTCATTCGTACGATCAATTCTAATTCATTAGCACGATCCATTCTAATTCATTCGCATGAATGAATCCATTCTAATTCATTCATACAATCCATTCGTACGAATGAATTAGAATGGATCGTACGAATGAATTAGAATGAATTAGAATGGATCGTACGAATGAATTAGAATGGATATATTCGTGCAAATGAATTAGAATAGATCGTACGAATGAATTAGAATGGATCGTATGAATGAATTTGAATGGATCGTGTGAAAGAATTAGAATGGATTGTATGAATGAATTAGATCTAATTCATTCGTACGATCCATTCTAATTCATTCGTACGATCCATTCTAATTCATTCGCACGAATGTATCCTTTTTAATTCCTTCGTACGATCCATTCTAATTCATTCATACGATCCATTCTAATTCATTCGTCTGATCCATTCTAATTCATTCGTACGATCCATTCTAATTCATTCGAACGATCCATTCTAATTCATTCATACGATCCATTCTAATTCATTCATACGATCCATTCTAATTCATTCGTACGATCGGATTAGAATGGATCGTATAAGTGAATTCGAATGGATCGTGCGAATGAATTGGAATGGATCGTATGAATGAATTAGAGTGGATACATTCGTGCGACTGAATTAGAATGGATCGTACGAATGAATTAGAATGGATCGTGCGAAGGAATTAGAATGGATTGTACGAATGAATTAGAATGGATACATTCGTGTGAATGAATTAGAATGGATTGTACGAAGGAATTAGAATGGATCGTACGTACGAAGGAATTAGAATGAATCGTATGAAGGAATTAGAATGGATCGTACGAATGAATTAGAATGGATACATTCATGCGAATGAATTAAAATCGATCGTACGAAGGAATTAGAATGGATCGTACGTACGAAGGAATTAGAATGGATCGTACGAAGGAATTAGAATGGATCGTACGATTGAATTAGAATGGATACATTCGTGTGAATGAATTAGAATGGATCGTGCGAATGAATTAGAATGGATCGTACGAATGAATTAGAATAGATTGTGCGAATGAATTAGAATGGATCTTGCGAATGAATTAGAATAGACCGTACGAATGAATTAGAATAGATTGTGCGAATGAATTAGAATGGATCGTACGAATGAATTAGAATGGATACATTCGTGCAAATGAATTAGAATGGATCGTATGAATGAATTAGATTGGATCATATGAATGAATTAGAATGGATCGTGCGAATGAATTAGAATGGATCGTTTCGAATGAATTAGAATGGATCGTATGAGTGAATTCGAATAGATCGTGCGAATGAATTAGAATGGATCGTATGAATGAATTAGAGTGGATACATTCGTGCGAATGAATTAGAAAGGATCATGCGAATGAATTAGAATGGATCGTGCGAAGGAATTAGAATGGATCATATGAATGAATTAGAATGGATACATTCGTGCGAATGAATTAGAATGGATCGTACGAAGGAATTAGAATGTATCATACGTACGAAGGAATTAGAATTGATCGTACGAAGGAATTAGAATGGATCGTACGAATGAATTAGAATGGATACATTCGTGCGAATTAATTAGAATGGATCGTATGAAGGAATTTGAATGGATCGTACGTACGAAGGAATTAGAATGGATCGTACGAATGAATTAGATGGATACATTCGTGCGAATGAATTAGAATGGATCGTGCGAATGTATTAGAATGGATCGTACGAATGAATTAGAATAGATTGTGCGAATGAATTAGAATGGATCGTGCGAATGAATTAGAATGGATCGTATGAATGAATTATAATAGATTGTGCGAATGAATTAGAATGGATCGTACGAATGAATTAGAATGGATACATTCGTGCGAATGAATTAGAATGGATCGTATGAATAAATTAGATTGGATCGTATGAATGAATTAGAATGGATCGTGCGAATGAATTAGAATGGATCGCATGATCCATTCTAATTCATTCATACGATCCATTCTAATTCATTCATACAATCCATTCTAATTCTTTCACACGATCCATTCTAATTCATTCGTACGTTCCATTCTAATTCATTCGTACGATCCATTCTAATTCATTCGTACAATCCATTCTAATTCATACGATCCATTCTAGTTTATTCATACGATCCATTCTAATTCAGTAGCACATACGATCCATTCTAATTCATTCGTACAATCCATTCTAATTCATTCGCACGATCCATTCGAATTCACTCATACGATCCATTCTAATTCATTCATACGATCCATTCTAATTCATTCGTACGATCCATTCTAATTCATTCGTACAATCCATTCTATTTCATTCTTACGATCCATTCTATTTCATTCGTACGATCCATTCTAATTCATTCGTACAATCTATTCTAATTCATTCGTACGATCCATTCTAATTCACTAACACGATCGTACGAATTAATTAGAATGGATCGTACGAATGAAATAGAATGGATCATATGAATGAAATAGAATGGATCGTACGATCCATTCTAATTCATTCGCACGATCCATTCTAATTCATTCATATGATCCATTCTAATTCATTCGCACGAATGTATCCATTCTAATTTATTCGTACGATCCATTCTAATTCATTCGTACAATCCATTCTATTTCATTCGTACGATCCATTCTTACTCATTCATATGATCCATTCTAATTCATTCGCACGAATGTATCCATTCTAATTCATTCGTACGATCCATTCTAATTCATTCGTACGATCCATTCTAATTCATTCGTACGATCCATTCTAATTCATTCGCACGATCCATTCTAATTCATTCGCATGAATGTATCCATTCTAATTCCTTCGTACGATCCATTCTAATTCATTCGTACGATCTATTCTAATTCATTCATACAATCCATTCTAATTCATTCGTACGATCTATTCTAATTCATTCGTACGATCCATTCTAATTCATTCGCACGAATGTATCCACTCTAATTCATTCATACGATCCATTCTAATTCATTCATACGATACAATCTAATTCATTCATACGATCCATTCTAATTGATTCGTATGATCCATTCTAATTCCTTCGTACGATCCATTCTATTTCATTCGTATGATCGATCCATTCTTACTCAAACGTATGATCCATTCTAATTCATTCGCACGAATGTATCCATTCTAATTAATTCGTACAATCCATTCTAATTCATTCGTACAATCCATTCTAATTCATTCGCACGATCCATTCGAATTCACTCATACGATCCATTCTAATTCATTCATACGATCCATTCGAATACGAATTCACTCATACGATCCATTCTAATTCATTCACACGATCCATTCGAATTCACTCATATGAATGAATTAGAATGGATCGTATGAATGAATTAGAATGGATTGTGCGAAAGAATTAGAATGGATTGTACGAATGAATTATAATGGATACATTCGTGCGAATGAATTAGAATGGATCATACGAATGAGTAAGAATGGATCATACGAATGAAATATAATGGATCGTACGAAGGAATTAGAATGGATCATACCAATGAATTAGAATGGATCATATGAATGAGTTAGATTGGATCGTATGAATGAATTAGAATGGATTGTGCGAATGAATTAGAATGGATCGTACGAATGAACTAGAATGGAACGTATGAATGAATTAGAATGGATCGTGCTAATGAATTAAAATGGAACGTACGAATGAATTAGAATGGATCGTGTGAAAAAATTAGAATGGATTGTATGAATGAATTAGAATGGATCGTATGAATGAATTAGAATGGATCGTGCGAATGAATTAGAATGGATCATACGAATGAGTAAGAATGGATCGTACGAATGAAATAGAATGGATTGTACGAATGAATTAGAATGGATCGTACGAATGAATTAGAATGGAATGAATTAGAATGGATCGTACGAATGAATTAGAATGGATCGTATGAATGAATTAGAATGGATCATGCGAATGAATTAGAATGGATCGTACGATCCATTCTAATTCATTAATACGATCCAATCTAATTCATTCATACGATCCATTCTAATTCATTAGCACGAATGTATCCATTCTAAATCATTCGTACGATCCATTCTAATTCATTCGCATAATCTATTCTAATTCATTCATACGATCCATTCTAATTCATTAGCACGATCCATTCTAATTCCTTCGTACGATCCATTCTTACTCAATGAATTAGAATGGATACATTCGCACGAATAAATTAGAATGGATGGTACGAAGGAATTAGACTGGATACATTCGTGCGAATGAATTAGAATGGATCATTCGAATGAAATAGAATGGATCGTACGAATGAAATAGAATGGATTGTACGAATGAATTAGAATAAATTCATTCATGCGAATGAATTAGAATGGATCGTGCGAATGAATTAGAATTGATCGTATGAATGAATTAGAATAGATTGTACGAATGAATTAGAATGGATCGTACGAATGAATTAGAATGGATACATTCGTGAGAATGAATTAGAATGGATCGTATGAATGAATTAGATTGGATCGTATTAATGAATTAGAATGGATCGTGCGAATGAATTAGAATGGATCGTACGAATGAATTAGAATGGATACATTCGTGCGAATGAATTAGAATGGATCATACGATTGTGTAAGAATGGATCGTACGAATGAAATAGAATAGATAGTACGAATGAATTGGTATGGACCGTGCTAATGAATTAGAATTGATCGTACGAATGAATTAGAATAGATTGTGCGAATGAAATAGAATGGATCGTAGGAATGAATTAGAATGGATACATTCGTGCGAATGAATTAGAATAGACTGTGCGAATGAATAAGAATGGATCGTATGAATGAATTAGAATGGATCATACGAATGAGTAAGAATGGATCGTACGAATGAAATAGAATGGATTGTACGAATGAATTAGAATGGATCGTACGAATGAATTAGAATGGATCGTGTGAAAGAATTAGAATGGATTGTATGAATGAATTAGAATGGATCGTATGAATGAAATAGATTGGATCGTTCGAATGAATTAGAATGGATCGTACGAATAAATTAGAATGGATACATTCGTGCGAATGAATTAGAATGGATCGTACGAATGAGTAAGAATGGATCGTACGAATGAGATAGAATGGATCATACGAATGAATTAGAATGGTTATATTCGTGCAAATGAATTAGAATGGATCGTACGAATGAATTAGAATGGATCGTACGAATTAATTAGAATGGATCGTGCTAATGAATTAGAATTGATCGTACGAATGAATTAGAATAGATTGTGCGAATGAATTAGAATGAATCGTACGAATAAATTAGAATGGATACATTCGCGCGTATGACCCATTCTAATTCATTCGTACGATCCATTCTAATTCATTCGTACGATCCATTCTAATTCATTCGCACGATCCATTCTAATTCATTTGCACGAATGTATCCATTCTTATTCATTCGTACGATCCATTCTAATTCATTCGCACGATCCATTCTAATTCATTCATATGATCCATTCTAATTCATTCGTACGATCCATTCTAATTCATTCGCACGATCCATTCTAATTCATTCATACGATCCAATCTAATTCATTCATAAGATCCATTCTAATTCATTCGTATGATCCATTCTAATTCTACGATCCATTCTATTTCATTCGTACGATCCATTCTTATTCATTCGTATGATCCATTCTAATTCATTCGCACGAATGTATCCATTCTAATTCATTGAGTAAGAATGCATCGTAGGTATGAATTAGAATGGATACATTAATGGGAATGAATAAGAATGGATCGTACGTACGATCCATTTTACTCAATGAATTAGAATGGATACATTCGTGCGAATGAATTAAAATGGATCGTACGAATGAGTAAGACGTACGAAAGAATTAGAATGGATCGTACAAATGATTTAGAATGGATCGTACGAAGGAATTAGAATGGATCGTACAAATGAATTAGAATGGATATATTCGTGCGTACGATCCATTCTAATTCCTTCGTACGATCCAATCTAATTCATTCGTGCAATCCATTCTAATTCATTCATACGATCCATTCTAATTCATTCGCACGAATGCATCCATTCTAATTCATTCGTACGATCCATTCTAATTCATTCGTACAATCCATTCTATTTCACTTGTATGATCCTTTCTTACTCAGTCGTACGATCCATTCTAATTCATTCGCACGAATGTATCCATTCTAATTCATTGAGTAAGAATGGATCGTACGTACGATCCATTCTTATTCATTCCCATGAATGTATCCATTCTAATTCATATGTACGATCCATTCTTACTCAATGAATTAGAATGGATACATTCGTGCGAATAAATTAGAATGGATCATACGAATGAGTAAGAATGGATCGTACGAATGAAAACGAATGGATCATACGAAGGAATTAAAATGGATCATACGAATGAATTATAATGGATCGTATGAATGAATTAGATTGGATCATATGAATGAGTTAGAATGGATCGTGCGAATGAAATAGAATGGATCGTACAAATGAATTAGAATAGATTGTGCGAATGAATTAGAATGGATCGTATGAATGAATTAGAATGGATCGTATGAATGAATTAGAATGGATACATTCGTGCGAATGAATTAGAATGGATCGTGCGAATGAATTAGAATGGATCGTACGAATGAATTAGAATGGATCATACGAATGAATTAGAATGGATACATTCGTGCGAATGAATTAGAATGGATCATACGAATGAGTAAGAATGGATCGTACGAATGAAATAGAATGGATTATACGAATGAATTAGAATGGATCGTACAAATGAATTAGAATGGATACGTTCGTGCGAATGAATTAGAATGGATTGTGCGAATGAAGTAGAAAGGATCGTACGAATGAATTAGAATGGATCGTATGAATGAATTAGAATGGATCGTATGAATGAATTAGAATGGATCGTACGTATGAATTAGAATGGATACATTCATGGGAATGAATTAGAATGGATCGTACAAAGGAATTAGAATGGATCATACGAATTAAATATAATGGGTCGTACAAAGGAATTAGAATGGATCATACGGAATGGAACATACGAATGAATTAGAATGGATCGTGTGAAAGAATTAGAATGGATTGTATGAATGAATTAGAATGGATCGTACGAAGAAATTAGAATGGATCGTACGAAGGAATTAGAATGGATCGTACGAATGAATTAGAATGGATACATTCGTGCGAATGAATTAGAATGGATTGTACGAATGAATTAGAATAGATTGTGCGAATAAATTAGAATGGATCGTACGAATGAATTAGAATGGATACATTCGTGCGAATGAATTAGAATGTATCATACGAATGAATTAGAATGGCTAGTGAATTAGAATGGATCGTACGAATGAATTAGAATGGATACATTCGTGCGAATGAATTAGAATGTATCGTACGAATGACTAAGAATGGATCGTACGAATGAAATAGAATGGATTGTACGAATGAATTAGAATGGATCGTACGAATGAATTAGAATGGATCGTGTGAAAGAATTAGAATGGATTGTATGAATGAATTAGAATGGATCGTGCGAATGAATTAGAATGGATCCTACGAATGAATTAGAATGGATCGTACAAATGAATTAGAATGGATCGTACGAATGAATTAGAATGGATACATTCGTGCGAATGAATTAGAATGGATCGTACGAAGGAATTTGAACGGATCGTACGATCCATTCTATTTCATTCTTATGATCCTTCGTACGATCCATTCTAATTCCCTCGTATGTACGATCCATTCTAATTCCTTCGTGCGATGCATTCTATTTCATTCGTATGATCCATTCTAATTCCTTCGTACGATCCATTCTTATTCATTCCCATGAATGTATCAATTCTAATTCATGCGTACGATCCATTCTAATTCCTTTATATGATCCATTCTAATTCATTCATACAATCCATTCTAATTCATTCGCACGAATTTATCTATTCTAATTCATTCGTACGATCCATTCTAATTCATTCGCACAATCTATTCTAATTCATTCGTACGTTCCATTCTAATTCATTACGTACGTATGAATTAGAATGGATACATTCATGGGAATGAATAAGAATGGATCGTCCGAAGGAATTAGAATGGATCATACGAATGAAATAGAATGGATCGTACGAAGGAATTAGAATGGATCATACGAAGGAATTAGAATGGATCGTACGAAGGAATTAGAATGGATCGTACGAATGAATTAGAATGGATATATTCATGCAAATGAATTAGAATGGATCTTATGAATGAATTAGAATGGATCTTACTTATGAATTAGAATGGATAGTACGAATGAATTAGAATGGATACACGATCCATTCTAATTCATTCATACGATCCATTCTAATTCATTCGCACGATCCATTCTAATTCATTCGCAGGAATGTATCCATTCTAATTCATTCGTACGATCCATTCTAATTCATTCATACGATCCATTCTAATTCATTTGCACGAATGTATCCATTCTAATTCATTCGTATGATCCATTCTAATTCATTAGCACGATCCATTATAATTCATTCGTATGATCTATTCTAATTCATTCGCACGTACGATCCAATCTAATTCATTCATATGATCCATTCTATTTCATTCGTACGATCCATTCTAATTCATTCGCACGATCCATTCTAATTCATTCGTATGATCCATTCTAATTCATTCATACGATCCATTCTAATTCATTCATACGATCTATTCTAATTCTTTCGCATGAATGTATCCATTCTAATTAATTCGCATGAAAGTATCCATTCTATTTCATTCGTACGATCCATTCAAATTCATTCGTACGATCCATTCTAATTCATTCGCACGATCCATTCTAATTCATTCGCACGAATGTATCCATTCTAATTCATTGATACGATCCATTCTATTTCATTCGCACGATCCATTCTAATTGATTCATACGATCCATTCTAATTCATTCATACAATTCATTCTAATTCTTTTGGACGAATGTATCCATTTTAATTCATTCGTACGATCCATTCTAATTCCTTCGTACGATCCATTCTAATTCATTTGCACGATCCATTCTAATTCATTCATACGATCCATTCTAATTCATTCGTACGATCCATTCTAATTCATTCACACGATCCATTCTAATTCATTCATATGATCCAATCAAATTCATTCATACGATCCATTCTAATTCATTCGCACAATGTATTCTAATTCATTCGTACGATCCATTCTAATTCATTCGCACGATCCACTCGAATTCATTCGTACGATCCATTCTAATTCCTTCGTACGATCCATTCTAATTCATTCGTACGATCCATTCTAATTCATTCACACGATTCATTCTAATTCCTTCGTACGATCCATTCTTATTCATTCCCATGAATGTATCCATTCTAATTCATACGTACGATCCATTCTAATACATTTATACGATCCAATCTAATTCATTCATACAATCCATTCTAATTCATTCACACGAATTTATCCATTCTAACTCATTCGTGCGAACCATTCTAATTCATTCGCACAATCCATTCTAATTCATTCATACGATCCATTCTAATTCATTCGTACGATCCATTCTAATTCATTCGCACGATCTATTCTAATTCATTCATACGATCCAATCTAATTCATTCATACGATCCATTCTAATTCTTTCGCACGAATGTATCCATTCTAATTCATTCGTACGTACGAATGAATTAGAATAGATAAATTCGTGCGAATGATATAGAATGGATTGTATGAATGAATTAGATTGGATCGTATAAATGAATTAGAATAGATTGTACGTTTGAATTAGAATGGATAAATTCATGGGAATGAATAAGAATGGATCGTACGAAGGAATTAGAATGGATCATACGAACAAATTAGAATGGATCGTATGAATGAATTAGAATGGATCGTGCGAATGAATTAGAATGGATCGTACGAATGAATTAGAATGGATCGTATAAATGAATTAGAATGGATCGTGCGAATGAATTAGAATGGATCGTACGAATGAATTAGAATGGATATATTCGTGCGA
Organism: Chamaelirium japonicum; assembly: GCA_947650365.1. Classification (NCBI taxonomy): domain Eukaryota; kingdom Viridiplantae; phylum Streptophyta; class Magnoliopsida; order Liliales; family Melanthiaceae; genus Chamaelirium; species Chamaelirium japonicum. The sequence goes on from CANTAL010000040.1 coordinate 1,345,248, forward strand.
ATGAATTAGAATAAATCGTATGAATGAATTAGAATAGATCGTATGAATGAATTAGAATGGATCGTGCGAATAAATTAGAATGCATCGTACGAATGAATTAGAATGGATCGTACGAATGAATTAGAATGGATCGTACGAAGGAATTAGAATGGATCGTACGAATGAATTAGAATGTATCGTACGAATGAATTAGAATGGTTCGTACGAATGAATTAGAATGGATATATTCGTGCGAATGAATTAGAATGGATCATACGAATGAGTAAGAATGGATCGTACGAATGAAATAGAATGGATTGTACGAATGAATTAGAATGGATCGTACGAATGAATAAAAATGGATCGTGTGAAAGAATTAGAATGGATTGTATGAATGAATTAGATTGGAGCGTATGAATGAATTTGAATGGATCGTGTGAATGAATTAGAATGGATCGTACGAATGATTTAGAATGGATCGTATGAATGAATTAGAATGGATCGTGCAAATGAATTAGAATGGATCGTACGAATGATTTAGAATGGATTCATTCGTGCGAATGAATTGGAATGGATCGTAGTACGAATGAATTAGAATGGATCGTGTGAAAGAATTAGAATGGATTGTATGAATGAATTAGAATGGATCGTACGAATGAATTAGAATAGATTGTGCGAATTAATTAGAATGGATCGTACGAATGAATTAGAATGGATACATTCATGCGAATGAATTAGAATGGATCGTATGAATGAATTAGAATGGATCGTGTGAATGAATTAGATAGAATGGATCATACGAATGAATTAGAATGGATCGTGTGAAAGAATTAGAATGGATACATTCGTGCAAAAGAATTAGAATGGATTGTATGACATTCGTGCAAATGAATTAGAATGGATCGCATGAATGAAATATAATGGGTCGTACAAAGGAATTAGAATGGATCGTACGAATGAATTAGAGTGGATCGTACGAATGAATTAGAATGGATACATTCGTGCAAAAGAATTAGAATGGATTAGAATGGATACATTCGTGCGAATGAATTAGAATGGATCGTATGAATGAAATAGATTGGATCGTATGAATGAAATAGAATGGATCGTACGAATGAATTAGAATGGATCGTGCGAATGAATTAGAATAGATCGTACAAATGAATTAGATCGTAGGAATGAATTAGATTGGATACATTCGTGCGAATGAATTAGAATAGATTGTATGAATGAATTAGAATAGATTGTGCGAATGAATTAGAATGGATCGTATGAATGAATTAGAATGGATACATTCGTGCGAATGAATTAGAATGGATCATACGAATGAATTAGAATGGATCGTGCGAATGAATAAGAATGGATCGTACGAATGAATTAGAATGGATTGTACGAATGAATTAGAATAGATTGTGCGAATAAATTAGAATGGATCGTACGAATGAATTAGAATGGATAGATTCGTGCGAATGAATTAGAATGGATTATACGAATAAATTAGAATGGATCGTGTGAATGAATAAGAATGGATCGTACGAATGAATTAGAATGGATCGTATGAATGAATTAGAATGGATCGTGTATCCATTCTAATTCATTCGTACGATCCATTCTAATTCATTCGTACGATCCATTCTATTTCATTCGCACGAATGTATCCATTCTAATTCATTCTTACGATCCATTCTAATTCATAAGTACGATCCATTCTAATTCATTCATACGATCCATTCTAATTCATTTGCACGAATATATCCATTCTAATTCATTCGTACAATCCATTCTATTTCATTCGTACGATCCATTCTTACTCATTCGTACGATCTATTCTAATTCTTTCGCACGAATGTATCCATTCTAATTCATTCGTACGATCCATTCTAATTCACTAGCATGATCGTACGAATTCACTCATACGATCCATTCTAATTCATTCATACAATCCATTCTAATTCTTTTGCACGAATGTATCCATTCTAATTCATTCGTACGATCCAATCTAATTCCTTCGTACGATCCATTCTAATTCCTTTGCACGATCCATTCTAATTCATTCGTACGATCCATTCTAATTCATTCGCACGATCCATTCTAATTCATTCATACAATCCATTCTAATTCATTCGTACGATCCATTCTAATTCATTCGCACAATCCATTCTAATTCATTCGCACGAACGAATCTATTCTAATTCATTCGTACAATCCATTGTAATTCATTCGCACGATCTATTCTAATTCATTCATACGATCCATTCTAATTCATTCATACGATCCATTCTAATTCTTTCACACGATCCATTCTAATTCATTCGTACGATCCATTCTAATTCATTTGTACGATCCATTCTAATTCATTCGCATGATCCATTCTAATTCATTCATACGATCCAATCTAATTCATTCATACGATCCATTCTAATTCATTTGCACAATCTATTCTAATTCATTCATACGATCAATTCTAATTCATTCGTACGATCCATTCTAATTCATTCGCACGATCCATTCTAATTCATTCGCACGAATGTATCTATTCTAATTCATTCATACGATCCATTCTAATTCATTCGCACGATCCATTCTAATTCATTCATACAATCTATTCTAATTCTTTGCACGAATGTAACCATTCTAATTCATTCGTACGATCCATTCTAATTCGTTCGTACGATCCATTCTAATTCATTCCCATGAATGTATCCATTCTAATTGATACGTATGATCCATTCTATTTTATTCGTACGATCCATTCTTACTCATTCGTACGATCCATTCTAATTCATTCGCACGAATGTATCCATTCTAATTCATTCGTACGATCCATTCTAACTCATTCGCACGATCCATTCTAATTCATTCGCATAATCTATTCTAATTCATTCGTACGATCCATTCTAATTCATTTATACGATCCAATCTAATTCATTCATACAATCCATTCTAATTCATTCACACAAATTTATCCATTCTAATTCATTCGTACGATCCATTCTAATTCATTCGTACAATCCATTCTATTTCATTTGTACGATCCATTCTTACTCATTCGTACGATCCATTCTAATTCATTCGTACATACGATCCATTCTAATTCATTTGTACGAATACATTCGTACGATCCATTCTTACTCATTCGTACGATCAATTCTAATTCATTTGCACCAATGTATCCATTCTAATTCATTCGTACGATCTATTCTAATTCATTTGCACGATCCATTCTAATTCATTCATACGATCCATTCTATTTCATTCGTACGATCCATTCTTACTCATTCGTACGATCCATTCTAATGCATTCGCACGAATGTATCCATTCTAATTCATTCGTACGATCTATTCTAATTCATTCGTACGATCCATTCTAATTCACTAGCACGATCATACGAATTAATTAGAATGGATCGTGCAAATGAATTAGAATGGATTGTATGAATGAATTAGATTGGATCGTATGAATGAATTAGAATGGATCGTGCAAATGAATTAGAATGGATCGTATGAATGAATTAGAATGGATCGTACTTACGAATTAGAATGGATCGAATGGATCATACGAATGAATTAGAATGGATAAATTCGTACGAATGAATTAGAATGGATTGTATGAATGAATTAGATTGGATCGTAAAAATGAATTAGAATGGATCGTACGTATGAATTAGAATGGATACATTCATGGGAATGAATAAGAATGGATCGTACGAAGGAATTAGAATGGATCATACGAATAAAATAGAATGGATCGTACGAAGGAATTAGAATGGATCGTACAAAGGAATAAGAATGGATTGTACGAAGGAATTAGAATGGATCGTACGAATGAATTAGAATGGATCGTACGAATGAATTAGAATGGATTGTACGAATGAATTAGAATGGATCGTACGAATGAATTAGAATAGATCATGTGAAAGAATTAGAATGGATTGTATGAATGAATTAGAATGGATCGTATGAATGAATTAGAATGGATACATTCGTGCGAATGAATTAGAATGGATCGTACGAATGAGTAAGAATGGATCGTACGAATGAAATAGAATGGATCGTACGAATGAATTAGAATGGATCGTGCTAATAAATTAGAATGGATCGTGCGAATGAATTAGAATGGATCGTGCGAATGAATTAGAATAGATCGTACGAATGAATTAGAATGGATCATATGAATAAATTAGAAAGGATCGTGCGAATGAATTAGAATGGATCGTATGAATGAAATAGAATGGATCGTATGAATTAGAATGGATCGTACGAAGGAATTAGAATGGATCGTGCGAATGAAATAGAATGGATCGTACGAATGAATTAGAATGGATACATTTGTGCGAATGAGTTAGAATGGATCGTACGAATGAGTAAGAATGGATCGTACGAATGAAATAGAATTGATCGTACGAATGAATTAGAATGGATCGTGCAAATGAATTAGAATGGATTGTGCGAATGAATTAGAATGGATCGTTCGAATGAATTAGAATGGATCGTACGAATGAATTAGAATGTATCGTATGAATGAATTAGAATGGATCGTGCGAATGAATTAGAATGGATCGTATGAATGAAATAGAATGGATCGTATGAATTAGAATGGATCGTACGAAGGAATTAGAATTGATCGTACGTAGGGGCGAATGAATTAGAATGGATCGTGCGAATGAATTAGAATGGATCGTACGAATGAATTAGAATAGATTGTGCAAATCAGTTAGAATGGATCGTACGAATGAATTAGAATGGATACATTCGTGCGAATGAATTAGAATGTATCGTATGAATGAATTAGATTGGATCGTATTAATGAATTAGAATGGATCGTGCGAATGAATTAGAATGGATCATACGAATGAATTAGAATGGATACATTCGTGCGAATGAATTAGAATGGATCATACGATTGAGTAAGAATGGATCGTACGAATGAAATAGAATAGATCGTACGAACGAATTAGAATGGATCGTGCTAATGAATTAGAATTGATCGTATGAATGAATTAGAATAGATTGTGCGAATGAATTAGAATGGATCGTACGAATGAATTAGAATGGATACATTCGTGCGAACGAATTAGAATAGATCGTATGAGTGCGAATGAATTTGAATGGATCGTGCGAATGAATTAGAATTGATAGTATTAATGAATTAGAATGGATCGTGCGAATGAATTAGAATGGATCGTACGAATGAGTAAGAATGGATCGTGCGAATGAATTAGAATGGATCATACGAATGAATTAGAATGGATTATATGAATGAATTAGAATGGATCGTGCAAATGAATTAGAATGGATCGTATGAATGAATTAGAATAGATTGTGCGAATAAATTAGAATGGATCGTACGAATGAATTAGAATGGATACATTCGTATGAATGAATTATAATGGATCGTATGAATGAATTAGAATGGATCGTATGAGTGAATTCGAATGGATCGTGCGAATGAATTAGAATGGATTGTACGAATGAATTAGAATAGATCGTACAAATGAATTAGAATGGATACATTCGTGCGAATGTATTAGAATGGATCATATGATTGAGTAAGAATGGATCGTACGAATGAAATAGAATGGATCGTACGAAGGAATTAGAATAGATCATACGAATGAATTAGAATGGATCGTATGAATGAATTAGATTGGATCGTATGAATGAATTAGAATGGATACATTCGTGCGAAAGAATTAGAATGGATCGTACGAATGAATTAGAATGGATCGTATGAATGAATTAGAATGGATCGTGAAAATGAATTAGAATGGATCGTATGAATGAATTAGAATGGATCGTACTTATGAATTAGAATGGATCGTACGAATGAATTAGAATGGATACATTCGTGCGAATGAACTAGAACGGATCGTATGAATGAATTGGAATGGATCGTGCGAATGAATTAGAATGGATCGTACGAATGAATTAGAATGGATACACGATCCATTCTAATTCATTCATACGATCCATTCTAATTCATTCGTACGATCCATTCTAATTCCTTTGTACGATCCATTCTAATTCATTCATACGATCCATTCTAATTCATTCGTACGATCCATTCTAATTCATTCGCACGATCCATTCTAACTCATTATTACGATCCAATCTAATTTATTCATATGATTCATTCTAATTCATTCCCATGAATATATCCATTCTAATTCATTCGTACGATCCATTCTAATTCATTCGCACAATCAATTCTAATTCATTCGTACGATCCATTCTAATTCATTCGCACGAATGTATCCATTCTAATTCATTCGTACGATCTATTCTAATTTATTCGTACGATCCATTCTAATTCCTTCGTACGATCCATTCTAATTCATTCATACGATCCATTCTAATTCATTCCCATGAATGTATCCATTCTAATTGATTCATACGATCGATTCTTACTCATTCGTATGATACATTCTAATTCGTTCGCACGAATGTATCCACTCTAATTCATTCGTACGATCAATTCTAATTCATTAGCACAATCCATTCTAATTCATTCGTACGATCTATTCTATTTCATTCGTACGATCCATTCTTACTCAATCGTATGATCAAAATCTAATTCATTCGCACGAATGTATCCATTCTAATTCATTCGTACGATCCATTCTAATTCATTCGCACGATCCATTCTAATTCATTAATACGATCCAATCTAATTCATTCATACGATCCATTCTAATTCATTTGCACGATCCATTCTAATTCATTCATACGATCATTCTAGTTCATTCGTACGATCCATTCTAATTCATTCGCACGAATGTATCCATTCTAATTCATTCATACTATCTATTCTAATTCATTCGTACGATCTATTCTAATTCATTCGTACGATCCATTCTAATTCATTTGCACGAATATATCCATTCTAATTCATTCGTACGATCCATTCTAATTCCTTCGTACAATCCATTCTAATTCCTTCGTACGATCCATTCTAATTCATTCATACAATCCATTCTAATTCTTTCGCACGATCCTTTCTAATTCATTCGTACGATCCATTCTAATTCATTCGTACGATCCGGATCCATTCTAATTCATTCGTACGATCCGTTCTAATTTATTCGTACGACCTGTTCTATTTCATTCGTACGATTCATTCTTACTCAATCGTATGATCCATTCTAATTCATTCGAACGAATGTATCCATTCTAATTCGATCCATTCTAATTCATTCGCACGATCCATTCTAATTCATTCGCACGAATGTATCCATTCTAATTCATTCGTACGATCCATTCTAATTCCTTCGTACGATCCATTCTAATTCCTTCGTATGTATGATCCATTCTAATTCCTTCGTACGATCCATTCTATTTCATTCATACGATCCAATCTAATTTATTCATACGATCTATTCTAATTCATTCGCACGAATGTATCCATTCTAATTCTATCGTATGATCCATTCTAATTCATACAATCCATTCTAATTCATTCATACAATCCATTCTAATTCATTTGCACGAATATATCCATTCTAATTCATTCGTATGATCCATTCTAATTCATTCGTACGATCCATTCTAATTCATTCGCACAATCTATTCTAATTCATTCGTACGATCAATTCTAATTCATTAGCACGATCCATTCTAATTCATTCGCACGAATGAATCCATTCTAATTCATTCGTATAATCCATTCTATTTCATTCGTACGATCCATGCTTACTTATTCGTACGATCCATTCTAATTCATTCGCACGTATGTATCTGTTTGGGGGATTTTTCGCTGGTCCGTGCGGGCTGCCTGCAAGACAAAGAAAAAGCGTAAGAACGGCTGGCTCCCTTAGGAGCGCAGACCCTCCGACGCTCAAGTCAGTCTCTGGTGCACAACGGCGAGCTGTTGTATACCAAAGTGGTAGGGAAAAGGGTTTCGAACCTGTACTCTAGAGCCTAGGGGTGAGCATTTATAGACATTGGCGACCTACCACGGCCTGACACGTGGAGATTCTTTCTAGCACCTTCTAGACCCCCACGTTCTGGCTCGCGTGGGTCTCTGACGATCCTTCAAACTTGCGCCCCTGACATTCTTTGTCGTCGAGCCTGCCAGGCGGTTTGAGTGGGGAAGAGCATCTTTCTTGTTGCTGCCAGGTGGCTATTCTGGAATATTCAAGTCTGGGAGGTCTCAAAACTGACTCTGGCGGGCTTCCGTGGACTACAATCATCCACGTAGCTTCTGTGGGATTTCGACACCTGGCAGCCCTTCATGCTGCCCTATTGCGGGCGACCTCAGGTGGGAAGCCAGGGCGAGCTCGCCCTCCGTTGCTCCGCCTTCATTTCCACATCTATCAAGAGTCGGACCTCGTAGGAGCGACCTCTTTGATAAATGGGGGAGTCTTGGCGAGCTGGGGCGAGCTCCGGGGTGGCCTTAGGCGAGCTCCTGACTGAGCTTGGGACGTCTGCGGTGCTGGTGTTTTTGTTTACATGACGGCCTAACTCCCGCTGCCACTGCAAGCGAATTCTCGTGCGAGCTTGGCGAGCTCCTGAGCAAGCTTGGCCGAGCTCCTGAGCGAGCTTGGGCGAGCTCCTGAGCGAGCTTTGGCGAGCTCCTGAGCGAGCTTAGGCGAGCTCCAGCGCGAGCTTGATCGAGCTCCTGAGCGAGCTTTGGCGAGCTCTTGAGCGAGCTTTGGCGAGCTCCTGTGCGAGCTTAGGCGAGCTCCAGCGCGAGCTTGATCGAGCTTCTGAGCGTGCTTGGGCGAGCTCCTGAGCGGGCTTTTTGCCTAGGGCCCCTTCAGCCCAATGTGGATCTCTCTCCCTGTCAAGATGATTTAGTGAGCATGGGGGGGCGAACTCCTGGGCGAGTTTCAACTACCCCCAATAGTATCCATTCTAATTCCTTCGTACGATCCATTCTAATTCCTTCGTACGATCCATTCTAATTCCTTCGTACGCATTCTAATTCATTCGTACGAATGAAATAGAATGGATTGTACGAATGAATTAGAATGGATCGTACGAATGAATTAGAGTGGATACATTCGTGCGAATGAATTAGAATGGATCGTATGAATGAGTAAGAATGGATCGTACGAATGAAATAGAATGGATCGTACGAATGAATTAGAATGGATCGTGCTAATGAATTAGAATGGATCGTACGAATGAATTAGAATGGATACATTCGTGCGAAAGAATTAGAACAGATGGTATGAATGAATTAGAATGGATCGTATGAATGAATTAGAATGGATTGTGTGAAAGAATTAGAATGGATTGTTTGAATGAATTAGAATGGATCGTATGAATGAATTAGAATGGATCGTGTGAATGAATTAGAATGAATCGTACGAAAGAATTAGATTGGATCATTTGAATGAATTAGAATGGATCGTGCGAGATCGAACGAATGAATTAGAATAGATCGTACGAATGAATTAGAATGGATTATATGAATGAATTAGAATAGATCGTACGAATGAATTAGAATGGATCGTACGAACGAATTAGAATGGATACATTCGTGCGAATGAATTAGAATGGATCGTGCGAATGACTTAGAATGGATCGTACGAATGAATTAGAATGGATCGTACGAATGAATTAGAATGGATCGTACGATTGAATTAGAATGGATACATTCGTGCAAATCAATTAGAATGGATCATACGAATGAGTAAGAATAGATCGTACGAATGAAATAGAATGGATTGTACGAATGAATTTGAATGGATCGTACGAATGAATTAGATTGGATCGTGTGAAAGAATTAGAATGGATTGTATAAATGAATTAGAATAGATCGTACAAATGAATTAGAGTGGATCGTACGAAGGAATTAGAATGGATACATTCGTGCGAATGAATTAGAATGGATCGTGCGAATGAATTAGAATGGATCGTACGAATGAATTAGAATGGATACATTCGTGCGAATGAATTAGAATCGATCGTACGAATGAGTAAGAATGGATCGTACGAATAAAATAGAATAGATTGTATGAATGAATTAGAATGGATCGTACGAATGAATTAGAATAGATACATTCGTGCGAATTAATTAGAATGGATCATACGAATGAATTAGAATGGATCGTGTGAATGAATTAGAATGGATCGTACGATCCATTCTATTTCATTCGTATGATCCATTCTATTTTATTCGTACGATCCATTCTTACTCATTCGTACGATCCATTCTAATTTATTCGTACAATCTATTCTAATTCATTCGTATGATCCATTCTAATTCACTAGCACGATCGTACGAATGAATTAGAATGGATCGTACGAATGAAATAGAATGGATCATACGAATGAAATAGAATGGATCGTGTGATCCATTCTAATTCATTCGCACGATCCATTCTAATTCATTCGTATGATCTATTCTAATTCATTCGCACAAATGTATCCATTCTAATTCATTCGTACGATCCATTCTAATTCATTCGTACGATCCATTCTAACTCATTCGTACGATCCATTCTAATTCATTCGCACGAATGTATCCATTCTAATTCATTCATACGATCCATTCAAATTCATTCGTATGATCCATTCTAATTCATTCGCACGATCCATTCTAATTCATTTGCACGAATGTATCCATTCTAATTCCTTCGTATGACGAAAGAATTAGAATGGATCGTGCGAATGAATTAGAATGGATCGTACGAATGAATTAGAACAGATTGTGGGAATGAATTAGAATGGATCGTACGAATGAATTAGAATGGATCGTACGAATGAATTAGAATGGATCGTGCGAATGAATTAGAATGGATCGTATGAATGAATTGGAATGGATCGTATGAATGAATTATAATGGATCGTCTGAATGAATTAGAATGGATCGTACGAATGAATTAGAGTGGATACATTCGTGCGAATGAATTAGGATGGATCGTACGAATGAGTAAGAATGGATCGGACGAATGAATTAGAATGGTTCGTACGTATCAAATAGAATGGATACTCATGGGAATGAATTAGAATGGATCGTACGAAGGAATTAGAATGGATCGTATGAAGGAATTAGAATGGATCGTACGAATGAATTAGAATGGATACATTCATGCAAAAGAATTAGAATAGATTGTATGAATGAATTAGAATGGATCGTGCTAATGAATTAGAATGGATCGTACGAATAAATTAGAATAGATTGTGCGAATGAATTAGAATGGATCGTACGAATGAATTAGAATGGATCATAATAATGGATCGTACGAATGAAATAGAATGGATCGTACGAATGAATTAGCATGGATCATGCTAATGAATTAGAATGGAACGTATGAATGAATTAGAATAGATGTTGCGAATGAATTAGAATGGATTGTACGAATGAATTAGAATGGATAAATTCGTGCGAATGAATTAGAATGGATTGTATGAATGAACTAGATTGGATCGTATAAAGATCCAATCTAATTCATTCATACGATCCATTCTAATTCATTCGTATGATCCATTCTAATTCATTCATACAATCCATTCTAATTCATTTGCACGAATATATCCATTCTAATTCATTCGTATGATCCATTCTAATTCATTCGTACGATCCATTCTAATTCATTCGCACTATCTATTCTAATTCATTCGTACGATCAATTCTAATTCATTAGCAGGATCCATTCTAATTCATTCGCACGAATGAATCCATTCTAATTTATTCGTACAATCCATTCTATTTCATTTGTACGATCCATTCTTACTCATTCGTACGATCCATTCTAATTCATTCGCACGATCCATTCTAATGCATTCGTACGATCCATTCTATTTCATTTGTAGGACCCATTATATTTCATTCGTATGATCCATTCTAATTCCATTGTACGATCCACTCTAATTCATTCCCATGAATGTATCCATTCTAATTCATTCGCACGAATGTATCCATTCTAATTCATTCGTACGATCCATTCTAATTCATTCATACGATCCATTCTAATTCATTTGCATGAATATATCCATTCTAATTCATTCGTATGATCCATTCTAATTCATTTGTACGATCCATTCTAATTCATTCGCACAATCTATTCTAATTCATTCGTACGATCAATTCTAATTCATTAGCACGATCCATTCTAATTTATTCGCACGAATGAATCCATTCAAATTCATTCGTACAATCCATTCTATTTCATTCTTACGATCCATTCTAATTCATTCGTACGATCCATTCTAATTCATTCGCACGATCCAGTCTAATTCATTCATACGTTAGAATGGATCGTATGAATAAATTAGAATGGATCGTACTTATGAATTAGATTGGATCGTATGAATGAATTAGAATGGATCGTGCGAATGAATTAGAATGGATCGTACGAATGAATTAGAATGGATCGTACGAAGAAATTAGAATCGATCGTACGAATGAATTAGAATGGATACATTCGAATTCATTCATACGATCCATTCTAATTCCTTCATACGATCCATTCTAATTCCTTCGTACGATCCATTCTATTTCATTCGGATGATCCATTCTAATTCCTTCGTACGATCCATTCTAATTCATTCCCATGAATGTGTCCATTCTAATTCATTCGTATGATCCATTCTAATTCATTCACACAATCTATTCTAATTCACTCATACGATCCATTCTAATTCATTCGTACGATTCATTCTAATTCATTCGCACGATCCATTCTTATTCATTCATACGATCCATTCTAATTCATTCGTACGACATTCTAATTCATACGTACGATCCATTCTAATTCATTCGTACGATCCATTCTAATTCATTCGTACGATCCATTCTAATTCATTCGCACGATCCATTCTAATTCATTCGTACGATCCATTCTAATTCATTCATACGATCCATTCTAATTCATTCGCACAATCTATTCTAATTCATTCGTACGATCCGTTCTAATTCATTCATACGATCCATTCTAATTCATTCGTACGATCCATTCTAATTCATTTGCATGAATGTATCCATTCTAATTCATTCGTACGATCCATTCTAATTCATTCACACAATCTATTCTAATTCATTGATACGATCTATTCTAATTCATTCGCACGAATATATCCATTCTAATTCATTCATACGATCCATTCTAATTCATTCGTAAGATCCATTCTAATTCATTCGCACGATCCATTCTAATTCATTCGCACGATCTATTCTAATTCATTCATTCTAATTCATTCGTACGATCCATTCTAATTCATTCGTACGATCCATTCTAATTCATTCGCACGATCCATCCTAATTCATTCGCACGAATGCATCCATTCTAATTCATTCGTACGATCCATTCTAATTCATTCGCACAATCTATTCTAATTCCTTCACACGATCCATTCTAATTCATTCGTACGATCCATTCTAATTCATTCGCACGAATGTATCCATTCTAATTCATTCGTACGATCTATTCTAATTCATTCGTACGATCCATTCTAATTCATTCGCACAATCCATTCTAAATCATTCGCATGATCCATTCTAATTCATTCATACGATCCATTCTAATTCATTCATCCAATCGATTCTAATTCTTTCACACGATCCATTCTAATTCATTCATACGATCCATTCTAATTCATTCGTACAATCAATTCTATTTGATTCGTACGATCTATTCTTACTCATTCGTACGATCCATTCTAATTCTTTCGCACGATCTATTCTAATTCATTAGTACAACCCATTCTAGTTCATTCGTACAATCCATTCTATTTCATTCATACAATCCATTCTAATTCATTCGCACGATCCATTCTAAGTCATTCATAATCCATTCTAATTTATTCATACAATCCATTCTAATTCTTTCATACGATCCATTCTAATTCATTCGTACGATCCATTCTAATTCATTCGTACAATCCATTCTATTTCATTCGTACGATCCATTCTTACTCATTCGTATGATCCATTCTAATTTATTCGCACGAATGTATCCATTCTAATTCATTCATACGATCCATTCTAATTCATTCGCACAATCTATTCTAATTCATTTGCACGAATGTATCCATTATAATTCATTCGTACGATCCATTCTAATTCATTCATACACTCCATTCTAATTCATTCGCACGAATGTATCCATTCTAATTCATTCGCACGATCATTTCTAATTCATTCATACGATCCATTCTAATTCATTCATACAATCTATTCTAATTCATTCGTACGATCCATTCTAATTCATTCGCACAATCTATTCTAATTCATTCATACGATCTATTCTAATTCATTCGCACAATCTATTCTAATTCATTCGTACGATCCATTCTAATTCATTCGCACGATCAATTCTAATTCATTAGCACGATCCATTCTAATTCATTCGTACGATCTATTCTATTTCATTTGTACGATCCATTCTTACTCAATCGTATGATCCATTCTAATTCATTCGCACGAATGTATCGATTCTAATTCATTCGTACGATCCATTCTAATTCATTCGCACGATCCACTCGCACAATCCATTCTAATTCATTTGTACGATCAATTCTAATTCATTAGCACGATCCATTCTAATTCATTCGTACGATCTATTCTATTTCATTCGTACGATCCATTCTTACTCAATCGTATGATCCATTCTAATTTATTCGCACGAATGTATCCATTCTAATTCATTCATATGATCCATTCTCATTCATTCGCACGATCCATTCTAATTCATTCATACGATCCATTCTAATTCATTCGTATGATCAATTCTAATTCATTCGCACGATCCATTCTAATTCATTCATACGATCCAATCTAATTCATTCATACGATCCATTCTAATACATTCGCACGAATGTATCCACTCTAATTCATTCGTACGATCCATTCTAATTCATTCGCACGATCTATTTTAATTCATTCATACGATCCATTCTAATTCATTCGTACGATTCATTCTAATTCATTTGCACGATCCATTCTAATTCATTCATACAATCCATTCTAATTCTTTCACACGATCCATTCTAATTCATTCGTACGATCCATTCTAATTCATTTGTACAATCCATTCTATTTCAATTGTACGATCCATTCTTACTCATTCGTACGATCCATTCTAATTCATTTGCACGTATGTATCCATTCTAATTCATTCGTACGATCCATTCTAATTCATTCGCACGATCCATTCAAATTTATTCATACGATCCATTCTAATTCATTCATACAATCCATTCTAATTCTTTCACACGATCCATTCTAATTCATTCATACGATCCATTCTAATTCATTCGTACAATCCATTCTATTTCATTCGAACGATCCATTCTTACTCATTCGTACGATCCATTCTAATTCATTCGCACAATCTATTCTAATTCATTCGTATGATCCATTCTAATTCATTCGCACGATCCGTTCTAAATCTATCATACGATCCATTCTAATTCATTCGTACGATCCATTCTAATTCCTTCGTACGATCCATTCTATTTCATTCGTACAATCGATTCTAATTCCTTCGTACGATCCATTCTAATTCATACGATCCATTCTAATTCATTTATACGTTCCATTCCGTACAATCCATTCTAATTCCTTTGTACGACCCATTATATTTCATTCGTATGATCCATTCTAATTCCTTTGTACGATCCATTCTAATTCATTCCCATGAATGTATCCATTCTAATTCATACGTACGATCCATTATAATTCATTCGCAAGATCCATTCTAACTCATTCATACGATCCAATCTAATTCATTCATACGATACATTCTAATTCATTCGCACAATCTAGTCTAATTCATTCGTATGATCCATTCTAATTCATTCGCACGATCCATTCTAATTCATTTGCACGATCCATTCTAATTCATTCCGTACGATCTATTCTAATTCATTAGCACGAAAAAACACGATCCACTCTAATTCATTCGTACGATCCATTCTAATTCATTCGTACGATCCATTCTATTTCATTCGTATGATCCATTCTAATTCATTCGCACAATCTATTCTAATTCATTCGCACGATCCATTCTAATTCAATCGCACGAATGTATCCCGTACGAATGAATTAGAATAGATTGTGCGAATGAATTAGAATGGATCGTACGAATGAATTAGAATGGATCGTATGAATGAATTAGAATGGATCGTACGAATGAATTAGAATGGATCGTACGAATGAATTAGAATGGATCGTGCGAATGAATTAGAATGGATCGTGCGAATGAATTAGAATGGATCGTACGAATGAATTAGAATAGATCGAACGAATGAATTAGAATAGATTGTGCGAATGAATTATAATGGATCGTACGAATGAATTAGAATGGATACATTCGTGCGAATGAATTAGAATGGATCGTATGAATGAATTAGATTGGATCGTATTAATGAATTAGAATGGATCGGGCGAATGAATTAGAATGGATAGTACGAATGAATTAGAATGGATACATTCGTGCGAATGAATTAGAATGCATCGTATGAATGAATTAGAATGGATCATATGAATGAATTCGAATGGATCGTGCGAATGAATTAGAATAGATTGTACGAATGAATTAGAATGGATCGTACGAATGAATTAGAATGGATATATTCGTGCGAATCCATTCTATTTCATTCGTACGATCCATTCTAATTTATTCATACAATCCATTCTAATTCATTCAAACGATCCATTCTAATTCATTCGTACGATCCATTCTAATTCATTCGCACAATCTATTCTAATTCATTCGTACGATCCATTCTAATTCATTCGCACGATCCATTCTAATTCATTCGTACGATCCATTCTATTTCATTCGTACGATCCATTCTTACTCATTCGTACGATCCATTCTAATTCCTTCGTACGACCAATGAATCGTATGAATGAATTAGATTGGATCGTATGAATGAATTAGAATGGATCGTGCATCGTACGAATGAATTAGAATGGATACATTCGTGCGAATGAATTAGAATGGATCGTACGAATGAGTAAGAATGGAACGTACGAATGAAATAGAATGGATTGTAGGAAAGAATTAGAATAGATTGTGAGAATGAATTAGAATGGATCGTATGAATGAATTAGAATGGATCGTGCGAATGAATTAGAATGGATCGTACGAATGAATTAGCATGGATCGTGCTAATGAATTAGAATGGAATGTACGAATGAATTAGAATGGATCATGTGAAAGAATTAGAATGGATTGTATGAATGAATTAGAATGGATCGTATGAATGAATTAGAATGGATCATGCGAATGAATTAGAATGGATCGTACGAATGAATTAGAATGGATACATTCGTGCGAATTTATTAGAATGGATCGTACGAATGAGTAAGAATGGGTCATACGAATGAAATAAAATGAATCGTACAAATGAATTAGAATGGTTCGTATGAATGAAATAGAATGGATCGTGCGAATGAATTAGAATGGATCGTACGAATAAATTAGCATGGATCGTACGAATGAATTAGAATGGATCGTGAAAATGAATTAGAATGGATCATACGAATGAATTAGAATGGATCGTATGAATGAATTAGAATGGATCGTGCGAATGAATCAGAATGGATCGTATGAATGAAATAGAATGGATCGTATGAATTAGAATAGATCGTACGAAGGAATTAGAATGGATCGTATGAATGAATTAGATTGGATCGTATTAATGAATTAGAATGGATCGTACGAATGAATTAGAATGGATCGTACGAATGAATTAGAATGGATATGAATGGATCGTACGAATGAGTAAGAATGGATCGTACAAATGAAATAGAATGGATGGTATGAATGAATTAGAATGGATACATTCGTGCGAATGAATTAGAATGGATCGTACGAATGAATTAGAATAGATTGTGCGAATGAATTAGAATGGATCGTACGAATGAATTAGAATAGATACATTCGTGCGAATGAATTAGAATGGATCGTACGAATGAATTAGAATGGATCGTATGAGTGAATTAGATTGGATACGAAGGAATTAGAATGGATCGTACGAAGGAATTAGATTGGAGAATGGATCGTGCTAATGAATTAGAATGGATCATACGAATGTATTAGAATGGATCGTATAAATGTATTAGAATGGATCGTATGAATGAATTTGAACGGATCGTACGAAGGAATTAGAATGGATCGTACAAACGAATTAGAATGGATACATTCATGCAAATGAATTAGAATGGATCGTACGAATGAATTAGAATGGATCGTGCGAATGAATTAGAATGGATTTTACGAATGAATTAGAATGGATCGTATGAGTGAATTAGAATAGATACATTCGTGCGAATGAATTAGAATGGATCGTACAAAGGAATTAGAATGGGTCATACGAATGAAATATAATGGGTCGTACAAAGGAATTAGAATGGATCATACGAAGGAATTAGAATGGATCGTACGAAGGAATTAGAATGGATCGTACGAATGAATTAGAATGTATCCATTCGAATTCATTCGTACGATCCATTCTAATTCCTTCGTACGATCCATTCTAATTCATTCGCACGATCCATTCTAATTCATTCGCACGATCCATTCTGATTCATTCATACGATCCATTCTAATTCATTCATACAATCCATTCTAATTCATTCTAATTTATTCGTACGATCCATGAATTAGAATGGATCGCACGAATGTATCCATTCTATTTCCTTCGTACGATCCATTCTAATTCCTTCATATGGTCCATTCTAATTCCTTCGTACAATCCATTCTATTTCATTCGTATGATCCATTCTAATTCCTTCGTACGATCCATTCTAATTCCTTCGTATCCATTCTAATTCACTCATACGATCCATTCTAATTCATTCGTACAATCTAATTCATTAGTACGATCCATTCTAATTCATTCGCACGATCCATTCTAATTCATTCATACGATCCATTCTAATTCATTCGTACGATCCATTCTAATTCATTCGCAAGAATCCATTCTAATTCATTCATACGAATGAATCCATTCTAATTCATTCGTACAATCCATTCTATTTCATTCGTACGATCCATTCTAATTCATTCGCATGATCCATTCAAATTCATTCATACGATCCATTCTAGTTCATTCGTACGATCCATTCTAATTCATTCGTACGATCCATTCTAATTCATTCGCACAATCTATTCTAATTTATTCGTACGATCCATTCTAATGCATTCGCACGATCCATTCTAATTCATTCGTACGATCCATTCTATTTCATTCGTACGATCCATTCTTACTCATTCGTACAATCCATTCTAATTCATTCGCACGATTCTAATTCCTTCGTACGATCCATTCTAATTCATTCATACAATCCATTCTAATTCTTTCGCACGATCCTTTCTAATTCATTCGTACGATCCATTCTAATTCATTCGTACGATCCATTCTAATTCATTCGTACGATCTATTCTATTTCATTTGTACGATCCATTCATACTCAATCGTATAATCCATTCTAATTCATTCGAACGAATGTATCCATTCTAATTCGATCCATTCTAATTCATTCGAACGACCCATTCTAATTCATTCGCACGAATGTATCCATTCTAATTCATTCGTACGATCCATTCTAATTCCTTCGTATGATCCAGACTAATTCCTTCGTACGTACGATCCACTCTAATTCCTTCGTAGGATCCATTCTATTTCATTCATACGATCCAATCTAATTCATTCATACGATCCATTCTAATTCATTCGCACGAATGTATCCATTCTAATTCCTTCGTACGATCCATTCTAATGCATACGATCCATTCTATTTCATAGGTACGATCCATTCTAATTTATTTGTACGTTCCATTCTAATTCATTCGTACGATCCATTCTAATTCCTTCGCACAATCCATTCTAATTCATTCATACGATCCAATCTAATTCATTCATACGATCCATTCTAATTTATTCGCATGAATGTATCCATTCTAATTCATTCGTACGATCCATTAGTACGATCCATTCAAATTCCTTCGTACAATCTATTCTAATTCATTCGTACGATCCATTCTAATTCATTCGTACGATCCATTCTATTTCATTCGTACGATCCATTCTTATTCACGTACGAATGAATTAGAATGGATACATTCGTGTGAATGAATTAGAATGGATCGTATGAATGAATTAGATTGGATCGTATGAATGAATTAGAATGGATCGTGCGAATGAATTAGAATGGATCGTACGAATGAATTAGAATGGATCGTATGAATGAATTAGAATGGATCGTGCGAATGAATTAGAATGGATCGTATGAATGAATTAGAATGGATACATTCTTGCGAATGAATTCGGATGGATCGTAGGAATGAATTAGAATGGATAAATTCGTGCGAATGAATTAGAATGGATTGTATGAATGAATTAAATTGGATCGTATAAATGAATTAGAATGTATCATACGTATGAATTAGAATAGATACATTCATGGGAATGAATAAGAATGGACCATACGAAGGAATTAGAATGGATCATACGAATGAAATAGAATGGATCGTACGAAGGAATTAGAATAGATCGTACGAAGGAATTAGAATGGATTATACGAATGAAATAGAATGGATCGTACGAAGGAATTAGAATTGATCGTACGAAGGAATTAGAATGGATCGTACGAATGAATTAGAATGGATCGTATGAATGAATTAGAATGGATCGTGCATTCTATTTCATTCGTATGATCCCTTCTAATTCCTTTATACGATCTATTCTAATTCATACGATCCATTCTATTTCATTCATACGATCCATTCTAATTCATTCGTACGATCCATTCTAATTCTTCGAATGGATTGTACGAATGAATAAGAATGGATACATTCGTGCGAATGAATTAGAATGGATCGTGCGAATGAATTAGAATGGATCGAATTAGAATGGATACATTCGTTCGAATGAATTAGAATGAATCATATGATTGAGTAAGAATGGATCGTACGAATGAAATAGAATAGATCGTACAGAATGAATCGTACGAAGGAATTAGAATGGATCGTACGAATTAATTAGAATGGATCGTACGAATGAATTAGAATAGATTGTGCGAATGAATTAGAATGGATCATACGAATGAATTAAAATGGATCATATGAATGAATTAGAATGGATCGTACGAATAAATTAGAATGGATCGTATGAATGAATTAGAATGGATCATATGAGTGAATTCGAATGGATCGTGTGAAAGAATTAGAATGGATTGTATGAATGAATTAGAATGGATCGTATGAATGAATTAGAATGGATCGTACGAATGAATTAGAATGGATACATTCGTGCGAATGAATTAGAATGGATCATATGAATATGTAAGAATAGATCGTACGAACGAATTAGAATGGATCGTACGAATGAATTAGAATGAATTACAATGGATCGTACGAATGAATTAGACTGGATACATTCGTGCAAATGAATTAGAATAGATCGTACGAATGAATTAGAATGCATTCTAATTCATTCATACGATCCATTCTAATTCATTCGTACAATTCATTCTAATCCATTCTAATTTATTCATAATTCCGACGATCCATTCTAATTCATTAGCACGATCCATTCTTACTCAATCGTATGATCCATTCTAACTCATTCGCACGAATGTATCCATTCTAATTCATTCGTACGATCCATTCTAATTCATTCGCACGATCCATTCTAATTCATTAATACGATCCAATCTAATTCATTCATACGATCCATTCTAATTCATTCGCACGAATGTATCCATTCTAATTCATTCGTCGTGCGAATGAATTAGAATGGATCATACGAATGAGTAAGAATGGATCGTACGAATGAAATAGAATGGATTATACGAATGAATTAGAATGGATCATGCTAATGAATTAGAATTGATCGTGCGAATGAATTAGAATGGATCATACGAAGGAATTAGAACGGATCGTACGAATAAATTAGACTAGATTGTGCGAATGAATTAGAATGGATCGTACGAATGAATTAGAATGGATTGTAGAATGAATTAGATTGGATCGTACGAATGAATTAGAATGGATCGTGCTAATGAATTAGAATGGATCGTACGAATGAATTAGAATTGATCGTGGGAATGAATTAGAATGGATCGTGCGAATGAATTAGAATGGATCATACTAATGAATTAGAATGGATCGTATGAATGAATTAGAATGGATCGTGCGAATGAATTAGAATGGATCGTACGAATGAATTAGAATAGATTGTGCGAATGAATTAGAATGAATCGTACGAATGAATTAGAATGGATCGTAGGTATGAAGGAATTAGAATGGATCGTGCGAAGGAATTAGAATGGATCGTACGAAGGAATTAGAATGGATCGTACGAATGAATTAGAATGGATACATTCGTGCGAATGAATTAGAATGGATCGTGCTAATGAATTAGAATTGATCGTACGAATGAATTAGAATGGATACATTCATGTGAATGAATTAGAATGGATCGTACAAAGGAATTAGAATGGATCGTACGTACGAAAGAATTATAATAGATTGTGCGAATGAATTAGAATGGATTGTACGAATGAATTAGAATGGATCGTACGAAGGAATTAGAATGGATCGTACGAATGAATTAGAATGGATACATTCGTGCGAATGAATTAGAATGGATCGTACGAATGAGTAAGAATGGATCGTACGAATGAATTAGAATGGATTGAATTAGAATGAATCGTACGAATGAATTAGAATGGATCGTATGAATGAATTAGAACAAAGGAATTAGAATGGATTATGCGAATGAATTAGAATGGATCGTACGAATGAATTAGAATGGATCGTACGAATGAATTAGAATGGATATATTCGTGCAAATGAATTAGAATGGATCGTATGAATGAATTAGAATGGATCGTGCGAATGAATTAGAATGGATCGTACGAATGAATTAGAATAGATTGTGCGAATGAACTAGAATTGATCGTACGAATAAATTAGAATGGATCGTATGAATGAATTAGAATGGATTGTGCGAATGAATTAGAATGGATCGTACGAATGAGTAAGAATGGATCGTACGAATGAAATAGAATGGATCGTACGAATGAATTAGAATGGATACATTCGTGCGAATGAATTAGAATGGATCGTACGAATGAGTAAGAATGGATCGTACGAATGAAATAGAATAGATCGTACGAATGAATTAGAATGGATCGTGCTAATGGATTAGAATTGATCGTACGAATGAATTAGAAAAGATTGTGCATATGAATTATAATGGATCGTACGAAGGAATTAGAATGGATCGTACGAATGAATTAGAATAGATTGTGTGAATGAATTAGAATGGATACATTTGTGCGAATTAATTAGAATGGATCGTATGAATGAATTAGATTGGATCGTATGAATTAATTAGAATGGATCGTATGAATGAATTAGAATGGATCGTGCTAATGAATTAGAATGGCTCGTACAAAGGAAATAGAATAGATTGTGCGAATGAATTAGAATGGATCATGCGAAGGAATTTGAATGGATCGTATGAAGGAATTAGAATGGATCGTGCTAATGAATTAGAATGGATCGTACGAATGAATTAGAATAGATTGTGCGAATGAATTAAAATGGAACGTACGAATGAATTAGAATGGATAAATTCGTGCGAATGAATTAGAATGGATTGTATCAATGAATTAGAATGGATCGTACGAAGGAATTAGAATGGATCGTACGAATGAAATAGAATTGATTATGGGAATGAATTAGAATGGATCGTATGAATGAATTAGATTGGATCATACGAATGAATTAGAA
This sequence comes from Chamaelirium japonicum, assembly GCA_947650365.1. Classification (NCBI taxonomy): domain Eukaryota; kingdom Viridiplantae; phylum Streptophyta; class Magnoliopsida; order Liliales; family Melanthiaceae; genus Chamaelirium; species Chamaelirium japonicum. The sequence goes on from CANTAL010000040.1 coordinate 1,368,929, forward strand.
TGGATCGTGCTAATGAATTAGAATGGATCGTACGAATGAATTAGAATAGATTGTGCGAATGAATTAGAATGGATCGTATGAATGAATTTAAATGGAATGGATTGTACGAATGAATTAGAATGGATCGTGCGAATGAATTAGAATGGATTGTACGAATGAATTAGAATGGATCGTACGAATGAATTAGAATGGATCGTGTGAAAGAATTAGAATGGATTGTATGAATGAATTAGGATGGATCGTATGAATGAATTACAGTGGATCGTGTTTTTTCGTGCTAATGAATTAGAATGGATCATACGAATGAAGTAGAATGGATGCATTCGTGCGAAAGAATTAGAATGGATCGTATGAATGAATTAGATTGGATCGTATGAATGAATTAAAATGGATCGTGCGGATGAATTAGAATGGATCGTGCGAATGAATTAGAATGGATCATACGAATAAAATAAAATGGACCGTACGAAGGAATTAGAATGGATCGTACGAAGGAATTAGAATGGATCGAACGAAGGAATTAGAATGGATGCATTTGTGTGAATGAAATAGAATGGATCGTACGAATGAATTAGAATGGATACATTCGTGCGAATGAATTAGAATGGATCGTATGAATAAATTAGAATGGATCGTACGAAGGAATTAGAATGGAACGTACGAATGAATTAGAATAGATTGTGCGAATGAATTAGAATGGATCATACGAATGAATTAGAATGGATCATACGAATGAATTAGAATGGAGATATTTGTTTAAATGAATTAGAATGGATTGTATGAATGAATTAGAATGGATCTTACGAATGAATTAGAATGGATACATTCGTGCGAATGAATTAGAATGGATACATTCATGGGAATGAATTAGAATGGATCGTACAAAGGAATTAGAATGGATCATACGAATGAAATATAATGGGTCGTACAAAGGAATTAGAATGGATCGTACAAAGGAATTAGAATGGATCGTATGAAGGAATTAGAATGGATCGTACGCATGAATTAGAATGGATACATTCGTGCGAATGAATTAGAATGGATCGTACGAATGAGTAAGAATGAATCGTACGAATGAAATAGAATAGATCGTACGAATGAATAAGAATGGATCGTACGAATGAGTAAGAATGGATCGCGATCCATTCTAATTCATTCATACAATCCATTCTAATTCTTTCACACGATCCATTCGAATTCATTCGTACGATCCATTCTAATTCATTCGTACAATCCATTCTATTTCATTCATACGATCCATTCTTACTCACTCGTACGATCCATTCTAATTCATTCGCACGAATGTATCCATTCTAATTCATTCGTACAATCCATTCTATTTCATTCGTACGATCCATTCTTACACATTCGTATGATCCATTCTAATAAATTTGCACGAATGTATCCATTCTAATTCATTCATACGATCCATTCTAATTCATTCATATGATCCATTCTAATTCCTTCGTACGATCTATTCTAATTCATTCGTACGATCCATTCTAATTCATTTGTACGATCCATTATATTTCATTCGTATGATCCATTCTTATTCACGTAAGAATGAATTAGAATCGATACATTCATGCGAATGAATTAGAATGGATCATATGAATGAATTAGATTGGATCGTATGAATAAATTAGAATGGTTCGTGCGAATGAATTAGAATGGATCGTACGAATGAATTAGAATGGATCGTATGAATGAATTAGAATGGATCGTGCGAATGAATTAGAATGGATCGTACGAATAAATTAGAATGGATACATTCGTGCGAATAAATTCGAATGGATCGTACGAATGAATTAGAATGGATAAATTCTTGTGAATGAATTAGAATGGATTGTATGAATGAATTAGATTGGATCGTATAAATGAATTAGAATGGATCGTACGTATGAATTAGAGTGGATACATTCATGGGAATGAATAAGAATGGATCGTACGAAGGAATTAGAATGGATCATACGAATGAAATAGAATGGATCGTATGAAGGAATTAGAATGGATCATACGAAGTAATTAGAATGGATAATACGAAGGAATTAGAATGGATCGTACGAAGGAATTAGAATGGATCGTACGAAGGAATTAGAATGGATCATACGAATGAATTAGAATGGATCATATGAATTAATTAGAATGGATCGTGCGAATGAATTAGAATGGATCGTATGAATGAAATAGAATGGATCGTATGAATTAGAATGGATCGTACGAATTAAAAAGAATGGATCGTACGAATGAATTAGAATAGATTGTGCGAATGAATTAGAATGGATCATACAAATGAATTAGAATGGATCGTATGAATGAATTAGAATGGATCGTGCGAATGAATTAGAATGGATAGTACGTACGAATGAATTAGAATGGATCGTATGAAGGAATTAGAATGGATCGTACGAATGAATTAGAATAGATTGTGCGAATGAACTAGAACGGATCGTATGAATGAATTAGATTAGATCGTATGAATGAATTAGAATGGATCGTGCGAATGAATTAGAATGGATCGTACGAATGAACTAGAATGGATACATTTGTGCGAATAAATTAGAATGGATCATACGTCGCATGAATGTATCCATTCTAATTCATTCATACGATCCATTCTAATTCATAAGTACGATCCATTCTAATTCATTCATACGATCCATTCTAATTCATCTGCACAATCCATTCTAATTAATTCATACAATCCATTCTAATTCATTCGTACAATCCATTCTAATTCATTCGCACGATTGTATCCATTCTAATTCATTCATATGATCCATTCTAATTCATTCGTACGATCTATTCTAATTCATTCGTACGATCCATTCTAATTCATTTGCATGAATATATCCATTCTAATTCATTCGTACGATCCATTCTAATTCCTTCGTACGATCCATTCTAATTCCTTCGTACGGTCTATTCTAATTCATTCATACGATCCATTCTAATTCATTCGTATGATTCATTCAAATTCATTCGCACGATCCATTCTTATTCATTCATAAGATCCATTCTAATTCATTCGTACGACATTCTAATTCATACGTACGATCCATTCTAATTCATTCGTAGGATCCATTCTAATTCATTCGTACGATCCATTATAATTCATTCACACGATCCATTCTAATTCATTCGTACGATCCATTCTAATTCATTCGTCTGATCCATTCTAATTCATTCGCGTACGATCCATTCTAATTCATTTGCACGAATGTTTCTATTCTAATTCATTCGTACGATCCATTCTAATTCATTCGCACGATCCATTCTAATTCATTCGCACGATCCATTCTAATTCATTCGTACGATCCATTCTAATTCATCGCTCGATCCATTCTAATTCATTCGTCGTACGAAGGAATGGATCGTACAAATGAATTAGAATGGATCGTACCAATGAATTAGAGTGGATACATTCGTACGAAGGAATTAGAATGGATCGAACGAATGAATTAGAATGGATCGTATGAATGAATTAGAATGGATTGTGCGAATGAATTAGAATGGATCATGCGATCCATTGTAATTCATTCGTACGATCCTTTCAAATTCCTTCGTACGATCCTTTCTAATTCCTTCGTATGATCCATTCTAATTCCTTCGTACGATCCATTCTATTTCATTCGTATGATCCATTCTAATTCCTTCGTACGATCCATTCTATTTTATTCGTATGATCCATTCTAATTCCTTCGTACGATCCATTCTTATTCACTCCCATGAATGTATCCATTCTAATTCATACGTACGATCCATTCTAATTCATACGTACGATCCATTCTAATTCATTCATACAATCCATTCTAATTCATTCGCACGAATTTATCCATTCTAATTCATTCGTACGATCCATTCTAATTTATTCACACAATCTATTCTAATTCATTCGTACGTTCCATTCTAATTCATTAGCACGATCCATGCTAATTCATTCATACAATCCATTCTATTTCATTCGTACGATCCATTATTACGATCCATTCTAATTCATTCGTACGATCTATTCTAACTCATTCGCACAATCTATTCGAATTCATTCGTACGATCCATTCTAATTCATTAGCACGATCCATTCTAATTCATTCATACAATCCATTCTAATTCTTTTGCACGAATGTATCAATTCTAATTCATTCGTACGATCCATTCTAATTCATTCGCACGATCCATTCTAATTCATTCGCACGATCCATTCTAATTCATTCATACGATCCAATCTAATTCATTCATACGATCCATTCTAATTCATTCGCACAATCTATTCTAATTCATTCATACGATCCATTCTAATTCATTCGTACGATCCATTCTAATTCATTCGCACGATCCATTCTAATTCATTCGCACGAATGTATCCATTCTAATTCATTCGTATGATCCATTCTTACTCATTCGTACGATCCATTCTAATTCATTCGCACGAATGTATCCATTATAATTCATTCATACGATCCATTCTAATTCCTTCGTACGATCCATTCTAATTCCTTCGTACGATCCATTATAATTCCTTCGTACGATCCATTCTAATTCCTTTGTACAACCCATTATATTTCATTCGTATGATCCATTCTAATTCCTTTGTATGATCCATTCTAATTCATTCATACGATCCATTCTAATTCATTTATACGATCCATTCTAATTCATTCGTACGATCCATTCTAATTTATTCGCACGGAATGGACCGTACGTATGAATTAGAATGGATACATTCGTGCGAATGAATTCGAATGGATCGTACGAATGAATTAGAATGGATAAATTCGTGCGAATGAATTAGAATGGATTGTATGAATGGATCGTATAAATTAATTAGAATGGATCGTACGTATGAATTAGAATGGATACATTCATGGGAATGAATAAGAATGGATCATACGAAGGAATTAGAATGGATCATACGAATGAAATACAATGGTTCGTACGAAGGAATTAGAATGGATCGTACGAAGGAATTAGAATGGATCGTACGAAGGAATTAGAATTGATCATACGAATGAAATAGAATGCATCGTACGAAGGAATTAGAATGGATCGTACGAAGGAATTAGAATGGATCGTACGAATGAATTAGAATAGATCGTATGAATGAATTAGAATGGATCGTGCGAATGAATTAAAATGGATCGTACGAATGAATTAGAATGGAATTAGAATGGATCGTCCGAATGAATTAGAATGGATCGTACGAAGGAATTAGAATGGATCGTACGTACGAAGGAATTAGAATGGATCGTATGAAGGAATTAGAATGGCCATTCTAATTCATTCGCACGAATGTATCCATTCTAATTCATTCGTACGATCCATTCTAATTCATAAGTACGATCCATTCTAATTCATTCATACGATCCATTCTAATTCATTTGCACGATCCATTCTAATTCATTCATATGATCCATTCTAATTCATTCGGACGACCCATTCTAATTCATTCGCACGAATGTATCCATTCTAATTCATTCATACGATCCATTCTAATTCATTCGTACGATCTATTCTAATTCATTCGTACGAACCATTCTAATTCATTTGCACGAATATATCCATTCTAATTCATTCGTACGATCCATTCTAATTCCTTCGTATGATCCATTCTAATCCTTCGTACGATCCATTCTAATTTATTCGTACGATCCATTCTAATTCATTCGCACGGAATGGATCGTACGAATGAATTAGAATGGATACATTCGTGCAAATCAATTCGAATGGATTGTACGAATGAATTAGAATGGATAAATTCGTGCGAATGAATTAGAATGGATTGTATGAATGAATTAGATTGGATCGTATAAATGAATTAGAATGGATCGTACGTATGAATTAGAATGGATAAATTCATGGTAATGAATAAGAATGGATTGTATGAATGAATTAGAATGGATCATACGAATGAAATAGAATGGATCGTACGAAGGAATTAGAATGGATCGTACGAAGGAATTAGAATGGGTCGTACTAAGGAATTAGAATGGATCATAAGAATGAAATAGAATGGATCGTACGAAGGAATTAGAATGGATCGTACGAAGGAATTAGAATGGATCGTACGAAGGAATTAGAATGGATCGGTATCCATTCTAATTCATTCGTACGATCCATTCTAATTCCTTCAACCGATCCATTCTAATTCCTTCGTACGATCCATTCTATTTCATTCGAATGATCCATTCTAATTCCTTCGTACGATTCATTCTAATTCATTCCCATGAATGTGTCCATTCTAATTCATTCGTACGATCCATTCTAATTCATTCACACAATCTATTCTAATTCATTCATATGATCCATTCTAATTCATTCGTATGATTCATTCTAATTCATTCGCACGATCCACTCTTATTCATTCATACGATCCATTCTAATTCATTCGTACGACATTCTAATTCATACGTACGATCCATTCTAATTCATTCGTACGATCCATTCTAATTTATTCGCACGATCCATTCTATTTAATTCGTACGATCCATTCTAATTCATTCGTATAATCCATTCTAATTCATTCGCACGAATGAATCCATTCTAATTCATTCGTACAATCCATTCTATTTCATTCGTACGATCCATTCTAACTCATTCGTACGATCCATTCTAATTCATTCGCATGAATGTATCCAATCTAATTCATTCGTACGATCCATTCTAATTCATTCGTACGATCCATTCTAATTTATTCGTATAATCTATTCTAATTCATTCGCACGAATTTATCCATTCTAATTCATTCGTACGATCCATTCTAATTCATTCGTACGATCTATTCTTACTCATTCGTACTCGTACGATCTATTCTAATTCATTCGTACGATCCATTCTAATTTATTCACACGAATGTATCCAGATCCATTCTAATTCATTCGCACGATCCATTCTAATTCATTCATACAATCCATTCTTACTCATTCGTACGATCCATTCTAATTCATTCACACGAATGTATCCATTCTAATTCATTCATACGATCTATTCTAATTCATTCGTACGATCCATTCTAATTCATTCGTACGATCCATTCTAATTCATTCACACGAATGTATCCAGATCCATTCTAATTCATTCGCACGATCCATTCTAATTCATTCATACAATCCATTCTTACTCATTCGTACGATCCATTCTAATTCATTCACACGAATGTATCCATTCTAATTCATTCATACGATCTATTCTAATTCATTCGTACGATCCATTCTAATTCATTCGTACGATCCATTCTAATTCATAAGTACGATCCATTCTATTTCATTCGTACGATCCATTCTAATTCATTCGTACGATCCATTCTAATTCCTTCGTACGAATGAATTTGAATGGATTATATGAATGATTTAGAATAAATCGTACAAATGAATTAGAATGGATCGTACGAAGGAATTAGAATGGATACATTCGTGCGAATGAATTAGAATGGATCATGCGAATGAATTAGAATGGATCGTGCGAATGAATTAGAATGGATCATACGAATGAATTAGAATGGATTATACAAATGAATTAGAATGGATATATTCGTGCGAATGAATTAGAATGGATCGTACGAATGAGTAAGAATGGATCGTAAGAATGAAATAGAATGGATTGTACGAATGAATTAGAATGGATCGTACGAATGAATTAGAATCGATACATTCGTGCAAATGAATTAGAATGGATCATACGAATGAATTAGAATGGATCGTGCGAATGAATTAGAATGGATCGTACGATCCATTCTATTTCATTCGTATGATCCATTCTATTTCATTCGTACGATCCATTCTAATTAATTCGTACGATCGTGCTAGTGAATTAGAATGGATTGTACGAATCAATTAGAATAGATTGTACGAATGAATTAGAATGGATCGTACGAATGAGTAAGAATGGATCGTACGAATGAAATAGAATGGATTAGATGAATGAATTAGAATGGATCGTACGAATGAATTAGAATGGATCGTATGAATGAATTAGAATGGATCGTATGAGTGAATTCGAATGGATCGTGCGAATGAATTAGAATGGATCGTACGAATGAATTAGAATGGATCATGCGAATGAATTAGAATGGATCGTACGAATGAATTAGACTGGATCGTATGAATGAATTAGAATGGATCGTGCGAATGAATTAGAATGGATTGTACGAATGAATTAAAATGGATCGTGCGAATGAATTAGAATGGATCGTATGAATGAAATAGAATGGATCGTATGAATGAAATAGAATGGATCGTATGAATTAGAATGGATCGTACGAGGGAATTAGAATAGATCGTACGAATGAATTAGAATGGATCATACGAATGAAATAGAATGGATCGTACGAAGGAATTAGAATGGATCGTACGAAGGAAATAGAAAGGATCGTACGAAGGAATTAGAATGGATACATTCGTGCGAATGAATTAGAATGGATCGTACGAATGAATTAGAATGGATACATTCGTGCGAATGAATTAGAATGGATCGTATGAATGAATTAGAATGGATCGTACGAAGGAATTAGAATGGATCGTACGAAGGAATTAGAATAGATCGTACGAATGAACTAGAATGGATCGTACGAATGAATTAGATTGGATCGTATGAATGAATTAGAATGGATCGTGGGAATGAATTAGAATGGATCGTACGAATGAATTCTAATGGATCGTATGAATGAATTAGAATAGATTGTATGAATGAAATAGAATGGTTCATACGAATGAATTAGAATGGATCGTATGAATGAATTAGAATGGATCGTATGAATGAATTAGAATGGATCGTATGAGTGAATTCGAATGGATCGTGCGAATGAGTTAGAAGGGATCGTACGAAGGAATTAGAATGGATCGTACGAAGCAATTAGAATAGATCGTACGAATGAACTAGAATGGATCGTACGAATGAATTAGATTGGATCATATGAATGAATTAGAATGGATCATGGGAATGACTTAGAATGGATCGTACGAATGAATTCGAATAGATCGTATGAATGAATTAGAATAGATTGTATGAATGAATTAGAATGGATCATACGAATGAATTAGAATGGATCGTATGAATGAATTAGAATGGGTCGTATGAATGAATTAGAATGGATCGTATGAGTGAATTCGAATGGATCGTATGAGTGAATTCGAATGGATCGTGGGAATGAATTAGAAAGGATCGTACGAATGAATTAGAATGGATCGTATGAATGAATTAGAATGGATCATGCGAATGAATTAGAATGGATCGTATGAATGAATTAAAATGGATCGTATGAATGAATTAGAATGGATCGTGCGAATGAATTAGAATGGATTGTTCGAATGAATTAAAATGGATCGTGCGAATGAATTAGAATGGATCGTATGAATGAAATAGAATGGATCGTATGAATTAGAATGGATCGTATGAATGAAATAGAATGGATCGTATGAATTAGAATGGATCGTACGAGGGAATTAGAATGGATCGTACGAATGAATTAGAATGGATCATACGAATAAAATAGAATGGATCGTACGAAGGAATTAGAATGGATCGTACGAAGGAATTAGAATTGATCGTACGAAGGAATTACAATGGATCGTACGAAGGAATTAGAATGGATACATTCGTGCGAATGAATTAGAATGGATCGTACGAATGAATTAGAATGGATACATTCGTGCGAATGAATTAGAATGGATCGTATGAATGAATTAGAATGGATCGTACGAAGGAATTAGAATGGATCGTACGAAGGTATTAGAATGGATCGTATGAAGGAATTAGAATAGATCGTACGAATGAACTAGAATGGATCGTACGAATGAATTAGATTGGATCGTATGAATGAATTAGAATGGATCGTGGGAATGAATTAGAATGGATCGTACGAATGAATTCGAATGGATCGTATGAATGAATTAGAATAGCTTGTATGAATGAATTAGAATGGATCATACGAATAAATTAGAATGGATCTTACGAAGGAATTAGAATGGATCGTACGAATGAATTAGAATGGATACATTCGTGCGAATGAGTCAGAATGGATCGTATGAATGAATTAGAACGCACGAATATATCCATTCTAATTCCTTCGTACGATCCATTCTAATTCATTCGCACGATCCATTCTAATACATTCGCAAAATCTATTCTAATTAATTCATACAATCCATTCTAATTCATTCGCACGAATGTATCCATTCTAATTTATTCGTACGATCTATTCTAATTCCTTTGTACGAATGTATCCACTCTAATTCATTCATACGATCCATTCTAATTCATTCGCACGATCCATTCTAATTCATTCGCACGATCCATTCTAATTCATTCGTCGTACGAAGGAATGGATCGTACGAATGAATTAGAATGGATCATGCGAATGAATTAGAATGGATCGTACGAATGAATTACAGTGGATACATTCGTACGAAGGAATTAGAATGGATCGTACGAATGAATTAGAATGGATACATTCATGCGAATGAATTAGAATGGATCGTATGAATGAATTAGAATAGATTATGCGAATGAATTAGAATGGATCGTACGAATGAATTAGAATAGATTGTGTGAAAGATTTAGAATGGATTGTATGAATGAATTAGAATGGATCGTATGAATGAATTAGAATGGATCGTACGAATGAATTAGATTGGATCGTATGAATGAATTAAAATGGATCGTGCGAATGAATTAGAATGGATCGTACGAATGAATTAGAATGGATCGTATGAATAAATTAGAATGGATTGTACAAAGGATGATACATTCGTGCGAATGAATTAGAATGGATCGTACGAATGAATTAGAATGGATCGTATCAATGAATTAGAATGGATACATTCGTGCGAATGAATTAGAATGGGTACGAATGAATTAGAATAGATCGTGCGAATGAATTAGAATGGATCGTACGAATGAGTAAGAATGGATCGTACGAATGAAATAGAATGGATTGTACGAATGAATTAGAATGGATCGTACGAATCAATTAGAATGGATCGTGTGAAAGAATTAGAATGGACTGCATGAATGAATTAGAATGGATCGTATGAATGAATTAGAATGGATCGTACGAATGAATTGGAATGGATTGTATGAATGAATTAGAATGGATCGTGCGAATGAATTAGAATGGATCGTATGAATGAAATAGAATAGATCGTATGAATTAGAATGGATCGTACGAAGGAATTAGAATGGATCGTATGAATGAATTAGATTGGATCGTATTAATGAATTAGAATGGATCGTACGAATGAATTAGAATGGATCGTACGAATGAATTAGAATGGATCGTACGAATGAATTAGAATAGATCGTGCGAATGAATTAGAATGGATAGTACGAATGAATTAGAATGGATCGTACGAATGAATTAGAATGGATCGTACGAATGAATTAGAATGGATCGTGCGAATGAATTAGAATGGATCGTATGAATGAAATAGAATGGATCGTATGAATTAGAATGGATCGTACTAATGAAATAGAATGAATCGTACGAATGAATTAGCATAGATCGTGCTAATGAATTAGAATGGAACGTACGAATGAATTAGAATAGATTGTGCGAATGAATTAGAATGGATCGTAAGAATGAATTAGAATGGATAAATTCGTGCGAATAAATTAGAATGGATTTTATGAATGAATTAGATTGGATCGTATAAATGAATTAGAATGGATCATACATATGAATTAGAATGGATACATTCATGGGAATGAATAAGAATGGATCGTACGAATGAATTAGAATGGATCGTACGAATGAATTAGAATGGATATATTCGTGCAAATGAATTAGAATGGATCGTATGAATGAATTAGAATGGATCGTACGAATGAATTAGAATGGATCGTACGAATGAATTAGAATGGATCATACGAATGAATTAGAATGGATCATACAAATGAGTAAGAATGGATCGTATGAATGAATTAGATTGGATCGTATGAATGAATTAGAATGGATCGCGTGAATGAATTAGAATGGATTATATGAATGAATTAGAATGGATCGTACGAATGAATTAGAATGGATACATTCGTGCAAAAGAATTAGAATGGATTGTATGAATGAATTAGAATGGATCATGCGAATGAATTAGAATGGATCGTACGAATGAATTAGAATGCATACATTCGTGCAAATGAATTAGAGTACGATCCATTCTTACTCATTCGTATGATCTATTCTAATTCATTCGTACGAATGTATCCACTCTAATTCATTCGTACGATCCATTCTAATTTATTCGCACGATCCATTCTAATTCATTCGTATGATCCATTCTATTTCATTCGTATGATCCATTCTTACTCATTCGTACGATCCATTCTAATTCATTCGCACGAATGTATCCATTCTAATTCATTCGTACGATCCATTCTAATTCATTCGTACGATCCATTCTAATTTATTTGTACGATCCATTCAAATTCATTCATACAATCCATTCTAATTCTTTCACACGATCCATTCTAATTCATTCGTACGATCCATTCTATTTCATTCGTACGATCCATTCTTACTCATTCACACGATCTATTCTAATTCATTCATACGATCCATTCTAATTCATTCGTACGATCTATTCTAATTCATTCGCACGATCCATTCGAATTAATTCGTACGATCGTGCTAGTGAATTAGAATGGATCGTACGAATAAATTAGAATGGATTATACGAATGAAATAGAATGGATCGTACGAAGGAATTAGAATTGATCGTACGAAGGAATTAGAATGGATCGTACGAATGAATTAGAATGGATCGTATGAATGAATTAGAATGGATCGTGCATTCTATTTCATTCGTATGATCCCTTCTAATTCCTTTATACGATCCAATCTAATTCATACGATCCATTCTATTTCATTCATACGATCCATTCTAATTCATTCGTACGATCCATTCTAATTCTTCGAATGGATTGTACGAATGAATAAGAATGGATACATTCGTGCGAATGAATTAGAATGGATCGTGCGAATGAATTAGAATGGATCGAATTAGAATGGATACATTCGTTCGAATGAATTAGAATGAATCATATGATTGAGTAAGAATGGATCGTACGAATGAAATAGAATAGATCGTACAGAATGAATCGTACGAAGGAATTAGAATGGATCGTACGAATTAATTAGAATGGATCGTACGAATGAATTAGAATAGATTGTGCGAATGAATTAGAATGGATCATACGAATGAATTAAAATGGATCATATGAATGAATTAGAATGGACCGTACGAATAAATTAGAATGGATCGTATGAATGAATTAGAATGGATCATATGAGTGAATTCGAATGGATCGTGTGAAAGAATTAGAATGGATTGTATGAATGAATTAGAATGGATCGTATGAATGAATTAGAATGGATCGTACGAATGAATTAGAATGGATACATTCGTGCGAATGAATTAGAATGGATCATATGAATATGTAAGAATAGATCGTACGAATGAATTAGAATGGATCGTACGAATGAATTAGAATGAATTACAATGGATCGTACGAATGAATTAGACTAGATACATTCGTGCAAATGAATTAGAATAGATCGTACGAATGAATTAGAATGCATTCTAATTCATTCATACGATCCATTCTAATTCATTCGTACAATTCATTCTAATCCATTCTAATTTATTCATAATTCCTACGATCCATTCTAATTCATTAGCACGATCCATTCTAATTCATTCGTACGATCTATTCTATTTCATTCGTACGATCCATTCTTACTCAATCGTATGATCCATTCTAACTCATTCGCACGAATGTATCCATTCTAATTCATTCGTACGATCCATTCTAATTCATTCGCACGATCCATTCTAATTCATTAATACGATCCAATCTAATTCATTCGTACGATCCATTCTAATTCATTCGCACGAATGTATCCATTCTAATTCATTCGTCGTGCGAATGAATTAGAATGGATCATACGAATGAGTAAGAATGGATCGTACGAATGAAATAGAATGGATTATACGAATGAATTAGAATGGATCATGCTAATGAATTAGAATTGATCGTGCGAATGAATTAGAATGGATCATACGAAGGAATTAGAACGGATCGTACGAATAAATTAGAATAGATTGTGCGAATGAATTAGAATGGATCGTACGAATGAATTAGAATGGATCGTAGAATGAATTAGATTGGATCGTACGAATGAATTAGAATGGATCGTGCTAATGAATTAGAATGGATCGTACGAATGAATTAGAATTGATCGTGGGAATGAATTAGAATGGATCGTGCGAATGAATTAGAATGGATCATACTAATGAATTAGAATGGATCGTATGAATGAATTAGAATGGATCGTGCGAATGAATTAGAATGGATCGTACGAATGAATTAGAATAGATTGTGCGAATGAATTAGAATGAATCGTACGAATGAATTAGAATGGATCGTACGTATGAAGGAATTAGAATGGATCGTGCGAAGGAATTAGAATGGATCGTACGAAGGAATTAGAATGGATCGTACGAATGAATTAGAATGGATACATTCGTGCGAATGAATTAGAATGGATCGTGCTAATGAATTAGAATTGATCGTACGAATGAATTAGAATGGATACATTCATGTGAATGAATTAGAATGGATCGTACAAAGGAATTAGAATGGATCGTACGTACGAAGGAATTAGAATAGATTGTGCGAATGAATTAGAATGGATTGTACGAATGAATTAGAATGGATCGTACGAAGGAATTAGAATGGATCGTACGAATGAATTAGAATGGATACATTCGTGCGAATGAATTAGAATGGATCGTACGAATGAGTAAGAATGGATCGTACGAATGAATTAGAATGGATTGAATTAGAATGAATCGTACGAATGAATTAGAATGGATCGTATGAATGAATTAGAACAAAGGAATTAGAATGGATTATGCGAATGAATTAGAATGGATCGTACGAATGAATTAGAATGGATCGTACGAATGAATTAGAATGGATATATTCGTGCAAATGAATTAGAATGGATCGTATGAATGAATTAGAATGGATCGTGCGAATGAATTAGAATGGATCGTACGAATGAATTAGAATAGATTGTGCGAATGAACTAGAATTGATCGTACGAATAAATTAGAATGGATCGTATGAATGAATTAGAATGGATTGTGCGAATGAATTAGAATGGATCGTACGAATGAGTAAGAATGGATCGTACGAATGAAATAGAATGGATCGTACGAATGAATTAGAATGGATACATTCGTGCGAATGAATTAGAATGGATCGTACGAATGAGTAAGAATGGATCGTACGAATGAAATAGAATAGATCGTACGAATGAATTAGAATGGATCGTGCTAATGGATTAGAATTGATCGTACGAATGAATTAGAATAGATTGTGCATATGAATTATAATGGATCGTACGAAGGAATTAGAATGGATCGTACGAATGAATTAGAATAGATTGTGTGAATGAATTAGAATGGATACATTTGTGCGAATTAATTAGAATGGATCGTATGAATGAATTAGATTGGATCGTATGAATTAATTAGAATGGATCGTATGAATGAATTAGAATGGATCGTGCTAATGAATTAGAATGGCTCGTACAAAGGAAATAGAATAGATTGTGCGAATGAATTAGAATGGATCGTGCGAAGGAATTTGAATGGATCGTATGAAGGAATTAGAATGGATCGTGCTAATGAATTAGAATGGATCGTACGAATGAATTAGAATAGATTGTGCGAATGAATTAAAATGGAACGTACGAATGAATTAGAATGGATAAATTCGTGCGAATGAATTAGAATGGATTGTATCAATGAATTAAAATGGATCGTACGAAGGAATTAGAATGGATCGTACGAATGAATTAGAATAGATTATGGGAATGAATTAGAAAGGATTGTATGAATGAATTAGATTGGATCATACGAATGAATTAGAATGGATCGTGCTAATGAATTAGAATGGATCGTACGAATGAATTAGAATAGATTGTGCGAATGAATTAGAATGGATCGTATGAATGAATTTAAATGGAATGGATTGTACGAATGAATTAGAATGGATCGTGCGAATGAATTAGAATGGTTTGTACGAATGAATTAGAATGGATCGTACGAATGAATTAGAATGGATCGTGTGAAAGAATTAGAATGGATTGTATGAATGAATTAGGATGGATCGTATGAATGAATTACAGTGGATCGTGTTTTTTCGTGCTAATGAATTAGAATGGATCATACGAATGAAGTAGAATGGATGCATTCGTGCGAAAGAATTAGAATGGATCGTATGAATGAATTAGATTGGATCGTATGAATGAATTAGAATGGATCGTGCGGATGAATTAGAATGGATCGTGCGAATGAATTAGAATGGATCATACGAATAAAATAAAATGGACCGTACGAAGGAATTAGAATGGATCGTACGAAGGAATTAGAATGGATCGAACGAAGGAATTAGAATGGATACATTTGTGTGAATGAATTAGAATGGATCGTACGAATGAATTAGAATGGATACATTTGTGCGAATGAATTAGAATGGATCGTATGAATGAATTAGAATGGATCGTACGAAGGAATTAGAATGGAACGTACGAATGAATTAGAATAGATTGTGCGAATGAATTAGAATGGATCGTACGAATGAATTAGAATGGATCATACGAATGAATTAGAATGGAGATATTCGTTTAAATGAATTAGAATGGATTGTATGAATGAATTAGAATGGATCTTACGAATGAATTAGAATGGATACATTCGTGCGAATGAATTAGAATGGATACATTCATGGGAATGAATTAGAATGGATCGTACAAAGGAATTAGAATAGATCATACACATGAAATATAATGGGTCGTACAAAGGAATTAGAATGGATCGTACAAAGGAATTAGAATGGATCGTATGAAGGAATTAGAATGGATCGTACGCATGAATTAGAATGGATACATTCGTGCGAATGAATTAGAATGGATCGTACGAATGAGTAAGAATGAATCGTACGAATGAAATAGAATGGATCGTACGAATGAATTAGAATGGATCGTACGAATGAGTAAGAATGGATCGCGATCCATTCTAATTCATTCATACAATCCATTCTAATTCTTTCACACGATCCATTCGAATTCATTCGTACGATCCATTCTAATTCATTCGTACAATCCATTCTATTTCATTCATACGATCCATTCTTACTCACTCGTACGATCCATTCTAATTCATTCGCACGAATGTATCCATTCTAATTCATTCGTACAATCCATTCTATTTCATTCGTACGATCCATTCTTACACATTCGTATGATCCATTCTAATAAATTTGCACGAATGTATCCATTCTAATTCATTCATACGATCCATTCTAATTCATTCATATGATCCATTCTAATTCCTTCGTACGATCTATTCTAATTCATTCGTACGATCCATTCTAATTCATTTGTACGATCCATTATATTTCATTCGTATGATCCATTCTTATTCACGTAAGAATGAATTAGAATCGATACATTCATGCGAATGAATTAGAATGGATCATATGAATGAATTAGATTGGATCGTATGAATAAATTAGAATGGTTCGTGCGAATGAATTAGAATGGATCGTACGAATGAATTAGAATGGATCGTATGAATGAATTAGAATGGATCGTGCGAATGAATTAGAATGGATCGTACGAATAAATTAGAATGGGTACATTCGTGCGAATAAATTCGAATGGATCGTACGAATGAATTAGAATGGATAAATTCTTGTGAATGAATTAGAATGGATTGTATGAATGAATTAGATTGGATCGTATAAATGAATTAGAATGGATCGTACGTATGAATTAGAGTGGATACATTCATGGGAATGAATAAGAATGGATCGTACGAAGGAATTAGAATGGATCATACGAATGAAATAGAATGGATCGTATGAAGGAATTAGAATGGATCATACGAAGTAATTAGAATGGATAATACGAAGGAATTAGAATGGATCGTACGAAGGAATTAGAATGGATCGTACGAAGGAATTAGAATGGATCATACGAATGAATTAGAATGGATCATATGAATTAATTAGAATGGATCGTGCGAATGAATTAGAATGGATCGTATGAATGAAATAGAATGGATCGTATGAATTAGAATGGATCGTACGAATGAAAAAGAATGGATCGTACGAATGAATTAGAATAGATTGTGCGAATGAATTAGAATGGATCATACAAATGAATTAGAATGGATCGTATGAATGAATTAGAATGGATCGTGCGAATGAATTAGAATGGATAGTACGTACGAATGAATTAGAATGGATCGTATGAAGGAATTAGAATGGATCGTACGAATGAATTAGAATAGATTGTGCGAATGAATTAGAACGGATCGTATGAATGAATTAGATTAGATCGTATGAATGAATTAGAATGGATCGTGCGAATGAATTAGAATGGATCGTACGAATGAACTAGAATGGATACATTTGTGCGAATAAATTAGAATGGATCATACGTCGCATGAATGTATCCATTCTAATTCATTCATACGATCCATTCTAATTCATAAGTACGATCCATTCTAATTCATTCATACGATCCATTCTAATTCATCTGCATAATCCATTCTAATTAATTCATACAATCCATTCTAATTCATTCGTACAATCCATTCTAATTCATTCGCACGACTGTATCCATTCTAATTCATTCATATGATCCATTCTAATTCATTCGTACGATCTATTCTAATTCATTCGTACGATCCATTCTAATTCATTTGCATGAATATATCCATTCTAATTCATTCGTACGATCCATTCTAATTCCTTCGTACGATCCATTCTAATTCCTTCGTACGGTCTATTCTAATTCATTCATACGATCCATTCTAATTCATTCGTATGATTCATTCAAATTCATTCGCACGATCCATTCTTATTCATTCATAAGATCCATTCTAATTCATTCGTACGACATTCTAATTCATACGTACGATCCATTCTAATTCATTCGTACGATCCATTCTAATTCATTCACACGATCCATTCTAATTCATTCGTACGATCCATTCTAATTCATTCGTATGATCCATTCTAATTCATTCGCGTACGATCCATTCTAATTCATTTGCACGAATGTATCTATTCTAATTCATTCGTACGATCCATTCTAATTCATTCGCACGATCCATTCTAATTCATTCGCACGATCCATTCTAATTCATTCGTACGATCCATTCTAATTCATTCGCTCGATCCATTCTAATTCATTCGTCGTACGAAGGAATGGATCGTACAAATGAATTAGAATGGATCGTACGAATGAATTAGAGTGGATACATTCGTACGAAGGAATTAGAATGGATCGAACGAATGAATTAGAATGGATCGTATGAATGAATTAGAATGGATTGTGCGAATGAATTAGAATGGATCATGCGATCCATTGTAATTCATTCGTACGATCCTTTCAAATTCCTTCGTACGATCCTTTCTAATTCCTTCGTACGATCCATTCTAATTCCTTCGTACGAACCATTCTATTTCATTCGTATGATCCATTCTAATTCCTTCGTACGATCCATTCTATTTTATTCGTATGATCCATTCTAATTCCTTCGTACGATCCATTCTTATTCACTCCCATGAATGTATCCATTCTAATTCAAACGTACGATCCATTCTAATTCATACGTACGATCCATTCTAATTCATTCATACAATCCATTCTAATTCATTCGCACGAATTTATCCATTCTAATTCATTCGTACGATCCATTCTAATTTATTCACACAATCTATTCTAATTCATTCGTACGTTCCATTCTAATTCATTAGCACGATCCATGCTAATTCATTCATACGATCCATTCTATTTCATTCGTACGATCCATTATTACGATCCATTCTAATTCATTCGTACGATCTATTCTAACTCATTCGCACAATCTATTCGAATTCATTCGTACGATCCATTCTAATTCATTAGCACGATCCATTCTAATTCATTCATACAATCCATTCTAATTCTTTTGCACGAATGTATCAATTCTAATTCATTCGTACGATCCATTCTAATTCATTCGCACGATCCATTCTAATTCATTCGCACGATCCATTCTAATTCATTCATACGATCCAATCTAATTCATTCATACGATCCATTCTAATTCATTCGCACAATCTATTCTAATTCATTCATACGATCCATTCTAATTCATTCGTACGATCCATTCTAATTCATTCGCACGATCCATTCTAATTCATTCGCACGAATGTATCCATTCTAATTCATTCGTATGATCCATTCTTACTCATTCGTACGATCCATTCTAATTCATTCGCACGAATGTATCCATTATAATTCATTCATACGATCCATTCTAATTCCTTCGTACGATCCATTCTAATTCCTTCGTACGATCCATTATAATTCCTTCGTACGATCCATTCTAATTCCTTTGTACAACCCATTATATTTCATTCGTATGATCCATTCTAATTCCTTTGTATGATCCATTCTGATTCATTCATACGATCCATTCTAATTCATTCGTACGATCCATTCTAATTCATTCGCACGGAATGGACCGTACGTATGAATTAGAATGGATACATTCGTGCGAATGAATTCAAATGGATCGTACGAATGAATTAGAATGGATAAATTCGTGCGAATGAATTAGAATGGATTGCATGAATGGATCGTATAAATTAATTAGAATGGATCGTACGTATGAATTAGAATGGATACATTCATGGGAATGAATAAGAATGGATCATACGAAGGAATTAGAATGGATCATACGAATGAAATACAATGGATCGTACGAAAGAATTAGAATGGATCGTACGAAGGAATTAGAATGGATCGTACGAAGGAATTAGAATTGATCATACGAATGAAATAGAATGCATCGTACGAAGGAATTAGAATGGATCGTACGAAGGAATTAGACTGGATCGTACGAATGAATTAGAATGGATCGTATGAATGAATTAGAATGGATCGTGCGAATGAATTAAAATGGATCGTACGAATGAATTAGAATGGAATTAGAATGGATCGTCCGAATGAATTAGAATGGATCGTACGAAGGAATTAGAATGGATCGTACGTACGAAGGAATTAGAATGGATCGTATGAAGGAATTAGAATGGCCATTCTAATTCATTCGCACGAATGTATCCATTCTAATTCATTCGTACGATCCATTCTAATTCATAAGTACGATCAATTCTAATTCATTCATACGATCCATTCTAATTCAATTGCACGATCCATTCTAATTCATTCATATGATCCATTCTAATTCATTCGGACGACCCATTCTAATTCATTCGCACGAATGTATCCATTCTAATTCATTCATACGATCCATTCTAATTCATTCGTACGATCTATTCTAATTCATTCGTAAGAACCATTCTAATTCATTTGCACGAATATATCCATTCTAATTCATTTGTACGATCCATTCTAATTCCTTCGTATGATCCATTCTAATCCTTCGTACGATCCATTCTAATTTATTCGTACGATCCATTCTAATTCATTCGCACGGAATGGATCGTACGAATGAATTAGAATGGATACATTCGTGCAAATCAATTCGAATGGATTGTACGAATGAATTAGAATGGATAAATTCGTGCGAATGAATTAGAATGGATTGTATGAATGAATTAGATTGGATCGTATAAATGAATTAGAATGGATCGTACGTATGAATTAGAATGGATAAATTCATGGTAATGAATAAGAATGGATTGTATGAATGAATTAGAATGGATCATACGAATGAAATAGAATGGATCGTACGAAGGAATTAGAATGGATCGTACGAAGGAATTAGAATGGGTCGTACAAAGGAATTAGAATGGATCATAAGAATGAAATAGAATGGATCGTACGAAGGAATTAGAATGGATCGTACGAAGGAATTAGAATGGATCGTACGAAGGAATTAGAATGGATCGGTATCCATTCTAATTCATTCGTACGATCCATTCTAATTCCTTCGACCGATCCATTCTAATTCCTTCGTACGATCCATTCTATTTCATTCGAATGATCCATTCTAATTCCTTCGTACGATTCATTCTAATTCATTCCCATGAATATCTCTATTCTAATTCATTCGTACGATCCATTCTAATTCATTCACACAATCTATTCTAATTCATTCATATGATCCATTCTAATTCATTCGTATGATTCATTCTAATTCATTCGCACGATCCACTCTTATTCATTCATACGATCCATTCAAATTCATTCGTACGACATTCTAATTCATACGTACGATCCATTCTAATTCATTCGTACGATCCATTCTAATTTATTCGCACGATCCATTCTATTTAATTCGTACGATCCATTCTAATTCATTCGTACAATCCATTCTAATTCATTCGCACGAATGAATCCATTCTAATTCATTCGTACAATCCATTCTATTTCATTCGTACGATCCATTCTAACTCATTCGTACGATCCATTCTAATTCATTCGCATGAATGTATCCAATCTAATTCATTCGTACGATTCATTCTAATTTATTCGTACGATCCATTCTAATTTATTCGTATAATCCATTCTAATTCATTCGCACGAATTTATCCATTCTAATTCATTCGTACGATCCATTCTAATTCATTCGTACGATCTATTCTTACTCATTCGTACTCGTACGATCTATTCTAATTCATTCGTACGATCCATTCTAATTCATTCACACGAATGTACCCAGATCCATTCTAATTCATTCGCACGATCCATTCTAATTCATTCATACAATCCATTCTTACTCATTCGTACGATCCATTCTAATTCATTCACACGAATGTATCCATTCTAATTCATTCATACGATCTATTCTAATTCATTCGTACGATCCATTCTAATTCGTTCGTACGATCCATTCTAATTCATAAGTACGATCCATTCTATTTCATTCGTACGATCCATTCTAATTCATTCGTACGATCCATTCTAATTCCTTCGTATGAATGAATTAGAATGGATATATGAATGATTTAGAATAGATCGTACAAATGAATTAGAATGGATCGTACGAAGGAATTAGAATGGATACATTCGTGCGAATGAATTAGAATGGATCGTGCGAATGAATTAGAATGGATCGTGCGAATGAATTAGAATGGATCATACGAATGAATTAGAATGGATTATACAAATGAATTAGAATGGATATATTCGTGCGAATGAATTAGAATGGATCGTACGAATGAGTAAGAATGGATCATAAGAATGAAATAGAATGGATTGTACGAATGAATTAGAATGGATCGTACGAATGAATTAGAATCGATACATTCGTGCAAATGAATTAGAATGGATCATACGAATGAATTAGAATGGATCGTGCGAATGAATTAGAATGGATCGTACGATCCATTCTATTTCATTCGTATGATCCATTCTATTTCATTCGTACGATCCATTCTAATTAATTCGTACGATCGTGCTAGTGAATTAGAATGGATTGTACGAATGAATTAGAATAGATTGTACGAATGAATTAGAATGGATCGTACGAATGAGTAAGAATGGATCGTACGAATGAAATAGAATGGATTAGATGAATGAATTAGAATGGATCGTACGAATGAATTAGAATGGATCGTATGAATGAATTAGAATGGATCGTATGAGTGAATTCGAATGGATCGTGCGAATGAATTAGAATGGATCGTACGAATGAATTAGAATGGATCGTATGAGTGAATTAGAATGGATCATGCGAATGAATTAGAATGGATCGTACGAATGAATTAGACTGGATCGTATGAATGAATTAGAATGGATCGTGCGAATGAATTAGAATGGATTGTACGAATGAATTAAAATGGATCGTGCGAATGAATTAGAATGGATCGTATGAATGAAATAGAATGGATCGTATGAATGAAATAGAATGGATCGTATGAATTAGAATGGATCGTACGAGGGAATTAGAATAGATCGTACGAATGAATTAGAATGGATCATACGAATGAAATAGAATGGATCGTACGAAGGAATTAGAATGGATCGTACGAAGGAAATAGAAAGGATCGTACGAAGGAATTAGAATGGATACATTCGTGCGAATGAATTAGAATGGATCGTACGAATGAATTAGAATGGATACATTCGTGCGAATGAATTAGAATGGATCGTATGAATGAATTAGAATGGATCGTACGAAGGAATTAGAATGGATCGTACGAAGGAATTAGAATAGATCGTACGAATGAACTAGAATGGATCGTACGAATGAATTAGATTGGATCGTATGAATGAATTAGAATGGATCGTGGGAATGAATTAGAATGGATCGTATGAATGAATTCTAATGGATCGTATGAATGAATTAGAATAGATTGTATGAATGAAATAGAATGGTTCATACGAATGAATTAGAATGGATCGTATGAATGAATTAGAATGGATCGTATGAATGAATTAGAATGGATCGTATGAGTGAATTCGAATGGATCGTGCGAATGAGTTAGAATGGATCGTACGAAGGAATTAGAATGGATCGTACGAAGCAATTAGAATAGATCGTACGAATGAACTAGAATGGATCGTACGAATGAATTAGATTGGATCGTATGAATGAATTAGAATGGATCGTGGGAATGAATTAGAATGGATCGTACGAATGAATTCGAATGGATCGTATGAATGAATTAGAATAGATTGTATGAATGAATTAGAATGGATCATACGAATGAATTAGAATGGATCGTATGAATGAATTAGAATGGGTCGTATGAATGAATTAGAATGGATCGTATGAGTGAATTCGAATGGATCGTGCGAATGAATTAGAAAGGATCGTACGAATGAATTAGAATGGATCGTATGAATGAATTAGAATGGATCATGCGAATGAATTAGAATGGATCGTATGAATGAATTAAAATGGATCGTATGAATGAATTAGAATGGATCGTGCGAATGAATTAGAATGGATTGTACGAATGAATTAAAATGGATCGTGCGAATGAATTAGAATGGATCGTATGAATGAAATAGAAT
This sequence comes from Chamaelirium japonicum, assembly GCA_947650365.1. Classification (NCBI taxonomy): domain Eukaryota; kingdom Viridiplantae; phylum Streptophyta; class Magnoliopsida; order Liliales; family Melanthiaceae; genus Chamaelirium; species Chamaelirium japonicum. Next base: position 1,393,971 of record CANTAL010000040.1, read on the forward strand.
GGATCGTATGAATTAGAATGGATCGTATGAATGAAATAGAATGGATCGTATGAATTAGAATGGATCGTACGAGGGAATTAGAATGGATCGTACGAATGAATTAGAATGGATCATACGAATAAAATAGAATGGGTCGTACGAAGGAATTAGAATGGATCGTACGAAGGAATTAGAATTGATCGTACGAAGGAATTACAATGGATCGTACGAAGGAATTAGAATGGATACATTCGTGCGAATGAATTAGAATGGATCGTACGAATGAATTAGAATGGATACATTCGTGCGAATGAATTAGAATGGATCGTATGAATGAATTAGAATGGATCGTACGAAGGAATTAGAATGGATCGTACGAAGGTATTAGAATGGATCGTATGAAGGAATTAGAATAGATCGTACGAATGAACTAGAATGGATCGTACGAATGAATTAGATTGGATCGTATGAATGAATTAGAATGGATCGTGGGAATGAATTAGAATGGATCGTACGAATGAATTCGAATGGATCGTATGAATGAATTAGAATAGCTTGTATGAATGAATTAGAATGGATCATACGAATGAATTAGAATGGATCTTACGAAGGAATTAGAATGGATCGTACGAATGAATTAGAATGGATACATTCGTGCGAATGAGTCAGAATGGATCGTATGAATGAATTAGAACGCACGAATATATCCATTCTAATTCCTTCGTACGATCCATTCAAATTCATTCGCACGATCCATTCTAATTCATTCGCAAAATCTATTCTAATTAATTCATACAATCCATTCTAATTCATTCGCACGAATGTATCCATTCTAATTTATTCGTACGATCTATTCTAATTCCTTTGTACGAATGTATCCACTCTAATTCATTCGTACGATACATTCTAATTCATTCGCACGATCCATTCTAATTCATTCGCACGATCCATTCTAATTCATTCGTCGTACGAAGGAATGGATCGTACGAATGAATTAGAATGGATCATGCGAATGAATTAGAATGGATCGTACGAATGAATTACAGTGGATACATTCGTACGAAGGAATTAGAATGGATCGTACGAATGAATTAGAATGGATACATTCATGCGAATGAATTAGAATGGATCGTATGAATGAATTAGAATAGACTATGCGAATGAATTAGAATGGATCGTACGAATGAATTAGAATAGATTGTGTGAAAGATTTAGAATGGATTGTATGAATGAATTAGAATGGATCGTATGAATGAATTAGAATGGATCGTACGAATGAATTAGATTGGATCGTATGAATGAATTAAAATGGATCGTGCGAATGAATTAGAATGGATCGTACGAATGAATTAGAATGGATCGTATGAAAAAATTAGAATGGATTGTACAAAGGATGATACATTCGTGCGAATGAATTAGAATGGATCGTACGAATGAATTAGAATGGATCGTATCAATGAATTAGAATGGATACATTCGTGCGAATGAATTAGAATGGGTACGAATGAATTAGAATAGATCGTGCGAATGAATTAGAATGGATCGTACGAATGAGTAAGAATGGATCGTACGAATGAAATAGAATGGATTGTACGAATGAATTAGAATGGATCGTACGAATCAACTAGAATGGATCGTGTGAAAGAATTAGAATGGACTGTATGAATGAATTAGAATGGATCGTATGAATGAATTAGAATGGATCGTACGAATGAATTGGAATGGATTGTATGAATGAATTAGAATGGATCGTGCGAATGAATTAGAATGGATCGTATGAATGAAATAGAATAGATCGTATGAATTAGAATGGATCGTACGAAGGAATTAGAATGGATCGTATGAATGAATTAGATTGGATCGTATTAATGAATTAGAATGGATCGTACGAATGAATTAGAATGGATCGTACGAATGAATTAGAATGGATCGTACGAATGAATTAGAATAGATCGTGCGAATGAATTAGAATGGATAGTACGAATGAATTAGAATGGATCATACGAATGAATTAGAATGGATCGTACGAATGAATTAGAATGGATCGTGCGAATGAATTAGAATGGATCGTATGAATGAAATAGAATGGATCGTATGAATTAGAATGGATCGTACTAATGAAATAGAATGAATCGTACGAATGAATTAGCATAGATCGTGCTAATGAATTAGAATGGAAAGTACGAATGAATTAGAATAGATTGTGCGAATGAATTAGAATGGATCGTAAGAATGAATTAGAATGGATAAATTCGTGCGAATAAATTAGAATGGATTTTATGAATGAATTAGATTGGATCGTATAAATGAATTAGAATGGATCGTACGAATGAATTAGAATGGATCGTACGAATGAATTAGAATGGATCATACGAATGAATTAGAATGGATCATACAAATGAGTAAGAATGGATCGTACGAATGAATTAGAATGGATATATTCGTGCAAATGAATTAGAATGGATCGTATGAATGAATTAGAATGGATCGTACGAATGAATTAGAATGGATCGTACGAATGAATTAGAATGGATCATACGAATGAATTAGAATGGATCATACAAATGAGTAAGAATGGATCGTATGAATGAATTAGATTGGATCGTATGAATGAATTAGAATGGATCGTGTGAATGAATTAGAATGGATTATATGAATGAATTATAATGGATCGTACGAATGAATTAGAATGGATACATTCGTGCAAAAGAATTAGAATGGATTGTATGAATGAATTAGAATGGATCATGCGAATGAATTAGAATGGATCGTACGAATGAATTAGAATGCATACATTCGTGCAAATGAATTAGAGTACGATCCATTCTTACTCATTCGTATGATCTATTCTAATTCATTCGTACGAATGTATCCACTCTAATTCATTCGTACGATCCATTCTAATTTATTCGCACGATCCATTCTAATTCATTCGTATGATCCATTCTATTTCATTCGTATAATCCATTCTTACTCATTCGTACGATCCATTCTAATTCATTCGCACGAATGTATCCTTTCTAATTCATTCGTACGATCCATTCTAATTCATTCGTACGATCCATTCTAATTTATTTGTACGATCCATTCTATTTCATTCATACAATCCATTCTAATTCTTTCACACGATCCATTCTAATTCATTCGTACGATCCATTCTATTTCATTCGTACGATCCATTCTTACTCATTCACACGATCTATTCTAATTCATTCATACGATCCATTCTAATTCATTCGTACGATCTATTCTAATTCATTCGCACGATCCATTCGAATTAATTCGTACGATCGTGCTAGTGAATTAGAATGGATCGTACGAATAAATTAGAATAGATCGTACGAATGAATTATAATGGATCATACTAATGAATTAGAATTGATCGTACGAATGAATTAGAATAGATTGTGCAAATGAATTAGAATGGATTGTACGAATGAATTCGAATGGATACATTTCTGCGAATGAATTAGAATGGATCGTACGAATGAAGTAGAATGGATCGTACGAATGAAATAGAATGGATCGTACGAATGAAATAGAATGGATTGTACGAATGAATTATAATGGATCGTACGAATGAACTAGAATGGGTCGTATGAATAAATTAGAATGGATCGTATGAGTGAATTCGAATGGATCGTGCGAATGAATTAGAATGGATCGTATGAATGAATTAGAATAGATTGTGCGAATGAATTAGAATGGGTCGTATGAATGAAATAGAATGGATCGTACAAATGAATTAGAATGGATCGTGCAAATGAATTAGAATGGATCATGGATCGTGCGAATGAATTAGAATGGATCGTACGAATGATTTAGAATGGATCGTATGAATGAATTTGAATGGATCGTACGAATGAATTAGAATGGATCGTGTGAAAGAATTAGAATGGATCATGGATCGTGCGAATGAATTAGAATGGATCGTACGAATGAATTAGAATGGATCGTATGAATGAATTTGAATGGATCGTACGAATGAATTAGAATGGATCGTGTGAAAGAATTAGAATGGATTGTATGAATGAATTAGAATGGATCGTACGAATAAATTAGATTGGATCGTATGAATGAATTAGAATGGATCATGCGAATGAATTAGAATGGATCGTATGAATGAAATAGAATGGATTGTATGAATTAGAATGGATCGTACGAATGAAATAGAATGGATCAAACGAATGAATTAGAATAGATTGTGCGAATGAATTAGAATGGATCATACGAATGAATTAGAATGGATCATACGAATGAATTAGAATGGATCGTGCGAATGAATTAGAATGGATCGTACGTACGAAGGAATTAGAATAGCTTGTACGAAGGAATTAGAATGGATTGTACGAATGAATTAGAATAGATTGTGCGAATGAATTAGAATGGATCGTATGAATGAATTTGATTGGATTGTATGAATGAATTAGAATGGATCGTGTGAATGAATTAGAATGGATCGTACGAATGAATTAGAATGGATACATTCGTGCGAATGAATTAGAATGGATCATACGAATGAGTAAGAATGGATCGTATGAATGAATTAGAATGAATCGTACGAATGAATTAGAATGGATCGTATGAATGAATTAGAACAAAGGAATTAGAATGGATCGTACGAAGGAATTAGAATGGATCGTACGAAGGAATTAGAATAGATCGTACGAATGAATTCGAATGGATACATTCGTGCGAATGAATTAGAATGGATACATTCATGCGAAAGAATTAGAATAGATCGTATGAATGAATTAGAATGGTTCGTGCGAATGAATTAGAATAGATCGTACGGTATGAATGAATTAGATTGGATCGTATTAATGAATTATAATGGATCGTGCGAATGAATTAGAATGGATACATTCATGCGAATGAATTAGAATGGATCATACGATTGAGTAAGAATGGATCGTACGAATGAAATAGAATAGATCGTACGAATGAATTAGAATGGATCGTGTGACAAAATTAGAATGGATTGTATAAATAAATTAGAATGGATCGTATGAATGAAATAGAATGGATCGTGCGAATGAATTAGAATGGATCGTACGAATGAATTAGAATGGATCTTATGAATGAATTAGAATGGATCGTGCGAATGAATTAGAATGGATCGTATGAATGAATTAGAGTGGATACATTCGTGCGAATGAATTAGAATAGATCGTACGAATGAGTAAGAATGGATCGTATGAATGAAATAGAACGGATCGTACGTATCAATTAGAATGGATACATTCATGGGAATGAACTAGAATGTATCGTACGAAGGAATTAGAATAGATCGTACGAAGGAATTAGAATGGATCGTACGAATGAATTAGAATGGATACATTCGTGCAAAAGAATTAGAATGGATTGTATGAATTAATTAGAATGGATCGTTCTAATGAATTAGAATGGATCGTACGAATGAATTAGAATAGATTGTGCGAATGAATTAGAATGGATTGTACAAATGAATTAGAATGGACCGTAATAATAGATCATTCGAATGAAATTGAATGGATTGTACGAATGAATTAGCATGGATCGTGCTAATGAATTAGAATGGAACGTACGAATGAATTAGAATAGATTGTGCGAATGAATTAGAATGGATCGTCTGAATGAATTACAATGGATAAATTCGTGTGAATGAATTAGAATGGATTGTATGAATGAATTAGATTGGATCGTATAAATGAATTAGAATGGATCGTACGTATGAATTAGAATGGATACATTCATAGGAATGAATAAGAATGGATCGTACGAAGGAATTAGAATGGATCATACGAATGAAATAGAATGGATCGTATGAAGGAATTAGAATGGATCATACGAAGGAATTATAATGGATCGTACGAAGGAATTAGAATGGACCGTACGAATGAATTAGAATGGATATATTCGTGCAAATGAATTAGAATGGATCGTATGAATGAATTAGAATGGATCGTACTTATGAATTAGAATGGATCGTACGAATGAATTAGAATGGATACACGATCCATCCTAATTTAGTCGTATGATCCATTCTAATTCATTCGTACGATCCATTCTAATTCATTCACACGATCCATTCTAATTCATTCGCACGGATTGTGCGAATGAATTAGAATGGCATTCTAATTCATTCGTACGATCCATTCTAATTCATTCGCACGAATGTATCCATTCTAATTCATTCGTACGATCTATTCTAATTCATTCGTACGATCCATTCTTACTCATTCGTACGATCCATTCTAATTCATTCGCACGAATGTATCCATTCTAATTCATTCATACGATCCATTCTAATTCCTTCGTACGATCCATTCAAATTCCTTCATACGATCCATTCTAATTCCTTTGTACGACCCTTTATATTTCATTCATATGATCTATTCTAATTCATTCATACGATCTAATCTAATTCATTCATACGATCCATTCTAATTCATTCGCACGAATGTATCCATTCTAATTCATTCGCATGATCTATTCTAATTCATTCATACAATCCATTCTAATTCAATCATACAATCCATTCTAATTCATTCGTACGATCCATTCTAATTCATTCGTACGATCGTACGAATGAATTAGAATGGATACAGGATCCATTCTAATTCATTCATATGATCCATTCTAATTCATTCGTACGATCCAATTCTAATTTATTCACACGATCCATTCTAATTTATTCATACGATCCAATCTAATTCATTCATATGATCCATTCTAATTCATTCGCACGAATGTATCCATTCTAATTCATTCGTACGATCCATTCTAATTCATTCGTACGATCCATTCTAATTCCTTCGTACGATCCATTCTAGTTCCTTCGTACGATCTATTCTATTTCATTCGTATGATCCATTCTAATTCCTTCGTACGATCCATTCTTATTCATTCCCATGAATGTATCTATTCTAATTCATACGTACGTAATGAATTAGAATGGAACGTACGAATGAATTAGAATAGATTGTGCGAATGAATTAGAATGGATCGTACGAAGGAATTAGAATGGATCGTACGAATGAATTAGAATGGATACATTCGTGCGAATGAATTAGAATGGATCGTATGAATGAATTAGATTGGATCGTATGAATAAATTAGAATGGATCGTACGTATGAATTAGAATGGATACATTCATGGGAATGAATTAGAATGGATCGTACAAAGGAATTAGAATGGATCATACGAATGAAATATAATGGGTTGTACAAAGGAATTAGAATGGATCGTACGAAGGAATTAGAATGGATCTTACGAAGAAATTAGAATGGATCGTACAAATGAATTAGAATAGATACATTCGTGCGAATGAATTAGAATGGATCGCACGAATGAGTAAGAATGGATCGTACGAATGAAATAGAATGGATCGTACGAATGAATTAGAATGGATCGTACGAATGAATTAGAATGGATACATTCGTGCGAATGAATTAGAATGGATCGTATGAATGAATTAGATTGGATCATATGAATGAATTAGAATGGATCGTACGTATGAATTAGAATGGATACATTCATGGGAATGAATTAGAATGGATCGTACAAAGGAATTAGAATGGATCATACGAATGAAATATAATGGGTCGTACAAAGGAATTAGAATGGATCGTACGAAGAAATTAGAATGGATCGTACGAATGAATTAGAATGGATACATTCGTGCGAATGAATTAGAATGGATCGTACGAATGAGTAAGAATGGATCGTACGAATGAAATAGAATGGATCGTACGAATGAATTAGAATGGATCGTGCGAATAAATTAGAATGGATCATACGAATGAATTAGAATAGATTGTGCGAATGAATTAGAATGGATTGTACGAATGAATTAGAATGGATCATACGAATGAATTAGAATGGATCGTATGAATGAATTAGAATGGATCGTGCGAATGAATTAGAATGGATCGTACGAATGAATTAGAATGGATATATTCGTGCAAATGAATTAGAATGGATCGTATGAATGAATTAGAATGGATCATACGAATGAATTAGAATGGATACATTCGTGCAAATGAATTAGAATGGATCGTACGAATGAATTAGAATGGATCGTACGAATGAATTAGAAAGGATCGTGCGAAAGAATTAGAATGGATTGTATGAATGAATTAGAATGGATCATGCGAATGAATTAGAATGGATCGTACGAATGACTTAGAATGGATTGTATGAATGAATTAGAATGGATCGTGCGAATGAATTAGAATGGATCGTACGAATGAATTAGAATGGATACATTCGTGCGAATGAATTAGAATGGATCGTACGAATGAATTAGAATGGATCGTACGAATGAATAAGAATGGAACGTACGAATGAATTAGAACAGATTGTGCGAATGAATTAGAATAAATCGTATCAATGAATTAGATTGGATCGTATGAATGAATTAGAATGGATCGTATGAATGAATTAGAATGGATCATGTGAAAGAATTAGAATGGATTGTATGAATAAATTAGAATGGATCGTATGAATGAATTAGAATTGATCGTACGAATGAAATAGAATGGATTGTACGAATGAATTAGAATGGATTAGTTTCTAATTCATTCATATGATCCACTCTAATTCCTTCGTACGATCTATTCTAATTCATTCGTACGATCCACTCTAATTCATTCGTACAATCCATTCTATTTCATTCGTACGATCTATTCTTACTCATTCATATGATCCATTCTAATTCATTCGCACGAATGTATTCATTCTAATTCATTCATACAATCTATTCTAATTCATTCGTACGATCCATTCTAATTTATTCGTACAATCCATTCTATTTCATTCGTACGATCCATTCTTACTCCATTCTAATTCATTAGCACGATCCATTCTAATTCATTCGTATGATCCATTCTATTTCATTCGTACAATCCATTCTAATTCATTCACACGAATGTATGCATTCTAATTCAATCGTACGTACGATCCATTCTAATTCATTCGCACGAATGTATCCATTCTAATTCAATCGTACGGTCCATTCTAATTCATTCGCACGATCCATTCTAATTCATTTTTACGATCTATTCTAATTCATTCGTACGATCCATTCTAATTCATTCGCACGATCCATTCTAAATCATTCATACAATCCATTCTAATTTATTCGTATGATCTATTCTAATTCATTCATATGATCCAATCTAATTCATTCATACGATCCATTCTAATTCATTCGCATAATCTATTCTAATTCATTCGTACGATCCATTCTAATTCATTCGCATGATCCATTCTAATTCATTTGCACGATCCATTCTAATTCATTCCGTACGATCCATTCTAATTCATTCGTATGATCCATTCTAATTCATTTGTATCCATTCTATTTGATTCGTACGATCCATTCTAATTCATTCATACGATCCATTCTAATTCCTTCATACGATCCATTCTAATTCCTTCGTACGTACGATCCATTCTAATTCCTTCGTACGAACCATTCTAATTCTTTCGCACGAATGTATCCATTCTAATTCATTCATACGATCTATTCTAATTCATTCGTACGATCCATTCTTACTCATTCGTACGATCCATTCTAATTCAAGATACATTCGTGCAAAAGAATTAGAATGGATACATTCGTGCGATCCAATCTAATTCATTCGCACGATCCATTCTAATTCCTTCGTACGATCCATTCTATTTCATTCGTACGATCCATTCTTACTCATTCGTATGATCCATTCTAATTCATTCGTACGATCCATTCTAATTCATTCGTACGATCCATTCTAATTCATTCATACGATCCATTCTAATTCATTCGCACGATCCATTCTAATTCATTCATACGATCCATTCTAATTCATTCATACAATCCATTCTAATTCTTTCACACGATCCATTCTAATTCATTTAAATACGATCCATTCTAATTCATTCGTACGATCTATTCTAATTCATTCATATGATCCATTCTAATTCATTCGCACGATCTTTTCTAATTCATTCGTACAATCCATTCTATTTAATTCGTACGATCCATTCTAATTCATACGCACGAATGTATCCATCCTTTGTACGATCCATTCTAATTCATTCGTTCGATCCATTCTAATTCATTCGCACGATCCATTCTAATTCATTCATACGATCCAATCTAATTCATTCGTACGATCCATTCTAATTCATTCGCACAATCTATTCTAATTCTTTAGCACGATCTATTTTAATTCATTCGTATGATCCATTCTATTTCATTTGTACGATCCAATCTAATTCATTCGTACAATCCATTCTAATTCATTCACACGAATGTATCCATTCTAATTCATTCATACGATCCATTCTAATTCATTCACACGATCCATTCTAATTCAATCATACGATCCATTCTAATTCATTCGTAGTATCCATTCTAATACATTCGCACGATCCATTTTAATTCATTCATACAATCCATTCTAATTCTTTCGCACGATCCATTCTAATTCATTCGTACGATCCATTCTAATTCATTCGCACGAATGTATCCATTCTAATTCATTCGTATGATCCATTCTAATTCATTCGTACGATCCATTCTAATTCATTCGCACGGTCCATTCTAATTCATTCGTACGATCCATTCTAATACATTCGCACGATCCATTCTAATTCATTCGCATAATCTATTCTAATTCATTCGTACGATCCATTCTAATTCATTCGTACGATCCATTCTAATTCCTTCGCACGATCCATTCTAATTCATTCGCACGATCCATTCTAATTCATTCGCACGATCCATTCTAATTCATTCGCACGAATGTATCCATTCTAATTCATTCGTACGATCCATTCTAATTCATTCGCACAATCTATTCTAATTCATTCGCATGAATGAATCCATTCTAATTCATTCGTACAATCCATTCTATTTTATTCGTATGATCCATTCTTACTCATTCGTACGATCCATTCTAATTCATTCGTACGATCCATTCTAATTAATTCGTACGATCCATTCTAATTCATTCGTACAATCCATTTTATTTCATTCGTATGATCCATTCTTACTCATTCGAATCTATTCTAATTCATTAGCACGATCCATTCTAATGCATTCGTACGATCTATTCTAATTCATTCGTACGATCCATTCTAATTCACTAGCACGATCGTACGAATTAATTCGAATGGATCGTGTGAATGAATTAGAATGGATCGTGCGAATGAATTAGAATGGATCGTGCGAATGAATTAGAATGGATCGTATGAAGGAATTAGAATGGATCGTACGAATGAATTAGAATGGATCGTACGAATGAATTAGAATAGATTGTGCGAATGAATTAGAATGGATCGTGCGAATGAATTAGAATAGATCGTACGAATGAATTAGAATAGATCGTACGAATGAATTAGAATAGATTGTGCGAATGAATTAGAATGGATCGTACGAATGAATTAGAATGGATCGTACGAATGAATTAGAAAGGATCGTGCGAAAGAATTAGAATGGATTGTGTGAATGAATTAGAATGGATCGTGCGAATGAATTAGAATGGATCGTACGAATGACTTAGAATGGATCGTATGAATGAATTAGAATGAATCGTGCGAATGAATTAGAATGCATCGTACAAATGAATTAGAAAGGATACATTTGTGCGAAAGAATTAGAATGGATCGTACGAATGAATTAGAATGGATCGTACGTATGAAATAGAATGGATCGTACGAATGAATTAGATTGGATCGTGCTAATGAATTAGAATAGATTGTGCGAATGAATTAGAATGGATCGTACGAATGAATTAGATTGGATCGTATGAATGAAATAGAATGGATCGTGCGAATGAATTAGAATGGATCGTAAGAATGAATTAGAATGGATCGTATGAATGAATTAGAATGGATCATACAAAGGATGGATACATTCGTGCGAATGAATTAGAATGGATCATATGAATGAAATAGAATGGATTGTACGAATGAATTAGAATGGATTATGCGAATGAATTAGAATGGATCGTATGAATGAATTAGAATAGATCGTACGAATGAATTAGAATGGATCGTATGCGAATGAATTAGAATGTATCGTGTGAAAGAATTAGAATGGATTATATGAATGAATTAGAATGGATCGTATGAATGAATTAGAATGGATCGTGCGAATGAATTAGAATGGATCGTACGAATGAATTAGAATGGATCGTACGAATGAATTAGAATGGATCGTACGAATAAATTCGAATAGATTGTGCGAATGAATTAGAATGGATCGTACGAATTAATTAGAATAGATCGTACGAAGGAATTAGAATCGATTGTGCGAATGAATTAGAATGGATCGTACCAATGAATTAGAATGGATCATACGAATGAATTAGAATGGATATATTCGTGCAAATGAATTAGAATGGATCGTATGAATAAATAAGAATGGATCGTACGAATGAATTAGAATGGATACATTCGTGCGAATGAATTAGAAAGGATCGTACGAATGAATTAGAAAGGATCGTGCGAAAGAATTAGAATGGATTGTATGAATGAATTAGAATGGATCATGCGAATGAATTAGAATGGATCGTACGAATGACTTAGAATGGATCGTATGAATGAATTAGAATGGATCGTGCGAATGAATTAGAATGGATCGTACGAATGAATTAGAATGGATACATTCGTGCGAATGAATTAGACTGGATCGTACGAATGAATTAGAATGGATCGTACGAATGAAATAGAATGGATCGTACGAATGAATTAGAATGGATCGTATGAATGAATTAGAATGGATCGTACAAAGGATGGATACATTCGTGCGAATGAATTAGAATGGATCGTACGAATGAATTTGAATAGATCGTATGAATGAATTAGATTAGATCGTATGAATGAATTAGAATGGATTGTACGAATGAATTAGAATGGATTGTACGAATGAATTAGAATGGATCGAACAAAAGAATGAGAATGGATTGTTTGAATGAATTAGAATGGATCGTATGAATGAGTTAGAATGGATCGTGCTAATGAATTAGAATGGATCGTACGATACGAATGAAATATAATGGGTCGTACAAAGGAATTAGAATGGATCGTACGAAGGAATTAGAATGGATCGTATGAAGGAATTAGAATGGATACATTCGTGCGAATGAATTAGAGTGGATCGTACGAATGAGTAAGAATGGATCGTACGAATGAAATAGAATGGATCGTACGAATGAATTAGAATGGATCGTGCGAATGACTTAGAATGGATCATACGAATGAATTAGAATAGATTGTGCGAATGAATTAGAATGGATCGTACGAATGAATTAGAATGGATCGTGCGAATGAATTAGAATGGATCGTACTAATGAATTAGAATGGATCGTATGAATGAATTAGAATGGATCGTACAAAGGATGGATACATTCGTGCGAATGAATTAGAATGGATCGTACGAATGAATTTGAATAGATCGTATGAATGAATTAGATTAGATCGTATGAATGAATTAGAATGGATCGTGCGAATGAATTAAAATGGATCGTACGAATGAATTAGAATGGATCGTATGAATGAATTAGAATGGATACATTCGTGTGAATGAATTAGAATGGGTACGAATGAATTAGAATAGATCGTGCGAATGAATTAGAATGGATCGTACGAATGAGTAAGAATGGATCGTACGAATGAAATAGAATGGATTGTACGAATGAATTAGAATGGATCGTACGAATGAATTAGAATGGATCGTGTGAAAGAATTAGAATGGACTGTATGAATGAATTAGAATGGATCGTACGAATGAATTAGAATGGATTGTACGAATGAATTAGAATGGATCGTATGAATGAATTAGAATGGATCGTGCGAATGAATTAGAATGGATCGTATGAATGAAATAGAATAGATCGTATGAATTAGAATGGATCGTACGAAGGAATTAGAATGGATCGTATGAATGAATTAGATTGGATCGTATTAATGAATTAGAATAGATCGTACGAATGAATTAGAATGGATCGTACGAATGAATTAGAATGGATCGTATGAATGAGTTAGAATAGATCGTGCGAATGAATTAGAATGGATCGTATGAATGAATTAGATTGGATCGTGCGAATGAATTAGAATGGATCGTACGAATGAATTAGAATGGATCGTGCTAATGAATTAGAATGGAACGTACGAATGATTTAGAATAGATTGTGCGAATGAATTAGAATGGATCGTACGAATGAATTAGAATGGATAAATTCGTGCGAATGAATTAGAATGGATTGTATGAATGAATTGGATTGGATCGTATAAATGAATTAGAATGGATCATACGTATGAATTAGAATGGATACATTCATGGGAATGAATAAGAATGGATCGTACGAATGAATTAGAATGGATATATTCGTGCAAATGAATTAGAATAGATCATATGAATGAATTAGAATGGATCGTACGAAAGAATTAGAATGGATCATACGAATGAATTAGAATGGATCATACGAATGAATTAGAATGGATCATACGAATGAGTAAGAATGGATCGTATGAATGAATTAGATTGGATCGTATGAATGAATTAGAATGGATCGTGCGAATGAATTAGAATGGATCGTACGAATGAATTAGAATGGATCGTACGAATGAATTAGAATGGATACATTCGTGCAAATGAATTAGTATGGATTGTATGAATGAATTAGAATGGATCGGGCGAATGAATTAGAATGGATCCTACGAATGCATTAGAATGGATACATTCGTGCGAATGAATTAGAGTACGATCCATTCTTACTCATTCGTATGATCCATTCTAATTCATTCTTACGAATGTATCCACTCTAATTCATTCGTACGATTCATTCTAATTCATTCGCACGATCCATTCTAATTCATTCGTATGATCCAACTTATTTCATTCGTACGATCCATTCTTACTAATTCGTACGATCTATTCTAATTCATTCACATGAATGTATCCATTCTAATTCATTCGTACGATCCATTCTAATTCATTCATACGATCCATTCTAATTCATTCATACAATCCATTCTAATTCATTCACACGATCCATTCTAATTCATTCCTACGATCCATTCTATTTTATTCGTAAGATCCATTCTTACTCATTCACACGATCTATTCTAATTCATTTATGCGATCCATTCTAATTCATTCGTACGATCCATTCTAATTCATTTGCACGATCCATTCAAATTAATTCGTACGATCGTGCTAGTGAATTAGAATGGATCGTACGAATGAATTAGAATAGATCGTACGAATGAATTAGAATGGATCATGCTAATGAATTAGAATTGATCATACGAATGAATTAGAATAGATTGTGAAAATGAATTAGAATGGATCGTACGAATGAATTAGAATGGATACATTTGTGCGAATGAATTAGAATGGATCGTACGATTGAATTAGAATGGATCTTACGAATGAATTAGAATAGATTATGCGAATGAATTAGAATGGATCGTATGAATGAATAAGATTACGATCCATTCTATTTCATTCGTATGATCCATTCTAATTCCTTCGTATAATCCATTCTATTTCATTCGTACGATCCATTCTTACTCATTCGTACGATCCATTCTAATTCATTCGCACGAATGAATGGATTAGAATGGATACATTCGATTAGAATGGATACATTCGTGCGAATGAATTACAATGGATCGTACGAATGAGTTAGAATGGATCGTACGAATGAAATAGAATGGATCGTACAAATGAATTAGAATGGATCGTGCGAATGAATTAGAATGGATCGTGGATCGTGCGAATGAATTAGAATGGATCGTACGAATGAATTAGAATGGATCGTTTGAATGAATTTGAATGGATCGTACGAATGAATTAGAATGGATAGTGTGAAAGAATTAGAATGGATTGTATGAATGAATTAGAATGGATCGTATGAATGAATTAGAATGGATCGTGCGAAGGAATTAGAATGGATCGTACGAATGAATTAAAATGGATCGTATGAATGAATTAGAATGGATCGTGCGAATGAATTAGAATGGATCGTATCAATGAAATAGAATAGATCGTATGAATTAGAATGGAACGTACGAATGAAATAGAATGGATCGTACGAATGAATTAGAATAGATTGTGCGAATGAATTAGAATGGATCATACAAATGAATTAGAATGGATCGTTTGAATGAATTTGAATGGATCGTGCGAATAAATTAGAATGGATCGTACGTACGAAAGAATTAAAATGGATCGTACGAAGGAATAAGAATGGATCGTACGAAGGAATTAGAATAGATTGTGCGAATGAATTAGAATGGATCGTATGAATGAATTAGATTGGATCGTATGAATGAATTAGAATGGATCATGCAAATGAATTAGAATGGATCGTACGAATGAATTAGAATGGATACATTCGTGCGAATGAATTAGAATGGATCGTACGAATAAGTAAGAATGGATCGTACGAATGAATTAGAATTGATTGAATTAGAATGAATTGTACGAATGAATTAGAATGGATCGTATGAATGAATTAGAACAAAGGAATTAGAGTGGATCGTACGAAGGAATTAGAATGGATCGTACGAAGGATTTAGAATGGATCGAACAAATGAATTAGAATGGATACATTCGTGCAAAAGAATTAGAATAGATCGTATGAATGAATTAGAATGGATCGTGCGAATGAATTAGAATGGATACATTCGTGCAAAAGAATTAGAATAGATCGTATGAATGAATTAGAATGGATCGTGCGAATGAATTAGAATAGATCGTACGGTATGAATGAATTAGATTGGATCGTATTAATGAATTAGAATGGATCGTGCGAATGAATTAGAATGGATCGTACGAATGAATTAGAATGGATACATTCATGCGAATGAATTAGAATAGATCATACGATTGAGTAAGAATGGATCGTACGAATGAAATAGAATAGATCGTACGAATGAATTAGAATGGATCGTGTGAAAGAATTAGAATGGATTGTATGAATGAATTAGAATGGATCATATGAATGAAATAGAATGGATCGTGCGAATGAATTAGAATGGATCGTACGAATGAATTAGAATAGATCGTATGAATGAATTAGAATGGATCGTGCGAATGAATTAGAATGGATCGTATGAATGAATTAGAGTGGATACATTCGTGCGAATGAATTAGAATGGATCATACGAATGAGTAAGAATGGATCGTATGAATGAAATAGAATGGATCGTACGTATCAATTAGAATGGATACATTTATGGGAATGAATTAGAATGGATCGTACGAAGGAATTAGAATGGATCGTATGAATGAAATAGAATGGATCATACGAATGAATTAGAATGGATCGTACGAATGAGTAAGAATGGATCGTACGAATGAAATAGAATGGATCATACGAATGAATTAGAATGGATCTTGCGAATGAATTAGAATGGATCGTACGAATGAATTAGAGTGGATACATTTGTACGAATGAATTAGAATGGACCATGCGAATGAGTAAGAATTGATCGTACTCTAATTCATTCGCACGAATGTATCCATTCTAATTCATTCGTACGATCCATTCTAATTCATTCGCACGATCTATTCTAATTCATTCATACAATCCATTCTAATTCATTTGCACGAATGTATCCATTCTAATTCATTCGTACGATCCATTCTAATTCATTCGTACGATCCATTCTAATTCATTCGCACGATCCATTCTAATTCATTCATACGATCCAATCTAATTCATTCATACGATCCATTCTTACTCATTCGTATGATCCATTCTAATTCATTCGTATGATCCATTCTAATTCATTCGTACGATCCATTCTAATTCATTCGTACGATCCATTCTAATTCATTCATATGATCCATTCTAATTCATTTGCACGAATATATCCATTCTAATTCATTCGTACGATCCATTCTAATTCATTCGTACGATCCATTCTTATTCATTCCCATGAATGTATCTATTCTAATTCATACGTATGATCCATTCTAATTCATTTATACGATCCAATCTAATTCATTCATACAATCCATTCTAATTCATTCGCACGAATTTATCCATTCTAATTCATTCGTACGATCCATTCTAATTCATTCGCACAATCTATTCTAATTCATTTGTACGTTCCATTCTAATTCATTAGCACGATCCATGCTAATTCATTCGTACGATCCATTCGATTTCATTCGTACGATCCATTCTAATTCATACGATCCATTCTATTTCATTCATAAAATCCATTCTAATTCATTCGCACGAATGTATCCATTCTAATTCATTCGTACGATCCATTCTAATTCAATCGTACGATCCATTCAAATTCATTCGCACGATCCATTCTAATTCATTCATACGATCCATTCTAATTCATTCGCACGATCCATTCTAATTCATTCGTACAATCCATTCTATTTCATTCGTAAGATCCATTTTTACTCATTCGTACGATCCATTATAATTCATTCACACGATCTATTCTAATTCATTCGTACCCATTCTAATTCATTTGCACGAATGTATCCATTCTAATTCATTCATACGATCCATTCTAATTCATTCGTACGATCCATCCTAATTCATTCGCACGATCTATTCTAATTGATTCATACGATCCAATCTAATTCATTCATACGATCCATTCTAATTCATTCGTACGATCCATTCTAATTCATTCGCACGAATGTATCCATCCTTTGTACGATCCATTCTAATTCATTCATACGATCCATTCTAATTCATTCGTACGATCCATTCTAATTCATTCGCACGATCCATTCTAATTCATTCATATGATCCATTCTAATTCATTCGCACGAATGTATCCATTCTAATTCATTCGTACGATCCATTCTAATTCATTCGCACAATCTATTCTAATTCATTCGTACGATCCATTCTATTTCATTCGCACGATCCATTCTAATTCATTCATACGATCCATTCTATTTCATTCGCACGATCTATTCTAATTCATTCATATGATCCATTCTAATTCATTCGTACGATCCATTCTAATTCATTCGCACGATCCATTCTAATTCATTCATACGATCCATTCTAATTCATTCGTACGATCCATTCTAATTCATTCGTACGATCCATTGTAATTCATTCGCACGATCCATTCTAATTCATTCATACGATCCAATCTAATTCATTCGTACGAATTATTCTAATTCATTCGCATAATTTATTCTAATTCATTAGCACGATCCAATCTTATTCATTCGTACGATCCATTCTATTTCAATCGTACGATCCATTCTAATTCATTCGTACGATCCATTCTAATTCAATCGCACGATCCATTCCAATTCATTCATACGATCCATTCTAAGTCATTCGTACGATCCATTCTAATTCATTCGCACGATCCATTCTAATTCATTCATACAATCCATTCTAATTCTTTCGCATGATCCTTTCTAATTCATTTGTACGATCCATTCTAATTCATTCGTACGATCCATTCTAATTCATTCGCACGAATGTATCCATTCTAATTCATTCGTACGATCCATTCTAATTCATTCATACGATCCATTCTAATTCATTTGCACGAATATATCCATTCTAATTCATTCATATGATCCATTCTAATTCATTCGTACGATCCATTCTAATTCATTCGCACAATCTATTCTAATTCATTCGTACGATCCATTCTAATTCATTCGCACGATCCATTCTAATTCATTCGCACAATCTATTCTAATTCATTCGTACGATCCATTTAAATTCATTCGTACGATCCATTCTAATTCCTTCGTACGATTCATTCTAATTCATTCATACGATCCATTTTAATTTATTCGCACGAATATATCCATTCTAATTCATTCGTACGATCCATTCTAATTCATTTGCACAATCTATTCTAATTCATTCGCACGAATGAATCCATTCTAATTCATTCGTACAATCCATTCTATTTCATTCGTACGATCCATTCTTACTCATTCGTACGATCCATTCTAACTCATTTGTACGATCCATTCTAATTCATTCGCACGATCCATTCTAATTAATTCGTACGATCGTGCTAGTGAATTAGAATGGATCGTACGAATGAATTAGAATATATCGTACGAATGTATCCATTATAATTCCTTCGTATGACGAATGAATTAGAATGGATCGTGCGAATGAATTAGAATGGATCGTACGAATCAACTAGAATGGATCTTGCGAATGAATTAGAATGGATCGTACGAATGAATTAGAATGAATCGTACGAATGAATTAGAATGGATCGTACGAATGAAATAGAATGGATCGTACGAATGAGTAAGAATGGATCGTACGAATGAAATAGAATGGATTGTACGAATGAATTAGAATGGATCGTACGAATGAATTAGAAAGGATACATTCGTGCGAATGAATTAGAATGGATCGTATGAATGAATTAGAATGGATCGTATGAGTGAATTCGAATGGATCGTAAGAATGAATTAGATTGGATTGTAGGAATGAATTAGAATGGATCGTACGAATGAATTAAAATGGATACATTCGTGCGAATGAATTAGAATGGATCATACGATTGAGTAAGAATGGATCGTACGAATGAAATAGATTGGATCGTACGAATGAATTAGAATAGATTGTGCGAATGAATTAGAATGGTGCGAATGAATTAGAATGGATCGTGCGAATGAATTAGAATGGATCGTACGAATGAATTAGAATGGATCGCGTACAATCCATTCTATTTCATTCGTACGATCCATTCTTACTCATTAGCATGATCCATTCTAATTCATTCGTACAATCCATTCTAATTCATTCGCACGATCCATTCGAATTCACTCATACGATCCATTCTAATTCATTCATACGATCCATTCTAATTCATTCGCACGATCCATTCTAATTCATTGTTACTATCCATTCTAATTCATTCATACGATCCATTCAAATTTATTCGCACGAATGTATCCATTCTAATTCATTCGTATGATCCATTCTAATTCATTGGTATGATCCATTCTAATTCATTCGTATGTATCCATTCTAATTCATTCATACGATCCATTCTAATTCATTCGTACGATCCATTCTAATTCATTCGTAGGATCCATTCTAATTCATTCGTACAATCCATTCTAATTTATTCCCACGAATTTATCCATTCTAATTCATTCGTACGATCCATTCTAATTCATTCGCGCAATCTATTCTAATTCATTTGTACGTTTCGCACAATCTATTCTAATTAATTCATACGATCCATTATAATTCATTCGTACGATCCATTCTAATTCATTAGCACGATCCATTCTAATTATTTCATACAATCCATTCTAATTCTTTTGCACGAATGTATCCATTCTAATTCATTCGTACGATCCATTCTAATTCTTTCACACGATCCATTCTAATTCATTCATATGATCCATTTTAACTCATTCGTACTCGTACGATCCATTCTAATTCATTCGTACGATCCATTCTAATTCATTTGCACGAATGTAACTAGATCCATTCTAATTCATTCGCACGATCCATTCTAATTCATTCGCACGATCAATTCTAATTCATTCGTACAATCCATTCTTACTCATTCGTACGATCCATTCAAATTAATTCGAACGATCCATTCTAATTCATAAGCACGATCGATTCCTTTGTACGATCCATTTTAATTCATTCGTACGATCCATTCTAATTCATTCGCACGATCCATTCTAATTCATTCGCACGAATGTATCCATTCTAATTCATTCATACGATCTATTCTAATTCATTCGTACGATCCATTCTAATTCATTCGTACGATCCATTCTAATTCATTCGTACGATCCATTCTAATTCATTAGCACGAAAAAACACGATCCACTCACGTACGAATAAATTTGAATGAATTAGAATGGATTATATGAATGAATTTGAATTGATCATATGAATGAATTAGAATGGATCGTGCGAATCAATTAGAATCGATCGTGCGAATGAATTAGAATAAATCGTACGAAGGAATTAGAATGGATCGTACGAATGAATTCGAATGTATCCATTCTAATTCATTCGTATGATCCATTCTAATTCGTTCGTACGATCCATTCTAATTCATTCGTACGATCCATTCTAATTCATTCGCACGATCCATTCTAATTCATTCTATGATCCATTCTAATTCATTCATACGATCCATTCTAATTCATTCATACGATCTATTATAATTCTTTCGCATGAATGTGTCCATTCTAATTCATTCGTACGATCCATTCTAATTCATTCGCACGATCCATTATAATTCATTCATACAATCCATTCTAATTCTTTTGCACGAATGTATCCATTCTAATTCATTCGTACGATCCATCATTCTAATTCATTTGTACGATCCATTCTAATTCATTCGCACGAATGTATCCATTCTAATTCATTCGTACGATCAATTCTAATTCATTCGTACGTACGATCCATTCTAATTTATTCGTACGATCCATTCTAATTTATTCGTACGATCCATTCTAATTTATTCGTACGATCTATTCTAATTCATTCGTACGATCCATTCTAATTCATTCGTACGATCCATTCTTACTTATTCGTACGATCCATTCTAATTCATTCGCACACAAATGAATTAGAATGAATCATACGAATGAATTAGAATAGATTGTGCGAATGAATTAGAATGGATCGTACGAATGAATTAGAATGGATACATTCGTGCGAATGAATTAGAATGGATACATTCGTGCGAAAGAATTAGAATAGATCGTATGAATGAATTAGAATGGATCGTATGAATGAATTAGAATGGATTGTGCGAATGAATTAGAATGGATCGTACGAATGAATTAGAATGGATACATTCGTGCGAATGAATTAGAATGGATCGTATGAATGAATTAGAATAGATTGTGCGAATGAATTAGAATTGATCATACGAATGAATTAGAATGGATCGTATGAATGAATTAGAATAGATCGTATGAATGAATTAGAATGGATCATACGAATGAGTAAGAATGGGTCATGCGAATGAATTAGAATGGATCGTACGAATGAGTACGAATGGATCGTATGAATGAAATAAAGTGGATCGTGCGAATGAATTAGAATGGATAGTACGAATGAATTAGAATGGATACATTCGTGCGAATGAATTAGAATGGATCGTACGAAGGAATTAGAATGGATCGAACGAAGGAATTAGAATGGATCGTACGAATGAAATATAATGGATACAAATGAATTATAATGGATCATACGAATGAATTAGAATGGATCGTACGGAATGAATTAGAATGGATCGTGCAAATGAATTAGAATGGATCGTGCGAATGAATTAGAATGGATCGTACGAATGAATTAGAATAGATTGTGCGAATGAATTAGAATGGATCGTATGAATGAATTAGATTGGATCATATGAATGAATTAGAATGGATCGTATGAATGAATTAGAATGGATACATTCGTGCATTCTAATTCATTCTACGATCTATTCTAATTCATTCGCACGAATGTATCCATTCTAATTCATTCGTACGGATCCAATCTAATTCATTCATACAATCCATTCTAATTCATTCATACGATCCATTCTAATTCATTCGCACGGAATGGATCGTACGAATGAATTAGAATTAATACATTCGTGCGAATGAATTCGAATAGATCGTACGAATGAATTAGAATGGATAAATTCGTGCGAATGAATTAGAATGGATTGTATGAATGAATTAGATTGGATCATATAAATGAATTAGAATGGATCGTACGTAGGAATTAGAAAGGATACATTCATGGGAATAAATAACAATGGATCATACGAAGGAATTAGAATGGATCATACGAATGAAATTAGAATGGATCGTACGAAGGAATTAGAATGGATCGTACGAAGGAATTAGAATGGATCGTACGAATGAATTAGAATGGATCGTACGAATGAATTAGAATGGATCGTACGAAGGAATTAGAATGGATCGTACGAATGAATTAGAATGCATCATACATAGGAATTAGAAAGGATCATACGAATGAAATATAATGGGTCGTACAAAGGAATTAGAATGGATTGTACGAATGAATTAGAATGGATGCATTCGTGCGAAAGAATTAGAATAGATCGTTTGAATGAAGTAGAATGGATCGTATGAATGAATTAGAATGGATCGTATGAATGAATTAGATTGGATCGTATTAATGAATTAGAATGGATCATGCGAATGAATTAGAATGGATCGTATGAATAAATTATAATGGATCGTACGAATGAGTAAGATTGGATCGTACGAATGTATTCGTGCGTGTGAATTAATTAGAATGGATTGTATGAATGAATTAGAATGGATCGTGCGAATGAATTAGAATAGATTGTACGATCCATTCTAATTCATTCAGACAATCTATTCTTATTCTTTTGCACGTTTGTATCCATTCTAATTCATTCGTACGATCCATTCTAATTCATTCATATGATCCAATCTAATTCATTCATACGATCCACTCTTACTCATTCGTATGATCCATTCTAATTCATTCGTACGATCCATTCTAATTCATTCATACGATCCATTCTAATTCATTAGCACCATCCATTCTAATTCATTCATACTAATTCATTCATACAATCCATTGTAATTCTTTCACACGATCCATTCTAATTCATTCGTACAATCTATTATAATTCATTCGCACGATCCATTCTAATTCATTCGCACGATCCATTCTAATTCATTCATACGATCCATTCTAATTCATTCATACAATTCATTCTAATTCTTTCACACGATCCATTCTAATTCTTTCACACGATCCATTCTAATTCATTCGCACAAATGTATCCATTGTACAAATAAATTATAATGGATACATTCGTGCGAATGAATTAGAATGGATCGTACGAATGAGTAAGAATGGATCGTATGAATGAAATAGAATGGATCATACGAATGAATTAGAATGGATCGCGTGAATGAATTAGAATGGATCGTACAAATGAATTAGAGTGGATACATTCGTACGAATGAATTAGAATGGATCATACGAATGAGTAAGAATGGATCGTACTCTAATTCATTCGCACCAATGTATCCATTCTAATTCATTCGTACGATCCATTCTAATTCATTCGCACGATCCATTCTAATTCATTCATACAATCCACTCTAATTCTTTTGCACGAATGTATCCATTCTAATTCATTCGTACGATCCATTCTAATTCATTCGTACGATCCTTTCTAATTCATTCGCACGATCCATTCTAATTCATTCATATGATCCAATCTAGTTCATTCATACGATCCATTCTTACTCATTCGTATGATCCATTCTAATTCATTCGTACGATCCATTCTAATTCATTCACACGATCCATTCTAATTCATTCATACAATCCATTCTAATTCTTTTGCATGAATATATCCATTCTAATTCATTCGTATGATCCATTCTAATTTATTCGTACGATCCATTCTATTTCATTCGCACGATCCATTCCAATTCATTCATATGATCCAATCTAATTCATTCATACGATCCATTCTTACTCATTCGTATGATCCATTCTATTTCATTCATACGATCCAATCTAATTCATTCGTACGATCCATTCTAATTTATTAGTACGATCAATTCTAATTCATTCATACGATCCATTCTAATTCATTCGCACGAATGTATCCATTCTAATTCATTCGTACGATCCATTCTAAATCATTAATATGATCCAATCTAATTCATTCGTACGATCCATTCTAATTCATTCGTACGAACCATTCTAATTCATTCATACGATCCATTCTAATTCCTTTGTACGATCCATTCTAATTCATTCATACGATCCATTCTAATTCATTCCTATGATCCATTCTAATTCATTCGCACGGAATGGATCGTACGAATGAATTAGAATGGATACATTCGTGCGAATGAATTAGAATGCATCGTACTAATGAATTAGAATGGATACATTCGTGCGAATGAATTAGAATGTATACAATCGTGCGAATGAATTAGAATGGATACATTCGTGCGAAAGAATTAGAATAGATCGTA
Organism: Chamaelirium japonicum; assembly: GCA_947650365.1. Classification (NCBI taxonomy): domain Eukaryota; kingdom Viridiplantae; phylum Streptophyta; class Magnoliopsida; order Liliales; family Melanthiaceae; genus Chamaelirium; species Chamaelirium japonicum. The sequence goes on from CANTAL010000040.1 coordinate 1,419,944, forward strand.
TGAATGAATTAGAATTGATTGTGCGAATGAATTAGAATGGATCATACGAAGGAATTAGAATGGATCGTACAAATGAATTAGAATGGATACATTCGTGCGAATGAATTAAAATGGATCGTACGAATGAATTAGAATGGATCGTACGAATGAATTAGAATGGATTGTGCAAATGAATTAGAATGGATCGTACGAATGAATTAGAATGGATCGTATGAATGAATTAGAATAGATCGTATGAATGAATTAGAATGGATCATACGAATGAGTAAGAATGGATCGTACGAATGAAATAGAATGGATTGTACGAATGAATTAGAATGGATCGTACGAATGAATTAGAATGGATACATTCGTCCAAATGAATTAGAATTGATCATACGAATGAATTAGAATGGATCGTACGAATGAATTAGAATAGATCGTACATTCTAATTCCTTCGTACGATCCATTCTAATTCCTTCGTACGAATTAGAATGGATTATACGAAGGAATTAGAATGGATCGTACGAATGAATTAGAATGGATACATTCGTGCGAATGAATTAGAATTGATCGTATGAATGAATTAGAACGCACGAATGTATCCATTCTAATTCATTCGCACGAACCATTCTAATTCATTTCCACAATTTATTATTAATCATTCATACGATCCATTCTAATTCATTAGCACGAATGTATCCATTCTAATTCATTCGTACGATCCATTCTAATTCCTTCGTATGAATGTATCCTCTCTAATTCATTCGTACGATCCATTCTAATTCATTCGCACGATCCATTCTAATTCATTCGTACGATCCATTCCATTTCATTCGTACGATCCATTCTAATTCATTCGTATATCCATTCTAATTCATTCGTACGATCCATTCTAATTCATTCGTACGATCCATTCAAATTCATACGATCCATTCTATTTCATTCGTACGATCCATTCTAATTCATTCGCACAATCTATTCTAATACATTCGTACGATCCATTCTAATTCATTCGTACGATCTATTCTAATTCATTCGTACAATCCATTCTAATTCTTTCGCACGAATGTATCCATTCTAATTCATTCGTACGATCCATTCTAATTCATTCGCACGATCCATTCTAATTCATTCATACAATCCATTTGAATTCTTTTGCACGAATGTATCCATTCTAATTCATTCGTTCGTACGAAGGAATTAGAATGGATCGTACGATGGAATTAGAATGGATCGTACGAATGAATTAGAATGGATACATTCGTGCGAATAAATTAGAATGGATCATACGAATGAGTAAGAATGGATCGTACGAAAGAAATAGAATGGATCGTACGAATGAATTAGTTAAGATTGTGCGAATGAATTAGAATGGATCGTACGAATGAATTAGTTAAGATTGTGCGAATGAATTAGAATGGATCGTACGAATGAATTAGAATGGATCGTATGAATGAATTAGAATGGATCGTGCGAATGAATTAGAATGGATCGTATGAATAAATTAGAACGGATCGTGCGAATGAATTAGAATGGATCGTACGAATGAATTAGAATGGATTGTATGAATGAATTAGATTGGATCTTATGAATGAATTAGAATGGATCGTGTATTGTACGAATAAATTAGAATGGATCGTATTAATGAATTAGAATGGATTGTGCGAATGAATTAGAATGGATACATACGAATGAATTAGAATGGATCATACGAAGGAATTAGAATGGATCGTACGATTGAATTAGAATGGATCGTACTAATGGATCGTACATATGAATTTGTCCATATGAATGAATTAGAATGGATCGAATTAGAATGGATTGTATGAACGAATTAGAATGGATCGTACGAATGAATTAGAGTGGATACATTCGTGCGAATGAATTAGAATGGACCGTATGAATGAATTAGATTGGATCGTATTAATGAATTAGAATGGATCGTGCGAATGAATTAGAATGGATCGTACGAATGAATCATAATGGATACATTCGTGCGAATGAATTAGAATGGATCATACGATTGAGTAAGAATGGGTCGTACGAATGAAATAGAGTAGATCGTATGAATGAATTAGAATGGATCGTGCTAATGAATTAGAATGGATCGTACGAATTACGAATAAATTAGAACGATCCATTCTAATTCATTTGCATGATCAATTCTAATTCATTAACACGATCCATTCTAATTCATTCGTAAGAATGTATCCATTCTAATTCATTCGCACGATCCATTCTAATTCATTCGCACAATCCATTCTAATTCATTCATACGATCCATTCTAATCCATTCGTACGATCCATTCTAATTCATTCGCACGATCCATGCTAATTCATTCGTACAATCCATTCTATTTCATTCGTACGATCCATTATTACGATCCATTCTAATTCATTCGTACGATCCATTCTAATTCATTCGCACAATCTATTCTAATTCATTCGTACGATCCATTCTAATTCATTCGCACGATCCATTCTAATTCATTAATACGATCCAATCTAATTCATTCATACGATCCATTCTAATTCATTCATACAATCCATTCTTACTCATTCATAAGATCCATTCTAATTCATTCGCACAAATGTATCCATTCTAATTCCTTCGTACGATCCATTCTAATTCATTCGCACAATCTATTCTAATTCATTCGTACGATCCATTCTAATTCCTTCGTACGATCCATACTAATTCCTTCGTACGTACTATCCATTCTAATTCATTCGCACGATCCATTCTAATTCATTGATACGATCCATTCTAATTCATTCCGTACGATCCATTCTTACTCATTCGTACGATCCATTCTAAATCATTCGCACGAATGTATCCATTCTAATTCATTCATACGATCCATTCTAATTCCTTCGTACGATCCATTCTAATTCCTTCGTACGATCCATTCTATTTCATTCATATGATCCATTCTAATTCATTCGTACAATCCATTCTAATTCATTCGCACGATCCATTCGAATTCACTCATATCGCACAATCTATTCTAAGTTATTCGTACGATCCATTCTAATTCATTCGTACGATCCATTCTAATTCATTCGCACAATCGATTCTAATTCATTCGTATGATCCATTCTAATTCATTCGTATGCGAATGAATTAGAATGGATCGTACGAATGAGTAAGAATGGATCGTACGAATGAAATAGAATGGCAATCCATTCTAATTCATTCGCACGATCCATTCTAATTCATTCATACGATCCATTCTAATTCATTCGTACGATCCATTCTAATTCATTCGCACAATCTATTCTAATTCATTCATACGATCCATTCTAATTCATTCGTACGATCCATTCTAATTCATTCGCACAATCTATTCTAATTCATTCGTATGATCCATTCTAATTCATTCGTATGCGAATGAATTAGAATGGATCGTACGAATGAGTAAGAATGGATCGTACGAATGAAATAGAATGGCAATCCATTCTAATTCATTCGCACGATCCATTCTAATTCATTCATACGATCCATTCTAATTCATTCGTACGATCCATTCTAATTCATTCGCACAATCTATTCTAATTCATTCATACGATCCATTCTAATTCATTCGTACGATCCATTCTAATTCATTCGCACAATCTATTCTAATTCATTCGTACGACCTATTCTAATTCATTCATATGATCCATTCTAATTCATTCATACGATCCAATCTAATTCATTCATACGATCCATGCTAATGAATTAGAATGGATACATTCGTGCGAAAGAATTAGAATAGATCGTATGAATGAATAATAATGGATCGTGCGAATGAATTAGAATGGATCGTACGAATGAATTAGAATGGATCGTATGAATGAATTAGAATGGATCATACGAATGAGTATGAATGGATTGTACGAATGAATTAGAATGGATCGTGCGAATGAATTAGAATGGATCATGCGAATGAATTAGAATAGATCGTACGAATGAATTAGAATGGATACATTCGTGCGAATGAATTAGAATGGATCATACGAATGAATTAGAATGTATCGTACGAATGAATTAGAATAGATCGTACATTCTAATTCCTTCGTACGATCCATTCTAATTCCTTCGTACGAATGAAGTAGAATGGATTGTACGAATGAAATAGAATGGATCGTACGAATGAATGTGAATGGATCGTACGAATGAATTAGAATGGATCGTACAAAGGAATTAGAATGGATCATATGAATGAAATATAATGGGTCGTACAAGAATTAGAATAAATTGTGCGAATGAATTAGAATGGATCGTACGAATAAATTAGAATGGATAAATTCGTGCGAATGAATTAGAATGGATTGTATGAATGAATTAGATTGGATCGTATAAATGAATTAGAATGGATCGTACGTATGAATTAGAATGGATACATTCATGGGAATGAATAAGAATGGATTTACGAAGGAATTAGAATGGATCATACGAATGAAATCTAATGGGTCGTACAAAGGAATTAGAATGGATCGTACGAAGGAATTAGAATGGATCGTACGAATGAATTAGAATGGATAAATTCGTGCGAATGAATTAGAATGGATCGTTCGAATGAGTTAGAATGGATCGTACGAATAAAATAGAATGGATATATTCGTGCAAATGAATTAGAATGGATCGTTTGAATGAATTAGAATAGAGCGAATGAATTAGAATGGATCGTACGAATGAATTAGAATGGATACATTCGTGCGAATGAATTAGAATGGATCGTATGAATGAATTAGAATGGATCGTATGAGTGAATTCGAATGGATCTTGCGAATGAATTAGAATGGTATGAATGAATTAGAAAGGATCATACGTACGAATTAGAATAGATATATTCATGGGAATGAATTAGAATGGATCTTACAAAGGAATTAGAATGGATGCGAATGAATTTGAATGGAATTAGAATAGATCGTACGAATGAATTAGAATGGATCGTGCTAATGAATTAGAATTGATCGTGCGAATGAATTAGAATTGATTGTGCGAATGAATTAGAATGGATCGTACGAATGAATTAGAATGGATACATTCGTGCGAATGAATTAGAATGGATCGTATGAATGAATTAGAATGGATCGTACTTATGAATTAGATTGGATCGTATGAATGAATTAGAATGGATTTTGCGAATGAATTAGAATGATCGTACGAATGAACTAGAATGGATCGTACGAATGAATTAGAATGGATCGTGCGAATGAATTAGAATGGATCGTACGAATGTATTAGAATGGATCGTACGAATGAATTAGAATGGATCGTACGTATGAATTAGAATGTCGTACGAACGAATTAGAATGGATCGTGTGAATGAATAAGAATGGATCGTGCGAATGAATTAGAATGGATTGTATGAATGAATTAGAATTGATTGTGTAAATGAATTAGAATGAATCGTACGAATGAATTAGAATGGACATATTCATAGGAATGAATTAAAATGGATCGTACGAAGGAATTACTATGGATCGTATGAATGAATTAGAATGGATCATACGAAGGAATTAGAATGGATCGTACGAATGAATTAGAATGGATCTTACGAATGAATTAGAATATATTGTGCGAATGAATTAGAATGGAAAGTACGAATGAATTAGAATGGATACATTCGTGCAAAAGAATTAGAATGGATCGTATGAATAAATTAGATTAGATCGTATGGATGAATTAGAATGGATCGTATGAATGAATTAGAATGGATAGTACGAATGAATTAGAATGGATCTTATGAATGAATTAGAATCGATTGTGTGAATGAATTAGAATGGATCGTACGAATGAATTAGAATGGATTATATGAATGAATAAGAATGGATCGTACGAAGGAATTAGAATGGATCATACGAATGAAATAGAATGGATCGTACGAAGGAATTAGAATGGATAGTACGTACGAAGGAATTAGAATGGATAGTACGAAGGAATTAGAATGGATCGTATGAATGAATTAGAATGGATCATGCGAATGAATTAGAATGGATCGTATGAATGAATTTGAATGGATCGTGTATCCATTCTAATTCATTCGTACGATCGTACGAAGGAATTAGAATGGATCGTACGAATGAATTAGAATGGATATATTCGTGCAAATGAATTAGAATGGATCGTACGAATGAGTAAGAATAGATCGTACGAATGAAATAGAATGGATCGTACGAATGAAATAGAATGGATAAATTCGGGCGAATGAATTAGAATGGATTGTATGAATGAATTAGATTGGATCGTATAAATGAATTAGAATGGATCGTACTTATGAATTAGAATGGATACATTCATGGGAATGAATAAGAATGGATCGTACGAATGAATTAGAAAGGATCGTACGAATGAATTAGAATGGATACATTCGTGCGAATGAATTAGAATGGATCATACGAATGAGTAAGAATGGATCGTACGAATAAAATAGAATGGATCGTACGAAGGAATTAGAATGGATCATACGAATGAATTAGAATGGATCGTATGAATGAATTAGATTGGATCATATGAATGAATTAGAATGGATCGTACAAAGGAATTAGAATGGATCATACGAATGAATTAGAATGGATCGTGTGAAAGAATTAGAATGGATCGTATGAATGAATTAGATTGGATCGTATGAATGAATTAGAATGTACGAAGGAATTAGAATGGATCATACGAAGGAATTAGAATGGATCGTACGAATGAAATAGAATGGATACATTCGTGCAAAAGAATTAGAATGGATTGTATGAATGAATTAGAATGGATCGTACGAATGAATTAGAATAGATTGTGCGAATGAATTAGAATGGATCGTAGGAATGAATTAGAATTGATACATTCGTGCGAATGAATTAGAATGGATCGTATGAATGAATTGGATTGGATAGTATTAATGAATTAGAATGGATCGTACGAATGAAATAGAATGGATTGTACGAATGAATTTGAATGGATCATGCGAATGAATTAGAATAGATCGTACGAATGAATTAGAATGGATCGTGCGAATGAATTAGAATGGATCGTGCGAATGAATTAGAATGGATCATGCAAATGAAATAGAATGGATCGTACGAATGAATTAGAATGGATCATAATAATGGATCGTATGTATGAATTTGTACGTATGAATGAATTAGAATGGATCGTACGAATGAATTAGAATGGATAGTACGAATGAATTAGAATCGATACATTCGTGCGAATGAATTAGAATGGATCATACGAATGAGTAAGAATGGATCGTACGAATGAAATAAAATGGATTGTATGAATGAAATAGAATGGATCGTGCGAATGAATAAAAATAGATCGTATGAATGAATTAGAATGGATAAATTCGTGCAAATGAATTAGAATGGATTGTATGAATGAATTAGAATGGATCATACGAAGGAATTAGAATGGATCGTACGAATGAATTAGAATAGATTGTGCGAATGAATTAGAATGGATCGTATGAATGAATTAGATTGGATCGTATGAATGAATTAGAATGGATCGTGCGAATGAATTAGAATTGATCGTACGAATGAATTAGAATGGATCGTATGAATGAATTAGAATGGATCGTACAAAGGAATTAGAATAGATCGTACGAATGAATTAGAATGGATCGTATGAATGAATTATAATGGATTAGAATGGATCGTGTATCCATTCTAGTTCATTCGTACGATCCATTCTAATTCATTCGCACGATCCATTCTAATTCATTCATACGATCCATTCTAATTCATTCGCACGAATGTATCCATTCTAATTCATTCGTACGATCCATTCTAATTCATTCGCACAATCAGAATGAAATAGATTGGATCGTATTAATGAATTAGAATGGGTTGTACGAATGAATTGGAATGGATCGTATGAATGAATTAGAACGGATCGTACGAATGAGTAAGAATGGATCGTACGAATGAAATAGAATGGATTGTACGAATGAATTAGAATTGATCGTACGAAAGAATTAGAATGGATCGTGCGAATGAATTAGAATGGATCGTACGAATGAATTAGAATGGATCGTACGAAGGAATTAGAATGGATCATATGAATGAATTAGAATGGATCGTATGAATGAATTAGAATGGATCGTACGAATGAATTAGAATGGATCGTGCGAATTAATTAGAATGGATCATACGAATGAATTAGAATAGATCGTACTTATGAATTTGAATGGATCGTACGAATGATTTAGAATGGATACACGATCCATTCTAATTCATTCATACGATCCATCCTAATTCATTCGTACGATCCATTCTTATTCATTCCCCTGAATGTATCCATTCAAATTCATACGTACGATCCATTCTAATTCATTTATACGATCCAATCTAATTCATTCATACAATCCATTCTAATTCATTCGCACGAATTTATCCATTCTAATTCATTCGTACGATCCATTCTATTTCATTTGTACAATCCATTCTTACTCATTCGTACGATCCATTCTAATTCATTTGCACGAATATATCCATTCTAATCCATTCGTACTATGCATTCTAATTCCTTCGTACGATCCATTCTTATTCATTCCCATGAATGTATCCATTCTAATTCATACGTACGATCCATTCTAATTTATTTATACGATCCAATCTAATTCATTCATACAATCCATTCTAATTCATTCGCACGAATGTATCCATTCTAATTCATTCGCACGACCCATTGTAATTCATTCATACGATCCATTCTAATTCATTCATACAATCCAATCTAATTCTTTCACACGAGCCATTCTAATTCATTCGTACGATCCATTCTAATTCATTCGAACAATCCATTCTATTACATTCGTACGATCCATTCTTACTCATTCGTACGATCCATTCTAATTCATTCACACGAATGTATCCATTCTAATTCATTCGTACGATCCATTCTAATTCATTTGTACGATACATTCTAATTCATTCGCACGATCCATTCTAATTCATTCGCACGAATGTATCCATTCTAATTCCTTCATACGATCCATTCTAATTCATTCGTACGATCTATTCTAATTCATTCATACAATCCATTCTAATTCATTCGTACGATCTATTCTAATTCATTCGTACGATCCATTCTAATTCATTCGCACGAATGTATCCACTCTAATTCATTCATACGATCTATTCTAATTCATTCGCACGAATGTATCCATTCTAATTCATTCGTACGGTCCATTCTAATTCATTCTCACAATCTATTCTAATTCATTCATACGATCAATTCTAATTCATTAGCACGATCCATTCTAATTCATTCGTACGATCTATTCTATTTCATTCGTACGATCCATTCTTACTCAATCGTATGATCCATTCTAATTCATTCGCACGAATGTAGCCATTCTAATTCATTCGTACGATCCATTCTAATTCATTCGCATGATCCATTCTAATTTATTAATACGATCCAATCTATATCATTCGTACGATCCATTCTAATTCATTCGCACGAATGTATCTATTCTAATTCATTCGTACGATCCATTCTAATTCATTCGCACAATCTATTCTAATTCATTCGTACGATCCATTCTAATTCATTAACACGATCCATTCTAATTCCTTCGTACAATCCATTCTTACTCAATGAATTAGAATGGATACATTCGTGCGAATGAATTAGAATGGATCTTACGAATGAGTAAGAATGGATCGTACGAATGAAAAAGAATGGATTGTACGAATGAATTAGAATGGATCGTGCCAATGAATTAGAATGGATCGTACGAATGAATTAGAATTGATTGTGCGTCTAATTCATTCATACAATCAATTCTAATTCTTTTGCATGAATGTATCCATTCTTATTCATTCGTATGATCCATTCTAATTCCTTCGTACGATCCATTCTAATTCATTCGCACGAATGTATCAATTCTAATTCATTCGTACGATCCATTCTAATTCATTCGCACAATCTATTCTAATTCATTCGTACGATCAATTCTAATTGATTAGCATGATCCATTCTAATTCATTCTTACTCATTCGTACGATCCATTCTAATTCATTCGCACGAATGTATCCATTCTAATTCATTCGTACGATCTATTCTAATTCATTCGTATGATCCATTCTAATTCATTCGTACGATCCATTTTAATTCATTCGCACGATCCATTCTAATTCATTCGCACGAATGTATCCATTCTAATTCATTCGTACGATCCATTCTAATTCATTCGCACAATCTATTCTATTTCATTTGTACGATCCATTCTAATTCATTCGCACAATCCATTCTAATTCATTCGTACGATCCATTCTAATTCATACGATCCATTCTAATTCATTCGTACGACCCATTCTAATTCATTAATACGATCCAATCTAATTCATTCATAAGATCCATTCTAATTCATTCGCACGAATGTATCCATTATAATTCATTCGTACGATCCATTCTAATTCATTCGCACGATCCATTCTAATTCATTCATACGATCCATTCTAATTCCTTCGTACGATCCATTCTAATTCATTCGCACGATCCATTCTAATTCATTCATACGATCCAATCTAATTCATTCATACGATCCATTCTAATTCATTCATACTATCCATTCTAATTCATTCATACGATCCATTCTAATTCATTCGCACGATCCATTCTAATTCATTCATACGATCCAATCTAATTCATTCATACGATCCATTCTAATTCATTTGTATAATCCATTCCAATTCATTCGTACGATCTATTCTAATTCATTCGTATAATCCATTCTAATTCATTCTAATTCATTCGCACGATCCATTCTAATTCATTCATACGATCCATTCTAATTCATTCATACGATCCATTCTAATTCTTTCACACGATCCATTCTAATTCATTCGTGCGATCCATTCTAATTCATTCGTACAATCCATTCTGTTTCATTCGTACGATCCACTCTTTCTCATTCATACTCGTACGATCCATTCTAATTCATTCCTACGATCCATTCTAATTCTTTCGTACGATCCATTCTAATTCATTCATACGATCCATTCTAATTTATTTGCAAGAATATATCCATTCCAATTCATTCGTACGATCCATTCTAATTCATTAGCACGATCCATTCTAATTCATTCGTACGATCTATTCTATTTCATTCGTACGATCCATTCTTACTCAATCATACGATCCATTCTAATTCATTCGCACGAATGTATCCATTCTAATTCATTCGTACGATCCATTCTAATTCATTCGCACGATCCATTCTAATTTATTCCTACGATCCATTCTAATTCATTCGTACGATCCATTCTAATTCATTCGCACGATCCATTCTAATTCATTCATACGATCCAATCTAATTCATTCATACGATCTATTCTAATTCATTCGTATGATCCATTCTAATTCCTTCATATGATCCATTCTATTTCATTCGTACGATCCATTCTTACTGATTCGTATGATCCATTCTAAATCATTCGCACGAATGTATCCATTCTAATTCATTCGTACGATCCATTCTAATTCATTCGCACGATCCATTCTAATTCATTCATACGATCCATTCTAATTCATACGTATGATCAATTCTAATTTATTCGCACAATCTATTCTAATTTATTCCCACGAACCATTCTAATTAATTCGTACGATCGTGCTAGTGTATTAGAATGGATCGTACGAATGAATTAGAATTGATCGTACGAATGAATTAGAATGGATACATTCGTACGATCGAATTAGAAAGGATCATATGAATGAGCAAGAATGGTCGTACGAATGAAATAGAATGGATCGTACGAGGGAATTAGAATGGATCATACGAATGAATTAGAATGGATCGTATGAATGAATTAGATTGGATCGTATGAATGAATTAGAATGGATCGTGCGAATGAATTAGAATGGATTGTACGAATGAATTAGAATGGATCGTGCGAATGAATTAGAATGGATCGTACGAATGAATTAGAATGGATACATTCGTGCGAATGAATTAGAATGGATCATACGATTGAGTAAGAATGGATCGTACGAATGAAATAGAATAGATCGTACAAATGAATTAGAATGGATCGTGCTAATGAATTTGAATGGATCATACGAATGAATTAGAATGGATATATTCGTGCAAATGAATTAGAATGGATCGTATGAATGAATTAGAATGGATCGTACGAAGGAAATAGAATGGATCGTACGAATGAATTATAATGGATCGTACAAATTAATTAGAATGGATCGTGCTAATGAATTAGAATCGATCGTGCAAATGAATTAGAATGGATCGTACGAATGAAATAGAAAGGATCTTACGAAGGAATTAGAATGGATCGTGTACGAATGAGTAAGAATGGATCATACGAATGAAATAGAATGGATTGTACGAATGAATTATAATGGATTCATTCGTGCGAATGAATTAGAATGGATCGTACGAATGAATTAGAATGGATCGTACGAATGAATTAGAATGGATACATTCGTGCGATTGAATTAGAATAGATTGTGCGACAGGATCGTGCGAATGAATTAGAATGGATCGTACGAATGAATTAGAATGGATACATTCGTGCGAATGAATAAGAATGGATCGTAATAATGGATCGTGCGAATGGATCGTATGATCCATTCTATTTCATTCGTACGATCCATTCTAATTCATTCGCACGATCCATTCTAATTCATTCGCACGAATGTATCCATTCTAATTTATTCGTACGATCCATTCTAATTCATTCGGACAATCTATTCTAATTCATTCGTACGATCAATTCTAATTCATTAGCACGAACCATTCTAATTCATTCATACGATCTATTCTATTTTATTCGTACGATCCATTCTTACTCAATCGTATGATCCATTCTAATTCATTCGCACGAATGTATCCATTCTAATTCATTCGTACGATCCATTCTAATTTATTCGCATGATCCATTCTACTTCATTAATACGATCCATTCTAATTCATTCGCACGAATGTATCCACTCTAATTCATTCGTACGATCCATTCTAATTCATTTGCACGATCAATTCTAATTCATTCATACGATCCATTCTAATTCATTCGTACGATCCATTCTAATTCATTCGCACGAATGTATCCATTCTAATTCATTCATACGATCCATTCTAATTCATTCGCACAATCCATTCTAATTCATTCATATGATCCATTCTAATTCATTCGTACGATCCATTCTTATTCATTCGCACGATCCATTCTAATTCATTCATACGATCCAATCTAATTCATTCATACGATCCATTCTAATTCTTTTGCACGAATGTATCCATTCTAATTCATTCGTACATTCCATTCTAATTCATTCGCACAATCTATTAATGGATCCCTAGATCCATTCTAATTCATTCACACGATCCGTTCTAATTCATTCGTACGATCCATTCTAATTCTTTCGTACGATCCATTCTAATTCATTCCCATAAATGTATCCATTCTAATTGATACGTACGATCCATTCTATTTCATTCGTACGATCCATTCTTACTCATTCGTACGATCCATTCTAATTCATACGCACGAATGTATCCACTCTAATTCATTCGTACGATCCATTCTAATTCATTCGCACGATCCATTCTAATTTATTCATACGATCCATTCTAATTCATTCGTACGATCCATTCTAATTCGTTCGCACGATCCAATCAAATTCATTCGCACGATCCATTCTAATTCATTAATACGATCCAATCTAATTCATTCATACGATCTATTCTAATTCATTCGCACGAATATATCCATTCTAATTCATTCGTACAATCCATGAATTAGAATGGATCGCACGAATGTATCCATTCTATTTTATTCGTACGATCCATTCTTACTCATTCGTACGATCCATTCTAATTCATTCGCACGATCCATTCTAATTCATAAGTACGATCCATTCTAATTCATTCATACGATCCATTCTAATTTATTGGCACGAATATATCCATTCTAATTCATTAGTACGATCCATTCTAATTCATTCGCACGATCCATTCTTATTCATTCATACAACCCATTCTAATTCTTTTACACGAATGTATCCATTCAAATTCATTCGCACGAATGTATCCACTCTAATTCATTCGTACGATCCATTCTAATTCATTCGCACGATCCATTCTAATTCATTCATACGATCCATTCTAATTTATTCGTACGATCCATTCTAATTCATTCGTACGATCCATTCTAATTCCTTCGTACGATCTATTCTATTTCATTCGTACGATCCATTCTTACTCAATCGTATGATCCATTCTAATTCATTCGAACGAATGTATCCATTCTAATTCGATCTATTCTAATTTATTCGTACGATCCATTCTAATTCATTTGCACGATCCATTCTAATTCATTCGTACGATCCATTCTAATTCATAAGTACGATCCATTCTAATTCATTCATATGATCCATTCTAATTCATTTGTACGAATATATCCATTCTAATTCATTCGTACGATCCATTCTAATTCATTCGAACGATCCATTCTAATTCATTCATACAATCCATTCTAATTCTTTTGCACGAATGTATCCATTCTAATTCATTCGCACGATCAATTCTAATTCATTCATACGATCCAATCTAATTCATTCGTACGATCCATTCTAATTCATTCGTACGATCCATTCTAATTCATTCGTACGATCCATTCTAATTCATTCGCACGATCCATTCTAATTCATTCATACGATCCAATCTAATTCATTCATACGATCCATTCTAATTCATTCGTATGATCCATTCCAATTCATTCGTACGATCTATTCTAATTCATTCGTACGATCCATTCTAATTCATTCGCACGATCCATTCTAATTCATTCATACGATCCATTCTATTTCATTCATACAATCCCTTCTAATTCTTTCACACGATCCATTCTAATTCATTCGTACGATCCATTCTAATTAATTCGTACAATCCATTCTATTTCATTCGTACGATCCACTCTTACTCATTCGTACTCGTACGATCCATTCTAATTCATTCGTACGATCCATTCTAATTCTTTCGTACGATCCATTGTAATTCATTCATACGATCCATTCTAATTCATTTGCAAGAATATATCCATTCTAATTCATTCGTACGATCCATTCTAATTCATTAGCACGATCCATTCTAATTCATTCGTACGATCTATTCTATTTCATTCGCATGATCCATTCTTACCCAATCATACGATCCATTCTAATTCATTCGCACGAATGTATCCATTCTAATTCATTCGTACGATCCATTCTAATTCATTCGCACGATCCATTCTAATTTATTCCTACGATCCATTCTAATTTATCAGTATGATCCATTCAAATTCATTCGCACGATCCATTCTAATTCATTCATACGATCCAAAATTAATTCATTCATACGATCCATTCTAATTCATTCATATGATCCATTCTAATTTCTTTGTATGATCCATTCTATTTCATTCGTACGATCCATTCGTACTCATTCGTATGATCCATTCTAAATCATTCGCACGAATGTATCCATTCTAATTCATTCGTACGATCCATTCTAATTCATTCGCATGATCCATTCTAATTCATTCATACGATCCATTCTAATTCATTCGTATGATCAATTCTAATTCATTCGCACAATCTATTCTAATTTATTCGCACGAACCATTCTAATTAATTCGTACGATCGTGCTAGTGAATTAGAATGGATCGTATGAATGAATTAGAATTGATCGTACGAATGAATTAGAATGGATACATTCGTACGATCGAATTAGAAAGGATCATATGAATAAGTAAGAATGGTCGTACGAATGAAATAGCATGGATCGTACGAAGGAATTAGAATGGATCATACGAATGAATTAGAATGGATCATATGAATGAATTAGATTGGATCGTATGAATGAATTAGAATGGATCGTGCGAATGAATTAGAATGGATCGTACGAATGAATTAGAATGGATCGTGCGAATGAATTAGAATAGTTCGTACGAATGAATTAGAATGGATACATTCATGCGAATGAATTAGAATGGATCATACGATTGAGTAAGAATGGATCGTACGAATGAAAGCGAATAGACCGTACAAATGAATTAGAATGGATCGTGCTAATGAATTAGAATGGATCGTACAAATGAATTAGAATGGATATATTCGTGCAAATGAATTAGAATGGATCGTATGAATGAATTAGAATGGATCGTACGAAGGAAATAGAATGGATCGTACGAATGAATTATAATGGATCGTACAAATTAATTAGAATGGATCGTGCTAATGAATTAGAATGGATCGTGCAAATGAATTAGAATGGATCGTACGAATAAAATAGAATGGATCTTACGAAGGAATTAGAATGGATCGCGTACGAATGAGTAAGAATGGATCATACGAATGAAATAGAATGGATTGTACGAATGAATTAGAATGGATTCATTCGTGCGAATGAATTAGAATGGATCGTACGAATGAATTAGAATGGATCATACGAATGAATTAGAATGGATACATTCATGCGATTGAATTAGAATAGATTGTGCGACAGGATTGTGCGAATGAATTAGAATGGATCATACGAATGAATTAGAATGGATACATTCGTGCGAATGAATTAGAATGGATCGTAATAATGGATCGTGCGAATGGATCGTATGATTCATTCTATTTCATTCGTACGATCCATTCTAATTCATTCGCACGATCCATTCTAATTCATTCGTACAATCCATTCTAATTCATTCGCACAATCTATTCTAATTCATTCGTACGATCCATTCTATTCCATTCGTACGATCCATTCTTACTCATTCGTATGATCCATTCTAATTCATTCGCACGAATGTATCCATTCTAATTCGTTCGTACGATTCATTCTAATTCATAAGTACGATCCATTCTAATTCATTCGTACGATCCATTCTAATTCATAAGTACGATCCATTCTAATTCATTCATATGATCCATTCTAATTCATTTGTACGAATATATCCATTCTAATTCATTCGTACGATCCATTCTAATTCATTCGCACGATCCATTCTAATTCATTCATACAATCCATTCTAATACTTTTGCACGAACGTATCCATTCTAATTCATTCGTACGATCCATTCGTACAATCCTTTCTAATTGATACGTACGATCCATTCTATTTCATTCGTACGATCCATTCTTACTCATTCGTACTATCCATTCTAATTCATTCGCACGAATGTATCCACTCTAATTCATTCGTACGATCCATTCTAATTCATTCGCACGATCCATTATAATTCATTCATACGATCCATTCTAATTCCTTCCTATGATCCATTCTAATTCATCCGTACGATCCATTCTAATTCCTTCGTACGATCCATTCTATTTTATTCGTACGATCCATTCTAATTCCTTCGTACGAATGAATTAGAGTGGATACATTCGTACGAATGAATTAGAATCGATTGAATGAATTAGAATGAATTAGAATGGATCGTATGACGTGTGAAATGAATTAGAATAGATCGTACGATTGAATTAGAATGGATCGTATGAATGAATTAGATTGCATTGAATGAATGAATTAGATTGGATCGTATAAATGAATTAGAATGGATCGTGCAAATGAATTAGAATGGATCATACGAAGGAATTAGAATGGATCGTACGAATGAATTAGAATGGATCGTATGACGTGTGAAAGAATTAGAAATATCTATTCTAATTCATTCGCACGATCCATTCTAATTCATTCGCACGATCCATTCTAATTCATTCGTACAATCCATTCTTACTTATTCGTACGATCCATTCTAATTCATTCATACAATCCATTCTAATTCTTTTGCACGAATGTATCCATTCTAATTCCTTTGCACGATCCATTCTAATTCATTCGCACGATCCATTCTAATTCATTCGCACGATCCATTCTAATTCATTCATACGATCCAATCTAATTCATTCATACGATCCATTCTAATTCCTTCGTATGATCCATTCTAATTCCTTCGTACGATCCATTCTAATTCATTCGTACGATCCATTCTAATTCATTCGCACGATCCATTCTAATTCATTCGCATGATCCATTCTAATTCATTGATACGATCCATTCTAATTCATTCGTACGATCCATTCTAATTCATTTGCACGAATATATCCATTCTAATTCATTCGTACGATCCATTCTAATTCCTTCGTACGATCCATTCTAATTCCTTCGTACAATCCATTCTAATTCATTCGCACGATCCATTCTAATTCATTCGCACGATCTATTCTAATTCATTCATACGATCCAATCTAATTCATTCATATGATCCATTTTAATTCATTCGTATGATCCATTCAAATTCATTCGTACGATCCATTCTAATTCATTCGTACGATCCAATCTAATTCATTCATACGATCCATTCTAATTCATTCGTACGATCCATTCTAATTACTTCGTACGATCCATTCTATTTCATTCATACGATCCAATCTAATTCATTCATCCGATCCATTCTAATTCATTCGTATGTATCCATTCTAATTCATTCATATGATCCATTCTAATTCATTCGTACAATCCATTCTAAGTCATTCGCTCAATCTATTCTAATTCATTGTACGATCTATTCTAATTAATTCGTACGATCCATTCTAATTCATTCATACAATCCATTATAATTCATTCGTATGTATCCATTCTAATTCATTCATACGATCCATTCTAATTCATTCGTACGATCCATTCTAATTCATTCGCATAATCTATTCTAATTCATTCGTACGATTCATTCTAATTCATTCATACGATCCAATCTAATTCCTTCATACGATCCAATCTAATTCATTCGTACGATCCATTCTAATTCCTTCGTACGATCCATTCTATTTCATTCATACGATCCAATCTAATTCATTCATACGATCCATTCTAATTCATTCGTATGTATCCATTCTAATTCATTCATAAGATCCATTCTAATTCATTCGTACAATCCATTCTATTTCAATCGTACGATCCATTCTTATTTAATCGTATGATCCATTCTAATTCATTCGCACGAATGGATACATTCGTGCGAATGAATTAGAATGGATCATACGATTGAATTAGAATGGATCGTACGAAGGAATTAGAATGGATCGTACGAAGGAATTAGAATGGATCGTACGAATGAATTAGAATGGATCGTACGAATGAATTAGATTGGATCGTATGAATGAATTAGAATGGATCGTGCGAATGAATTAGAATGGATCGTACGAATGAATTAGAATGGATCGTATGAATGAATTAGAATGGATCGTGTATCCATTCTAATTCATTTGTACGATCCATTCTAATTCATAAGCACGATCCATTCTAATTCATTCATACGATCCATTCTATGTCATTCGTACGATCCATTCTAATTCATTCGAACGATCCATTCTAATTCATTCGTACGATCCATTCTAATTCATTCGCACGAATGTATCCATTCTAATTCATTCGTACGATCTATTCTAATTCCTTCGTACGATCCATTCTTATTCATTCGTACGATCCATTCTAATTCCTTCGTACGATCCATTCTAATTTCTTCGTACGGTCCATTCTAATTCCTTCGTATGCATTCTAATTCATTCGTACGAATGAAATAGAATGGATTGTACGAATGAATTAGAATGGATCGTACGAATGAATTAGAGTGGATACGTTCGTGCGAATGAATTAGAATGGATCGTACGAATGAGTAAGAATGGATCGTACGAATGAAATAGAATGGCAATCCATTCTAATTCATTCGCACGATCCATTCTAATTCATTCATACGATCCATTCTAATTCATTCGTATCATCCATTCTAATTCATTCGCACAATCTATTCTAATTCATTTGTACGATCCATTCTATTTCATTCGTACGATCCATTCTTACTCATTCGTATGATCCATTTTAATTCATTCGCACGAATGTATCCATTCTAATTCATTCGTACGATCCATTCTAATTCCTTCGTACGATTCATTCTAATTCCTTTGTACGACCTATTCTAATTCATTCATACGATCCATTCTAATTCATTCATACGATCCAATCTAATTCATTCATATCATCCATTCTAATTCATTCGTATGATCCATTCTAATTACTTCGTACGATCCATTCTATTTCATTCGTACGATCCATTCTTACTCATTCGTATGATCCATTCTAATTCATTCGCACGAATATATCCATTCTAGTTCATTCGTACGATCCATTCTAATTCATTCGTACGATCCATTCTAATTCATTTGCACGAATGTATCCATTCCTATTCATTCGTACGATCCATTCTAATTCCTTCGTACGATCCAATGAATTAGAATAGATTGTGCGAATGAATTATAATGGATCATACGAATGAATTAGAATGGATACATTCGTGCGAATGAATTAGAATGGATACATTCGTGCGAAAGAATTAGAATAGATCGTATGAATGAATTAGAATGGATCAAATTAATGAATTAGAATGGATCGTGCGAATGAATTAGCATGGATCGTGCTAATGAATTAGAATGGAACGTACGAATGAATTAGAATAGATTGTGCGAATGAATTGGAATGGATCGTGCGAATGAATTAGAAAGGATCGTACGAATGAATTAGAATGGATCGTATGAATGAATTAGACTGGATCGTACGAATGAATTAGAATGGATAGATTCGTGCGAATGAATTAGAATGGATCGTATGAATGAATTAGAATGGATCGTATGAGTGAATTCGAATGGATCGTGCGTGAGTAAGAATGGATCGTACGAATGAAATAGAATGGATTGTACGAATGAATTAGAATGGATCGTGCGTCGTACGAATGAATTAGAATGGATCGTATTAATGAATTAGAATGGATCGTGATAATGAATTAGAATGGATCGTACGAATGAATTAGAATGGATCATATGAATGAATTAGAATGGATACTTACGAATGAATTAGAATGGATCGTATGAATGAATTAGATTGGATCGTATGAATGAATTAGAATGGATCGTGCGTCGTACTTATGAATTAGAATGGATCGTATGAATGAATTAGATTGGATCGTATGAATGAATTAGAATGGATCGTACGAATGAATTAGAATGGATCGTGCTAATGAATTAGAATGGATCGTACGAATGATATAGAATGGATCGTGCGAATGAATTAGAATGGATCGTGCGAATGAATTAGAATGGATCGTACAAATGAATTTGAATGGATAGTACGAATGAATTAGAATGGATTGTACGAATGAATTAGAATGGATCGTGCGAATGAATTAGAATGGATCGTACGAATGAATTAGAATGGATCGTATGAATGAATTAGATTGGATCGTATGAATGAATTCGAATGGATCATACGAATGAATTAGAATGGATCGTGTGAATGAATTAGAATGGATCGTACGAATGAACTAGCATGGACCGTACGAATGAATTAGAATGGATCGTGCTAATGAATTAGAATGGATCCTACGAATGAATTAGAATGGATCGTATGAATGAATTAGAATGGATCGTGCGAATGAATTAGAATGGATCGTATGAATGAGATAGAATGGATCGTATGAATTAGAATGGATTGTACGAAGGAATTAGAATGGATCGTATGAATGAATTAGATTGGATCGTATTAATGAATTAGAATGGATCGTACGAATGAATTAGAATGGATCGTATGAATGAATTAGAATGGATTAGAATGGATCATACGAATGAGTAAGAATGGATCATACGAATGAAATAGAATGGATTGTACGAATGAATTAGAATGGATCGTATGAATGAATTAGAATGGATACATTCGTGCGAATGAATTAGAATGGATACATACGAATGAATTAGAATGGATCGTCTGAATGAATTAGAATGGATCGTACGAATGAATTATAATGGATCGTACAAAGGAATTAGAATGGATCATACGAATAAAATATAATGGGTCGTACAAAGGAATTAGAATGGATCGTACGAATGAATTAGAATAGATACATTCGTGCGAAAGAATTAGAATAGATCGTATGAATGAATTAGAATGGATCGTATGAATGAATTAGAATGGATCGTATGAATGAATTAAATTGGATCGTATTAATGAATTAGAATGGATTGTATGAATGAATTAGAATGGATCGTATGAATGAATTAGAATGGATCGTACGAATGAGTAAGAATGGATCGTATAAATGTATTCGTGCGTGTGAATGAATTAGAATGCATCGTATGAATGAATTAGAGTGGATCGTGCGAATGAATTAGAATGGATTGTACGATCCATTCTAATTCATTCATACAATCCATTCTAATTCTTTTGCACGAATGTATCCATTCTAATTCATTCGTACGATCCATTCTAATTCCTTCGTACAATCCAATCTAATTCCTTCGTACGATCCATTCTATTTCATTCATAAGATCCATTCTTACTCAATCGTATGATCCATTCTAATTCATTTGTACGATCCATTCTAATTCATTCGCACGATCCATTCTAATTCATTCATACGATCCAATCCAATTCATTCATACGATCCATTCTTATTCATTCGCACAATCTATTCTAATTCATTCGTACGATCCATTCTAATTCATTCGCACGAATGTATCCATTCTAATTCATTCGTACAATCCTTTCTAATTCATTCGTACGATCCATTCTAATTCATTCGCACAATCTATTCTAATTCATTCACACGAATGTATCCATTCTAATTCATTCGTACGATCCATTCTAATTCATTCGTACGATCCATTCTAATTCATTCGCACAATCTATTCTAATTCATTCGTACGATCCATTCTAATTCATTCGCACGACCCATTCTAATTCTTTCGTACGATCCATTCTAATTCCTTCGTACGATCCATTCTAATTCCTTTGTACGACCCATTATATTTCATTCGTATGATCCATTCTAATTCCTACGATCCATTCTAATTCATTCGTACAATCCATTCTAATTCATTCGCACGATCCATTCTAATTCATTCGCACATTCTATTTTAATTCATTCATACGATCCATTCTAATTCCTTCGCATGATCCATTCTAATTCATTCATACGATCCATTCTAATTCATTCGTACAATCCATTCTAATTCATTCGCATGATCCATTCTAATTCATTCATACGATCCATTCTAATTCATTCATACAATCCATTATAATTCTTTCACATGATCCATTCTAATTCATTCGTACAATCTATTCTAATTCATTCGTATGATCCATTCTAATTCATTCGTATGATCCATTCTATTTCATTCATACAATCCATTCTAATTCATTCGTGCGAATGAATTAGAATGGATCGTACAAATGAGTAAGAATGGATCGTACGAATGAATTAGAATGGATCGTACGTCTAATTCATACATACGATCCATTCTAATACCTTCGTACGATCCATTATTACGATCCATTAGTCTAATTCATTCATACGTACATTCTAATTCATTCATACGATCCATTATTCTAATTCATTCATACGATCCATTCTAATTCATTAATACGTACAAATTCATGCGTACGATCCATTATTACGATCCATTCTAATTCATTCGTACGATCCATTCTAATTCCTTCATACGATCCATTCTAATTCATTCGTACGACGCACGATCCATTCTAATTCATTCATACGATCCAATCTAATTCATTCATACGATCCATTCTAATTCATTCATATGTATCCATTCTAATTCATTCATACGATCTATTCTAATTCATTCGTATGATCCATTCTAATTCTTTCGCACGATCCATTCTAATTCATTAATACGATCCATTCTAATTCATTCGTACGACGCACGATCCATTCTAATTCATTCATAAGATTCAATCTAATTCATTCATACAATCCATTCTAATTCATTCGTATGTATCCATTCTAATTCATTCATACGATCCATTCTAATTCATTTCGTACAATCCATTCTAATTGCATGATCCATTCTAATTCATTCATACGATCCATTCTAATTCATTCGTACGATCCATTCTAATTCATTCATACGATCGATTCTAATTCATTCGTACGATCCATTCTAATTCATTTGTACGATCCATTCTAATTCATCTAATTTATTCATACGATCCATTCTAATTCATTCATATGTATCCATTCTAATTCATTCATATGATCCATTCTAATTCATTCATACGATCCATTCTAATTCATTCGTATGATCCATTCTAATTCATTCGCACAATCTATTCTAATTCATTCGTACGATCCATTCTATTTCATTCGTACGATCCATTCTATTTCATTCATACGATCCATTCTAATTCATTCGCACGATCCATTCTAATTCATTCATACGATCCATTCTAATTCATTCGTACGATCCATTCTAA
This sequence comes from Chamaelirium japonicum, assembly GCA_947650365.1. Classification (NCBI taxonomy): domain Eukaryota; kingdom Viridiplantae; phylum Streptophyta; class Magnoliopsida; order Liliales; family Melanthiaceae; genus Chamaelirium; species Chamaelirium japonicum. The sequence continues at coordinate 1,444,231 of CANTAL010000040.1, forward strand.
TTCCTTCGTACGATCCATTCTAATTCCTTCATACGATCCATTCTAATTCCTTTGTACGATCCATTCTATTTCATTCGTATGATCCATTCTAATTCCTTCGTACGATCCATTATTATTCATTCCCATGAATGTATCCATTCTAACTCATACGTACGATGCATTCTAATTCCATCGTACGATCCATTCTAATTCATTAGCACGATCCATTCTAATTCATTCGTACGATCCATTCTAATTCCTTCGTACGATCCATTCTAATTCAATCGCACGATCCATTCTAATTCATTCAATACGATCCATTCTAATTCATTCGCACGATCCATTCTAATTCATTCGCACTCATACGATCCATTCTAATTCGTTCGCACGAATGTATCCATTCTAATTCATTCGTATGATCCATTCTAATTCATTCGCACAATCTATTCTAATTCATTCGTACGATCAATTCTAATTGATTCGTATGATCCATTCTAATTCATTCGTACGATCTATTCTATTTCATTCGTAGAATCCATTCTAATTCATTCGTACGAATGAATTAGAATGGATCGTACGAATGAATTAGAATGCAATTAGAATGGATCATGCTAATGAATTAGAATGGATCGTGCTAATGAATTAGAATGGATCGTACGAAAGAATTAGAATGGATACATTCGTGGGAATGAATTAGAATGGATCGTACGAATGAGTAAGAATGGATCGTACGAATGAGTAAGAATGGATCGTACGAATGAAATAGAATGGATTGTTCGAATGAATTAGAATGGATTCATTCGTGCGAATGAATTAGAATGGATCGTGCGAATGAATTAGAATGGATCGTACGAATGAATTAGAATGGATACATTCGTGCGAATAAATTAGAATGGATCGTACGAATGAGTAAGAATGGATCGTACGAATGAAATAGAATGGATTGTACGAATGAATTAGAATGGATCGTCCGAAGGAATTAGAATGGATCATACGAATGAATTAGAATGGATCGTATGAATGAATTAGATTGGATCGTATGAATGAATTAGAATGGATCGTGCGAATGAATTAGAATGGATTGTACGAATGAATTAGAATGGATTGTACGAATGAATTAGAATGGATCGTGCTAATGAATTAGAATGGATCGTACGAATGAATTAGAATGGATCGTGCGAATGAACTAGAATGGATCGTGCGAATGAATTAGAATGGATCGTACGAATGAATTAGAATGGATCGTACGAAGGAATTAGAATGGATCGTGCGAATGAATAAGAATGGATCGTACGAATGAATTAGAATGGATCAAACGAATGAGTAAGAATGGATCGTACGAATGAAATAGAATGGATTGTACGAATGAATTAGAATGGATCGTACGAATGAATTAGAATGGATCGTATGAACGAATTAGAATGGATCGTATGAATGAATTAGAATGGATCGTATGAATGAAATAGAATGGATCGTACGAATAAAATAGAATGGATCGTACTAATGAAATAGAATGGATCATACGAATGAATTAGAATGGATCGTACGAAGGAATTAGAATGGATCGTACGAAGGAATTAGACTGGATCGTACGAAGGAATTAGAATGGATCTAATTCATTCGTACGATCCATTCTAATTCATTCGTATGATCCATTCTAATTCATTCGCACTATCTATTCTAATTCATTCGTACGACGCACGATCCATTGTAATTCATTCATACTATCCAATCTAATTCATTCATACGATCCATTCTAATTCATACGCATGTATCCATTCTAATTCATTCGTACGATCCATTCTAATTCATTCGCACGATCCATTCTAATTCATTAATACGATCCATTCTATTTCATTCGTACGACGCACGATCCATTCTAATTCATTCATACGATCCAATCTAATTCATTCATACGATCCATTCTAATTCAATCGTATGTATCCATTCTAATTCGTTCATACAATCCATTCTAATTCATTTCGTACGATCCATTCTAATTGCACGATCCCTTCTAATTCATTCATACGATCCATTCTAATTCATTCGAACGATCCATTCTAATTCATTGATACGATCCATTCTAATTCATTCGTACGATCCATTCTAATTCATTCGTACGATCCATTCTAATTCATCTAATTCATTCATACGATCCATTCTAATTCATTCGTATGTATCCATTCTAATTCATTCATACGTTCTAATTCATTCGCACGATCCATTCTAATTCATTCATACGATCCATTTTAATTCATTCGTATGATCCATTCTAATTCATTCGCACAATCTATTCTAATTCATTCGTACCATCCATTCTATTTCATTCGTACGATCCATTCTAATTCATACGATCCATTCTATTTCATTCATACGATCCATTCTAATTCATTCGCACAATCCATTCTAATTCATTCATACTCTCCATTCTAATTCATTCGTACGATCCATTCTAATTCCTTCGTACGATCCATTCTAATTTCTTCGTACGATCCATTCTATATCACTCGTATGATCCATTCTAATTCCTTCGTACGATCCATTCTTATTCATTCCCATGAATGTATCCATTCTAATTCATACGTACGATCCATTCTAATTCATTTATACGATCTATTCTAATTCTTTCGCACAAATGTATCTATTCTAATTCATTCGTACGATCCATTCTAATTCATTTGTACGATCCATTCTAATTCATTCGTACGATCCATTTTAATTCATTCAATACGATCCATTCTAATTCATTCGCACAATCCATTCTAATTCATTCGCACTCATACGATCCATTCTTATTCATTCGTACGATCCATTCTAATTCATTCGCACAATCTATTCTAATTCATTCGTACGATCAATTCTAATTCATTCGTACGATCCATTTTAATTCATTCGTACGATCTATTCTAATTCATTCGAACAATCCATTCTATTTCATTCGTACAATCCATTCTAATTAATTCGTACGAATGAATTAGAATGGATCGTACGAATGAATTAGAATGGAATTAAAATGAATCGTGCTAATGAATTAGAATGGATCGTGCGAATAAATTAGAATGGATCATAGAATGAATTAGAATGGATACATTCGTGCGAATCAATTAGAATGGATCGTACGAATGAGTAAGAATGGATCGTACGAATGAAATAGAATAGATTGTACGAATGAATTAGAATGGATTCATTCGTGCGAATGAATTAGAATGGATCGTGCGAATGAATTAGAATGGATCGTACGAATGAATTAGAATAGATCGTACGAATGAATTCGAATGGATACATTCGTGCGAATGAATTAGAATGGATCGTACGAATGAGTAAGAATGGATCGTACGAATGAGTTAGAATGGATCGTACGAAGGAATTAGAATGGATCATATGAATGAATTAGAATGGATCGTATGAATGAATTAGATTGGATCGTATGAATGAATTAGAATGGATCGTGCGAATGAATTAGAATGGATCGTACGAATGAATTAGAATGGATCGTACGAATGAATTAGAATGGATCGTGCTAATGAATTACAATGGATCGTACGAATGAATTAGAATGGATCGTGCGAATGAATTAGAATGGATCGTACGAAAGAATTAGAATGGATCGTACGAAGGAATTAGAATGGATCGTGCGAATGAATAAGAATGGATCGTACGAATGAATAAAAATGGATCGTACGAATGAATTAAAATGGATCATACGAATGAGTAAGAATGGATCGTACAAATGAAATAAAATGGATTGTACAAATAAATTAGAATGGATCGTATGAATGAATTAGAATGGATCGTATGAACGAATTAGAATGGATCGTACGAACGAATTATAATGGATCGTACGAATCAAATAGAATGGATCGTACGAATGAATTAGAATGGATCGTACGAATGAATTAGAATGGATCGTACGAAGGAATTAGAATGGATCGTACGAAGGAATTAGAATGGATCTAATTCATTCGTACGATCCATTCTAATTCATTCGTATGATCGATTCTAATTCATTCGCACAATCTATTCTAATTCATTCGTACGATCCATTCTAATTCCTTCATACGATCCCTTCTAATTCATTCATACGATCCAATCTAATTCATTCGTGCAATCCAATCCTTCGTACAACGAATGAATTAGAATGGATCGTGCGAATGAATTAGAATGGATCGTACTAATTAGAATGGATACATTCGTGTGAAAGAATTAGAATAGATCGTATGAATGAATTAGAATGGATCGTATGAATGAATTAGAATGGATCGTACGAATGAATTAGAATGGATCGTGCGAATGAATTAGAATGGATCGTATGAATGAATTAGAATGGATACATTCGTGCGAAAGAATTAGACTAGATCGTATGAATGAATTAGAATGGATTGTAGGAATGAATTAGATTGGATCGTTTGAATGAATTAGAATGGATCGTGTGAATGAATTAGAATGGATCGTGCGAATGAATTAGAATGGATCGTACGAATGAATTAGAATGGATACATTCGTGCAAAAGAATTAGAATGGATTGTATGAATGAATTAGAATGGATCGTGCTAATGAATTAGAATCGCTCATACGAATGAATTAGAATAGATTGTGCGAATGAATTAGAATGGATCGTACGAATGAATTAGAATGGATCGTAATAATGGATTGTACGAATAAAATAGAATGGATCGTACGAATGAATTAGCATGGATCGTGCTAATGAATTAGAATGGAACGTACAAATGAATTAGAATAGATTGTGCGAATGAATTAGAATGGATCATACGAATGAATTAGATACGAATAGATTGTATGAATAAATTTGAATGGATCGTACGAAGGAATTAGAATGGATCATACGAATGAATTAGAATAGATTGTGCGAATGAATTAGAATGGATCGTACGAATGAATTAGAATGGATTGTATAAATGAATTAGAATGGATCGTATGAATGAATTAGAATGGATCGTGCGAATGAATTAGAATGGATCGTACGAATGAATTAGAATAAATCATATGAATGAATTAGAATGGATCGTGCAAATGAATTAGAATGGATCGTACGAATGAATTAGAGTGGATACATTCGTGCGAATGAATTAGAATGGATCGTACGAATGAGTAAGAATTGATCGTACGAATGAAATAGAATGGATTGTACTTATCAATTAGAATGGATACATTCATGGGAATGAATTAGAATGGATCTTACGAAGGAATTATAATGGATCGTACGAAGGAATTAGAATGGATAAATTCGTGCAAAAGAATTAGAATGGATTGTATGAATGAATTAGAATGGATCTTAGAATGGATCGTACGAATGAGTAAGACTGGATCGTACGAATGTATTAGAATGGATCATACGAATGAGTTAGAATGGATCGTGCGAATGAATAAGACTGGATCGTACGAATGAGTAAGACGAATCGTGCGAATGAATTAGAATGGATCGTGCGAATGAATTAGAATGGATCGTACGAATGAATTAGAATGGATCGTATGAATGAATTAGAATAGATTGTGCGAATAAATTAGAATTTATTATATGAATGAATTAGATTGGATCGTATGAAAGAATTAGAATAGATTGTGTGAAACGTACGAATGAATTAGAATGGATCGTATGAATGAAATAGAATGGATCGTATGAATTAGAATGGATATATTCGTGCAAATGAATTATATGGATCGTATGAATGAATTAGAATGGATCGTACGAATGAATTAGAAGTGATTGTTCGAATGAATTAGAATGGATCGTATGAATGAATTAGAATAGATTGTGCGAATGAATTAGAATGGATTGTATGAATGAATTAGAATGGATCGTGCGAATGAATTAGAATGGATCGTACGATTGAATTAGAACGGATTGTGCGAATGAATTAGAATGGATCGTATGAATGAATTAGAATAGATACATTCGTGCGAATGATTTAGAATGGATCGTACGAATGAGTAAGAATGGATCGTACATTCGTGCGAATGAATTGGAATGGATTGTATGAATGAATTAGATTGGATCGTATAAATGAATTAGAATGGATCGTACGTATGAATTAGAACGGATACATTCATGGGAATGAATAAGAATGGATCGTACGAATGAGTCAGAATGGATCGTACGAATGAAATTGAATGGATTGAACGAATGAATTAGAATGGATACATTCGAGCGAATGAATTAGAATGGATCGTGCGAATGAATTAGAAAGGATCGTACGAATGAATTATAATGGATCGTATGAATGAATTAGAATAGATTGTGCGAATGAATAAGAATGGATTGTACGAATGAATTAGAATGGATCGTGCGAATGAATTAGAATGGATCGTACGAATGAATTAAATGGATACATACGAATGAATTAGAATGGATCATATGAATGAATTAGATTGGATCGTATGAATGAATTAGAATGGATCGTGCGTCGTACGAATGAATTAGAATGGATCGCATTAGTGAATTAGAATGGATCGTGCGAATGAATTAGAATGGATCGTACGAATGAATTAGAATTGATCGTATGAATGAATTAGAATAGATACATACGAATGAATTAGAATGGATCGTATGAATGAATTAAATTGGATCGTATGAATGAATTAGAATGGATCGTGTGTCGTACGAATAAATTAGAATGGATCGTGCGTCGTACGAATGAATTAGAATGGATCGTATTAATGAATTAGAATGGATCGTGCGAATGAATTAGAATGGATCATACGAATGAATTAGAATGGATCCTGTGAAAGAATTAGAATGGATTGTATGATTGAATTAGAATGGATCATATGAATGAATAAGATTGGATCGTATTAATGAATTAGAATGGATCGTGCGAATGACTTAGAATGGATCGTACGAATGAATTAGAATTGATTGTGCGAATGAATTAGAATAGATCGTACGAATGAATTAGAATGGATCGTAATAATGGATCGTACGAATGAAATAGAATGGATCGTATGAATGAATTAGCATGGATCGTGCAAATGAATTAGAATGGATCGTACGAATGAATTAGAATGGATCGTATGAATGAATTAGAATGGATTGTGCAAATGAATTAGAATGGATCGTGCGAATGAATTAGAATGGATAGATTCGTGCGAATGAATTAGAATGGATCGTGCTAATGAATTAGAATTGATCGTGCGAATGAATTAGAATGGATCGTTCTAATTTATTCGTAATTCGTACGATCCATTCTAATTCATTAGCATGATCCATTCTAATTCATTCGTACGATCTATTCTATTTTATTCGTACGATCCATTCTTAGTCAATCGTATGATCCATTCTAATTCATTCGCACGAATGTATCCATTCTAAATCATTCGTACGATCCATTCTAATTTATTCGTACAATCCATTCTATTTCATTCGTACGATCCATTCTTACTCATTCGTATGATCCATTGTAATTCATTCATACAATCCATTCTAATTCATTCGTATAATCCATTCTAATTCATTCGTACGATCCATTCTAATTCATTCGTACGATCAATTCTAATTCATTCGCACGAATGTATCCATCCTTTGTACGATCCATTCAAATTCATTCGTACGATCCATTCTAATTCATTCGTACGATCCATTCTAATTCATTCGCACGATCCATTCTAATTAATTCATATGATCCATTCTAATTCATTCATGCAATCCATTCTAATTCATTTGCGTGAACATATCCATTCTAATTCATTCGTACGATCTATTCTAATTCATTCGTATGATCCATTGTATTACATTCGTATGATTCATTCTATTTCATTCGTACGATCCATTCTAATTCATTGATACGATCCATTCTATTTCATTCGTACGATCCATTCTAATTCATTCACACAATCAATTCTAATTCATTCGTATAATCCATTCTAATTCATTCGTAAGATACATTCTAATTCATTCATACGATCCATTCTAATTCATTCGTACGATCCATTCTAATTCATTCGTACGATCCATTCTAATTCATTCACACAATCAATTCTAATTCATTCGTACGATCCATTCTAATTCATTCGTACGATCTTTGTACGATCCATTCTAATTCCTTCGTACGATCCATTCTAATTCCTTCGTATGATCCATTCAATTTCATTCGTATGATCCTTTCTAATTCCTTCGTCCAATCCATTCTTATTCATTCCCATGAATGTATCCATTCTAATTCATACGTACGATCCATTCTAATTAATTTATAAGATCCAATCTAATTCATTCATACAATCCATTCTAATTCATTCGCACGAATTTATCCATTCTAACTCATTCGTATGATCAATTCTAATTCATTCGCACAATCTATTCTAATTCATTCGTACGTTCCATTCTAATTTATTACGTACGTATGAATTAGAATGGATACATTCATGGGAATGAATAAGAATGGATCATACGAAGGTATTAGAATGGATCAAACGAATAAAATAGAATGGATCGTACGAAGGAATTAGAATGGATCGTACGAAGGAATTAGAATGGATCGTACGAATGAATTATAATGGATATATTCGTGCAAATGAATTAGAATGGATCGTATGAATGAATTAGAATGGATCATACTTATGAATTCGAATGGATCGTACAAATGAATTTGAATGGATACACTATCCATTCTAATTGATTCATACGATCCATTCTAATTCATTCATACGATCCATTCTAATTTATTCGCACGATCCATTCTAATTCATTCATATGATCCAATCTAATTTATTCATACGATCCATTCTAATTCATTCGCACGAATGTATCCATTCTAATTCATTCGTACGATCCGTTCTAATTCATTCGCACAATCTGTTCTACTTTATTCGTACGATCCATTCTAATTCATTCGCACGATCCATTCTAATTCATTTGCACGATCCATTCTAATTCATTCATACAATCCATTCTATTTTCTTACACGAATGTATCCATTCTATTTAATTCGTACGATCCATAATAATTCCTTCGTACGATCCATTCTAATTCCTTCGTACGATCCATTCTATTTCATTCGTATGATCCACTCTAATTCCTTCGTACGATCCATTCAAATTCATAAGATCCATTCTATTTTATTCATACGATCCATTTTAATTCATTCTCACGATCAATTCTAATTCATTCATATGATCCATTCTAATTCATTCGTACAATCCATTCTAATTCATTCGCATGATCCATTAGAATTCACTCATACGATCCATTCTAATTCATTCATACGATCCATTCTAATTCATTCGCACGAATGTATCCATTCTAATTCATTCGTACGATCCGTTCAAATTCATTCGCACAATCTATTCTAATTCATTCGTATGATCCATTCTAATTCATTCGCACGATCCATTCTAATTTATTTGCACGATCCATTCTAATTCATTCATACAATACATCCTAATTCTTTTGCACGAATGTATCCATTCTAATTCATTCGTACAATCCATTCTAATTCCTTCATACAATCCATTCTAATTCCTTCGTACGATCCATTCTAATTCCTTTGTACGACCCATTATATTTCATTCGTATGATCCATTCTAATTCCTTTGTACGATCCATTCTAATTCATTCCCATGAATGTATCCATTCTAATTCTTACGTACGATCTATTCTAATTCATTCATACGATCCAATCAAATTCATTCATACGATCCATTCTAATTCATTTGCACGAATGTATCCATTCTAATTCATTCGTACGATCCATTCTAATTCATTCGCACAATCTATTCTAATTCATTCGTACGATCAATTCTAATTCATTAGCACGATCCATTCTAATTCATTCGTACGATCTATTCAATTTTATTCATACGATCCATTCTTACTCAATCGTATGATCGATTCTAATTCATTCACACGAATGTATCCATTCTAATTCATTCGTACGATCCATTCTAATTCATTCGCACGATCCATTCTAATTTATTCGCACGATCCATTCTAATTCATTCATACGATCCATTCTATTTTATTCGTACGATCCATTCTTACTCATTCGTATGATCCATTCTAATTCATTCGCACAATCTATTCTAATTCATTCATACAATCCATTCTAATTCATTCGTACGATCTATTCTAATTCATTCGTACGATCCATTCTATTTAATTCGCAGGATCCATTCTAATTCATTCATACGATCCATTCTAATTCATTCGTACAATCCATTCTAATTCATTCCATACGATCCATTCTAATTCATTCCCACGATCCATTCTAATTCATTCATACGATCCATTCTAATTCATTCATACAAATGAATTAGAATGGATCGTACGAATGAGTAGGAATGGATCATACGAATGAAATAGAATGGATTGTACGAATGAATTAGAATGGATTCATTCATGCGAATGAATTAGAATAGATTGTGCGAATGAATTAGAATGGATCGTACGAATGAATTAGAATGGATACATTCGTGCGAATGAATTAGAATGGATCGTATGAATGAATTAGAATGGATCGTGCGAATGAATTAGAATGGATCGTGCGAATGAATTAGAATGGATCGTACGAATGAATTAGAATGGATCGTACGAATGAATTAGAATAGATTGTGCGAATGAATTAGAATTGATTGTGCGAATGAATTAGAATGGATTGTGTGAATGAATTAGAATGGATCGTACGAAAGAATTAGAATGGATATATTCGTGCTAATGAATTAGAATGGATCGTATGAATGAATTGGAATGGATCGTATGAATGAATTAGAATGGATACATTCGTGCGAATAAATTAGAATGGATCGTACGAATGAATTATAATGGATCATACGAATGAATTAGAAAGGATCGTGCGAAAGAATTAGAATGGATTGCATGAATGAATTAGAAAAGATCGTGCGAATAAATTAGAATGGATCGTACGAATGAATTAGAATGGATCGTATGAATGAATTAGAATAGATCGTGCGAATGAATTAGAATGGATCGTACGAATGAGTAAGAATGGACCGTATGAATGAATTAGATTGGATCGTATTAATGAATTAGAATGGATCGTACGAATGAATTAGAATGGATCGTACGAATGAATTAGAATGGATGTATTTGTGCGAATGAATTAAAATGGATCGTATGAATGAATTAGAATGGATCGTATGAGTGAATTCGAACGGATCGTACGAATGTAATAGAATGGATCGTACGAATGAATTAGAATGGATCGTTCTAATGAATTTGAATGGATCGTACGAATAAATTAGAATAGATTATGCGAATGAATTAGAATGGATCGTACGAATGAATTAGAATGGATACATTCGTGCGAATGAATTAGAAAGGATCGTATGAATGAATTAGAATGGATCGTGCGAATGAATTAGAGTGGATCGTACGAATGAATCAGAATGGATACATTCGTGCGAATGAATTAGAATGGATCGTATGAATGAATTAGAATGGATCATACTTATGAATTAGAATGGATCGTATGAATGAATTAGAATGGATACACGATTCATTCTAATTCATTCATACGATCCATTCTAATTCATTCGTACGATCCTTTCTAATTCATTCATACGATCCATTCTAATTCATTCGCACGAATGTATCCATTCTAATTCATTCGTACGATCCATTCTAATTCATTCGTACAATCTATTCTAATTCATTCGTACAATCCATTTTAATTTATTCGCACGATCCATTCTAATTCATTTGCACGATCCATTCTAATTCATTCATACAATCCATTCTAATTTGTTTGCACGAATGTATCAATTCTAATTCATTCGTACGATCCATTCTAATTCCTTCGTACGATCAATTCTAATTCCTTCGTACGATCCATTCTAATTCCTTTGTATGACCCATTATATTTCATTCGTATGATCCATTCTAACTCCTTTGTACGATCCGTTCTAATTCATTCCCAAGAATATATCCATTCCATTCTAATTCATTCGTACGATCCATTCTAATTCATTCACACGAATGTATCCACTCTAATTCATTCATTCGATCCATTCTAATTCCTTCGTACGATCCATTCTATTCCATTCATATGATCTATTCTATTTCATTCGTATAATCCATTCTAATTCATTCGCACGTTCCATTCTAATTCATCCATACGATCCATTCTAATTCATTCGTACGATCCATTCTAATTCATTCGTACGATCCATTCTAATTCATTCGCACAATCTATTCTAATTCATTCGTACGATCCATTCTAATTCATTCGCACGATCCATTCTAATTCATTCATACGATCCATTCTATTTCATTCGTACGATCCATTCTAATTCATTCGCATGAATGTATCCATTCTAATTCATTCGTATGATCCGTTCTAATTCATTCGCACGATCCATTCTAATTCATTAATACGATCCAATCTAATTCATTCATACGATCCATTCTAATTCATTCGCACGAATGTATCCATTCTAATTCATTCGTACGATCCATTCTAATTCATTCAGACAATCTATTCTAATTCATTCGTACGATCCATTCTAATTCATTCGTACGATCCATTCTAATTCATTTGTACGAATATATCCATTCTAATTCATTCGTACGATCCATTCTAATTCCTTCGTACGATCCGTTCTAATTCCTTCATACAATCCATTCTAATTCTTTCGCACAATCCTTTCTAATTCATTCGTACGATCCATTCTAATTCATTCGTACGATCCATTCTAATTCCTTCGTACGATCCATTCTAATTCATTCGCACGATCCATTCTAATTCCTTCGTATGATCCATTCTTATTCATTCCCATGAATGTATCCATTCTAATTCATACGTACGATCCATTCTAATTCATTTATACGATCCAATCTAATTCATTCGTACAATCCATTCTAATTCATTCACACGAATATATCCATTCTAATTCATTCATACGATCCATTCTAATTTATTTGCACGAATGTATCCATTCTAATTCATTCGTACGAGCCATTCTAATTCATTCGTACGATCCATTCTTATTCATTCATACGATCCATTCTAATTCATTCGTACAACATTCTAATTCATACGTATGATCCATTCTAATTCATTCGTACGATCCATTCTAATTCATTCGTACGATCTATTCTAATTCATTCGCACGATCCATTCTAATTCATTCGTATGATCCATTCTAATTCATTCGTACGATCCATTCTATTTCATTCGCACGATCCATTCTAATTCATTCATACGATCCAATCTAATTCATAAGTACGATCCATTCTAATTCATTCATACGATCCATTCTAATTCATTCGCACGAATGTATCCATTCTAATTTATTCGTACGATCCATTCTAATTCATTCACACAATCTATTCTAATTCATTCGTACGATCAATTCTAATTCATTAGCACGATCCATTCTAATTCATTTGTATGATCTATTATATTTCATTCGTACGATCCATTCTAATCCATTCTTACTCAATCGTATGATCTATTCTAATTCATTCGTACGATCTATTCTAATTCATTCGCACAATAAATTCTAATTCATTCATACGATCTATTCTAATTCATTTGCACGATCCATTCTACTTCATTCATACAATCCATTCTATTTCATTCTAATTCATTCGTACGATCCATTCTAATTCATTCCTATGATCCATTCTAATTCATTCGTACAATCCATTCTATTTCATTCGTACGATCCATTCTAATTTATTCGAACAATCCATTCTTATTCATTCGTACGATCCATTCTACGATCCATTCTAATTCATTCGTACGTTCCATTCTAATTCATTAGCACGATCCCTGCTAATGAATTAGAATTGATGCGATGAATTGGAATGGAATGGATTGTACTTATGAATTAGAATGGATCGTACGAATGAATTAGAATGGATACATTCGTGCAAAAGAATTAGAATGGATTGTATGAATGAATTAGAATGGATCGTACGAATGAATTAGAATGGATCGTACAAACAAATTAGAATGGATACATTCGTGTGAATGAATTAGAATGGATTGTACGAATGAATTAGAATGGATCGTACGAATGAATTAGAATGGATCGTGTGAAAGAATTAGAATGGATTGTATGAATGAATTAGAATGGATCGTATGAATGAATTAGAATGGATCGTGTGAATGAATTAGAATAGATACATTCATGGGAATGAATTAGAATAGATCGTACAAAGGAATTAGAATGGATGCGAATGAATTAGAATGGAATGTATCGTACTTATGAATTAGAACGGATCGTACGAATGAATTAGAATGGATACATTCGTGCGAATGAAATAGAATGGATCGTACGAATGAATTAAAATGCGTGCGAATGAATTAGAATGGATCGGATGAATGAATTAGAATGGATCGTACGAATGAATTAGAATGGATCGAATTAGAATGGATCGTGCGAAGGAATTAGAATGGATCATACCAATGAATTAGAATGGATCGTATGAATGAATTAGATTGGATCGTATGAATGAATTAGAATGGATCGTACGAACGAATTAGAATGGATCGTATGAATGAAATAGAATGGATCGTATGAGTACGAATGAATTAGAATAGATTATGCGAATGAATTAGAATGGATCGTACGAATGAATTAGAATGGATACATTCGTGCGAATGAATTAGAATGGATCGTATGTATGTATTAGATTGGATCGTATTAATGAATTAGAATGGATCGTGCAAATGAATTAGAATGGATCGTACGAATGAATTAGAATAGATCATACGAATGAATTAGAATGGATCGTAATAATGGATCGTACGTATGAATTTGTATGTATGAATGGATTAGAATGGATCGAATTAGAATGGATCGTACGAAGGAATTAGAATGGATCGTACGAATGAATTAGAGTGGATACATTCGTGCGAATGAATTAGAATGGATCGTACGAATGAGTAAGAATGGATCGCACAAATGAAATAGAATGGATCGTACGTATCAATTAGAATGGATACATTCATGGGAATGAATTAGAATGGATCGTACGAATGAATTATAATGGATACATTCGTGCGAATGAATTAGAATGGATTATACGAATGAGTAAGAATGGATCGTACGAATGAAATAGAATGGATTGTACGAATGAATTAGAATGGATCGCACGAATGAATTAGAATGGATCGTGCGAATGGATTAGAATGGATAGTACGAATGAATTACAATGGATACATTCGTGCGAATGAATTAGAATGGATCGTACGAATGAATAATAATGGATCGTACAAATGAAATAGAATGGATTGTACGAATGAATTAGAATGGATTGTACGAATGAATTAGAATGGATACATTCGTGCGAATGAATTAGAATGGATCGTATAAGTGCGAATGAATTAGAATGGATCGTGCGAATGTGCGAATGAATTAGAATGGATTGTATGAATGAATTAGATTGGATCGATTGTATGAATGAATTAGAATGGATTGTGCGAATGAATTAGAATGGATCGTACGAATGAATTAGAATGGATACATTTGTGCGAATGAATTAGAGTACGATCCATTCTTACTCACTCGTACGATCCATTCTAATTCATTCGCACGAATGTATCCATTCTAATTCCTTCGTATGATCCATTCTAATTCATTCGCACGATCCATTCTAATTCATTCGCACAATCTATTCTAATTCATTCATACGATCCATTCTAATTCATTCCCACGAATGTATCCATTCTAATTCATTCGTACGATCCATTCTAATTCCTTCATACGAATGTATCCACCCTAATTCATTCGTACGATCCATTCTAATTCATTCGCACGATCCATTCTAATTCATTCGTACGATCCATTCTAATTCATTCGCATGATCCATTCTAATTCATTCGTCGTACGAAGGAATTTGAATGGATACATTCGTGCGAATGAATTAGAATAGATCGTGCGAATGAATTAGAATGGAGCGTACGAATGAATTAGAATGGATCGTATTAATGAATTAGAATGGATCGTGCGAATGAATTAGAATGGATCGTACGAATGAATTAGAATGGATCGTACGAATGATTTAGAATGGATCGTATGAATGAATTAGAATGGATCGTGCGAATGAATTAGAATGGATCAT
Organism: Chamaelirium japonicum; assembly: GCA_947650365.1. Taxonomy (NCBI): domain Eukaryota; kingdom Viridiplantae; phylum Streptophyta; class Magnoliopsida; order Liliales; family Melanthiaceae; genus Chamaelirium; species Chamaelirium japonicum. The sequence continues at coordinate 1,460,249 of CANTAL010000040.1, forward strand.
GCGAATGAATTAGAATGGATCGTACGAATGAATTACAATGGATCGTATGAATGAATTAGATTGGATCGTGCGAATGAATTAGAATGGATCGTATGAATGAATTAGAATGGATTGTGCGAATGAATTAGAATGGATCATACGAATGAATTAAAATGGATACATTTGTGCGAATGATTTAGAATGGATTGTATGCATGAATTAGAATAGATCATATGAATGAATTAGAATGGATCGTGCGAATGAATTAGAATGGATTGTACGAATGAATTAGAATGGATCGTATGAATGGATTAGAATGGATCGTGCAAATGAATTAGAATGGATCGTACGAATGAATTAGAATGGATCGTACGAATGAATTAGAATGGATCGTATGAATGAATTAGAATGGATCGTGCGAATGAATTAGAATGGATCATATGAATGAAATAGAATGGATCGTATGAATTAGAATGGATCGTACGAAGGAATTAGAATGGATCGTATGAATGAATTAGATTGGATCGTGGATACATTCGTGCGAATGAATTAGAATGGATCGTACGAATGAATTAGAATGGATTGTACGAATGAATTAGAATGGATCGTGCGAATTAATTAGAATGGATCGTACGAATGAATTAGAATGGATACATTCGTGCAAATGAATTAGAATTTATCGTATGAACGAATTAGAATGCACGAATGTATCCATTCTAATTCATTCGTATGATCCATTCTAATTCATTCGTACGATCTATTCTATTTCATTTGTACGATCCATTCTATTTCATTCGTACGATCCATTCTTACTCATTCGTATGATCCATTCTAATTCATTCGCATGCACGATCCATTCGAATTCACTCATACGATCCATTCTAATTCATTTATACGATAAAGGAATTAGAATGTATCGTATGACTGAATTAGATTGGATCGTGCGAATGAATTAGAATGGATCGTACGAATGAATTAGAATAGATTGTGTGAATGAATTAGAATGGATCGTACGAATGAATTAGAATGGATAAATTCGTGCGAATGAATTAGAAAGGATTGTATGAATGAATTAGATTGGATCGTATAAATGAATTAGAATGGATCGTACGTATGAATTAGAATGGATACATTCATGAGAATGAATAAGAATGGATCGTACGAATGAATAAGAATGGAACGTACGAATGAATTAGAATGGATCATACGAATGAATTAGAATGGATCGTACGAATGAAATAGAATGGATCGTACGAATGAAGTAGAATAGATTGCGAATGAATTAGAATGGATCATACGAATGAATTAGAAAGGATCGTATGAATGAACTAAAATGGATCGTGCGAATGAATTAGAATGGATCGTACGTACGAAGGAATTAGAATGGATCGTACGAAGGAATTAGAATGGATCGTACGAATGAATTAGAATAGATTGTGCGAATGAATTAGAATGGATCGTATAAATGAATTAGAATGGATCGTATGAATGAATTAGAATGGATTGTGCGAATGAATTAGAATGGATCGTACGAATGAATTAGAATGGATACATTCGTGCGAATGAATTAGAATCGCACAATCTATTCTAATTCATTCGCACGATCCATTCTAATTCATTTGCACAATTCATTCTAATTCCTTCATACGATCCATTCTTATTTATTTCCATGAATGTATCCATTCTAATTTATACGTACGATCCATTCTAATTCATTCATACAATCCATTCTAATTCATTTATACGATCCAATCTAATTCATTCATACAATCCATTCTAATTCATTCGCATGAATTTATCCATTCTAATTCATTCGTACGATCCATTCTAATTCATTCACACAATCCATTCTAATTCATTCATACGATCCATTCTAATTCATTCGTACGATCCATTCTAATTCCTTCGTACGATCCATTCTAATTCATTTATACGATCCAATCTAATTCATTCATACAATACACGATCCATTCTAATTCATTCGCACGAATGTATCCATTCTAATTCATTCGTACGATCCATTCTAATTCATTCGCACAATCTATTCTAATTCATTCGTACGATCAATTTAAATTCATTAGCACGATCCATTCTAATTCATTCGTACGATCTATTCTATTTCATTCGTACGATCCATTCTTACTCAATCGTATGATCCATTCTATTTCATTCGCACGAATGTATCCATTCTAATTCATTCGTACGATCCATTCTAATTCATTCGCACGATCTATTCTAATTCAATCGTATGATCCATTCTAATTCATTCGCACGAATGTATCCATTCTAATTCCTTCATACGATCCATTCTAATTCATTCGTATGATCCATTCTAATTCATTCGCACGATCCATTCTAATTCCTTCGTACGATCCATTCTTATTCATTCCCATGAATGTATCCGATCGTACGAATGAATTAGAATGGATCGTGTACAATCCATTCTAATTCATTCGCACAAATGTATCAACTCTAATTCATTCGTACGATCCATTCTAATTCATTCATACATGTACGAATGAATAAGAATGGATACATTCGTGCGAATGATTTAGAATGGATCGTACGAATGAAATAGAATGGATTATACGAATGAATTAGAATGGATACATTCGTGCGAATGAATTAGAATGGATCGTACGAATGAATTAGAATAGATTGTCCAAATGAATTAGAATGGATCGTACGAATGAATTAGAATGGATACATTCATGCGAATGAATTTGAATAGATCGTACGAATGAATTAGAATGGATCGTATGAGTGAATTAGAATGGATACGAAGGAATTAGAATGGATCGTACGAAGGAATTAGAATGGAGAATGGATCGTGCGAATGAATTAGAATGGATCGTGCGATAAGAATGGATCGTACGAATTAAATAGAATAGATTGTACGAATGAATGAATTTGGATCGTGCTAATGAATTAGAATGGATCGTACGAATTACGAATAAATTAGAATGAATTAGAATGGATTGTATGAATGAATTAGAATGGATCGTAAGAATGAATTAGAATGCATTCTAATTCATTCGTACGATCTATTCTAATTCATTTGCACGAATGTATCAATTCTAATTCATTCATACGATCCATTCTAATTCATTCATACAATCCATTCTAATTCTTTTGCATGAATGTATCTATTCTAATTCATTCGTACGATCCATTCTAATTCATTCGTACGATCCATTCTAATTCATTAATACGATCCAATCTAATTCATTCATACGATCCATTCTAATTCAATGAATTAGAATGGATTGTACGAATGAATAAGAATGGATCGTACGAAGGAATTAGAATGGATCATACGAATGAAATAGAATGGATCGTACGAAGGAATTAGAATGGATCGTACGTACGAAGTAATTAGAATGGATCGTACGAAGGAATTAGAATGGATCGTACGAATGAATTAGAATGGATTGTATGAATGAATTAGAATGGATACATTCGTGCGAATGAATTAGAATGGATCGTACAAATGAATTAGAATGAATCGTGCGAATGAATTAGAATGGATCATACGAATGAATTAGAATGGATCGTATGAATGAATTACAATAGATCGTCCGAATGAATTAGAATGGATATATTCGTGCGAATAAATTAGAATGGATCGTACGAATGAGTAAGAATGGATCGTACGAATGAATTAGAATGGATCGTACGAATGAATTAGAATTGATCGTACGAATGAATTAGAATGGATCGAACGAATGAATTAGAATGGATACATTCGTGCAAAAGAATTAGAATGGATCGTGCTAATGAATTAGAATTAATCGTACGAATGAATTAGAATAGATTGTGCAAATGAATTAGAATGGATCGTACGAATGAATTAGAATGGATACATTCGTGCGAATGAATTAGAATGGATCGTACGAATGAATTAGAATGGATCGTACGAATGTATTAGAATGGATCGTACGAATGTATTAGAATAGATTGTGCGAATGAATTAGAATGGATTATACGAATGAATTAGAATGGATCGTATTAATGAATTAGAATGGGTCGTACGAATAAATTAGAATGGATCGTACGAATGAATTAGAATGGATCGTATGAATGAATTAGAATGGATCATACGAATGAGTAAGAATAGATCGTACGAATGAAATAGAATGGATCGTACGCATTCTAATTCATTCGTATGATCCATTCTAATTCATTAATATGATCCAATCTAATTCATTCGTACGATCCATTCTAATTCATTCGTATCATCCATTCTAATTCATTCGCACGATCCATTCTAATTTATTCATACGATCCATTCTAAGTGATTCGTACGATGCATTCTAATTCATTCGCACGATCCATTCTAATTCATTCATACAATCCATTCTAATTTTTTCGCACGATCCTTTCTAATTCATTCGTACGATCCATTCTAATTCATTCGTACAATCCATTCTATTTCATTCGTACGATCCATTCTTACTCATTCGTATGATCCATTCTAATTCATTCGCACGAATGTATCCTATGAATGAATTAGAATGGATATATTCATGCAAATGAATTAGAATGGATCGTATGAATGAATTAGAATGGATCGTACGAATAAATTAGAATGGATCGTACGAATGAATTAAAATGGATCGTACGAATGAATTAGAATGCATCGTATGAATGAATTAGAATGGATCGTACGAATGAATTAGAATGGATCGTACGAATGATTTAGAATGGATACATTCGTGCGAATGAATTAGAATGGATCGTACGAAGGAATTAGAATGGATCATACGAATGAATTAGAATGGATCGTATGAATGAATTAAAGTGGATACATTCGTACGAATGAAATAGAATGGATTGTACGAATGAATTAGAATGGATACGAATGAATTAGAATGGAATAGATCGTACTTATAAATTAGAATGGATCGTGTGAATGAATTAGAATGAATCGTACGAATGAATTAGAATGGATCGTACGAATGAATTAAAATGGATCGTACGAATGAATAAGATTGGATCGTATGAATGAAATAGAATAGATTGTATGAATTAGAATGGATCGTATGAATGAATTAGATTGGATCGTGCGAATGAATTACAATGGATCGTACGAATGAATTAGAATAGATTGTGCGAATGAATTAGAATGGATCGTACGAATAAATTAGAATGGATCGTAATAATGGATCGAACGAATGAAATAGAATGGATCGTACGAATGAATTAGCATGGATCGTGCGAATGAATTAGGATGGATCATACGAATGAATTAGAATGGATACATTCGTGCGAATGAATTAGAATGGATCGTATGAATGAATTAGATTAGATCGTATTAATGAATTAGAAAAGATCGTGCGAATGAATTAGAATGGCTCATACGACTGAATTACAATCGATACATTCGTGCGAATGAATTAGAATGGATCATACGATTGAGTAAGAATGGATCATACGAATAAAATAGAATAGATCGTACGAATGAATTAGAATTGATCGTGCTAATGAATTAGAATGGATCGTACGAATTACGAATAAATTAGAACGATCCATTCTAATTCATTCGCACGATCAATTCTAATTCATTAGCACGATCCATTCTAATTCATTCGCACGAATGTATCCATTCTAATTCATTCGTACGATCTATTCTAATTCATTCATACGATCCATTCTAATTCATTCATACGATCCATTCTAATTCATTTGCACGAATATATCCATTCTAATTCATTCGTTCGATCCATTCTAATTTATTCATACGATCCATTCTAATTCCTTCATACAATCCATTCTAATTCTTTCACACGATCCATTCTAATTCATTCGTACGTTCCATTCTAATTCATTAGCACAATCCATGCTAATTCATTCGTACAATCCATTCTAATTCATTCGTACGATCCATTCTATTTCATTCGCACGAATGTATCCATTCTAATTCATTCGTGCGATCCATTCTAATTCATTCGCATGAATGTATCCATTCTAATTCATTCGTACGATCCATTCTAATTCATTCGTACAATCCATTCTAATTCATTCATATAATTCATTCTAATTCTTTTGCACGAATGTATCCATGCTAATTCATTCGTACGATCCATTCTAATTCATTCATACAATCCATTCTAATTCATTCATATAATTCATTCTAATTCTTTTGCACGAATGTATCCATGCTAATTCATTCGCACGATCCATTCTAATTCATTCATACAATCCATTCTAATTTTTTCGCACGATCCTTTCAAATTCATTCGTACGATCCATTCTAATTCATTCGTACAATCCATTCTATTTCATTCGTACGATCCATTCTTACTCATTCGTATGATCCATTCTAATTCATTCGCACGAATGTATCCTATGAATGAATTAGAATGGATATATTCGTGCAAATGAATTAGAATGGATCATATGAATGAATTAGAATGGATCGTACGAATAAATTAGAATGGATCGTACGAATGAATTAGAATGGATTGTACGAATGAATTAGAATGCATCGTATGAATGAATTAGAATGGATCGTACGAATGAATTAGAATGGATCATACGAATGAATTAGAATGCATCGTATGAATGAATTAGAATGGATCGTACGAATGAATTAGAATGGATCGTACGAATGATTTAGAATGGATACATTCGTGCGAATGAATTAGAATGGATCGTACGAACGAATTAGAATGGATCGTACGAATGAATTAGAATGGATCGTATGAATGAATTAAAGTGGATACATTCGTACGAATGAAATAGAATGGATTGTACGAATGAATTAGAATGGATACGAATGAATTAGAATGGAATGGATCGTACTTATAAATTAGAATGGATCGTGTGAATGAATTAGAATGAATCGTACGAATGAATTAGAATGGATCGTACGAATGAATTAGAATGGATCGTACGAATGAATTAGAATGGATCGTACGAATGAATAAGATTGGATCGTATGAATAAAATAGAATAGATTGTATGAATTAGAATGGATCGTATGAATGAATTAGATTGGATCGTGCGAATGAATTACAATGGATCGTACGAATGAATTAGAATAGATTGTGCGAATGAATTAGAATGGATCGTACGAATAAATTAGAATGGATCATAATAATGGATCGAACGAATGAAATAGAATGGATCGTACGAATGAATTAGCATGGATCGTGCGAATGAATTAGAATGGATCATACGAATGAATTAGAATGGATACATTCGTGCGAATGAATTAGAATGGATCGTATGAATGAATTAGATTAGATCGTATTAATGAATTAGAATAGATCGTGCGAATGAATTAGAATGGCTCATACGAATGAATTAGAATCGATACATTCGTGCGAATGAATTAGAATGGATCATACGATTGAGTAAGAATGGATCATACGAATAAAATAGAATAGATCGTACGAATGAATTAGAATTGATCGTGCTAATGAATTAGAATGGATCGTACGAATTACGAATAAATTAGAACGATCCATTCTAATTCATTCGCATGATCAATTCTAATTCATTAGCACGATCCATTCTAATTCATTCGCACGAATGTATCCATTCTAATTCATTCGTACGATCTATTCTAATTCATTTATACGATCCATTCTAATTCATTCATACGATCCATTCTAATTCATTTGCACGAATATATCCATTCTAATTCATTCGTACGATCCATTCTAATTCATTCGCACGAACCATTCTAATTCATTCGCACGAATGTATCCATTCTAATGCATTCGTACGATCCATTCTAATTCATTCGCATGAATGTATCCATTCTAATTCATTCGTACGATCCATTCTAATTCATTCGTACAGTCCATTCTAATTCATTCATATAATTCATTCTAATTCTTTTGCACGAATGTATCCATGCTAATTCATTCGTACGATCCATTCTAATTCATTCATACAATCCATTCTAATTCATTCATATAATTCATTCTAATTCTTTTGCACGAATGTATCCATGCTAATTCATTCGCACGATCCATTCTAATTCATTCATACAATCCATTCTAATTTTTTCGCACGATCCTTTCTAATTCATTCGTACGATCCATTCTAATTCATTCGTACAATCCATTCTATTTCATTCGTACGATCCATTCTTACTCATTCGTATGATCCATTCTAATTCATTCGCACGAATGTATCCTATGAATGAATTAGAATTGATATATTCGTGCAAATGAATTAGAATGGATCGTATGAATGAATTAGAATGGATCGTACGAATAAATTAGAATGGATCGTACGAATGAATTAGATTGGATCGTACGAATGAATTAGAATGCATCGTATGAATGAATTAGAATGGATCGTACGAATGAATTAGAATGGATCGTACGAATGATTTAGAATGGATACATTCGTGCGAATGAATTAGAATGGATCGTACGAAGGAATTAGAATGGATCGTACGAATGAATTAGAATGGATCGTATGAATGAATTAAAGTGGATACATTCGTACGAATGAAATAGAATGGATTGTACGAATGAATTAGAATGGATACGAATGAATTAGAATGGAATGGATCGTACTTATAAATTAGAATGGATCGTGTGAATGAATTAGAATGAATCGTACGAAAGAATTAGAATGGATCGTACGAATGAATTAGAATAGATCGTACGAATGAATTAGAATGGATCGTACGAATGAATAAGATTGGATCGTATGAATGAAATAGAATAGATTGTATGAATTAGAATGGATCGTATGAATGAATTAGATTGGATCGTGCGAATGAATTAGAATGGATCGTACGAATGAATTCGAATAGATTGTGCGAATAAATTAGAATGGATCGTACGAATGAATTAGAATGGATCGTAATAATGGATCGAACGAATGAAATAGAATGGATCGTACGAATGAATTAGCATGGATCGTGCGAATGAATTAGAATGGATCATACGAACGAATTAGAATGGATACATTCGTGCTAATGAATTAGAATGGATCGTATGAATGAATTAGATTAGATCGTATTAATGAATTAGAATAGATCGTGCGAATGAATTAGAATGGCTCATACGAATGAATTAGAATCGATACATTCGTGCGAATGAATTATAATGGATCATACGATTGAGTAAGAATGGATCATACGAATAAAATAGAATAGATCGTACGAATGAATTAGAATTGATCGTGCTAATGAATTAGAATGGATCGTACGAATTACGAATAAATTAGAACGATCCATTCTAATTCATTCGCACGATCAATTCTAAATCATTAGCACGATCCATTCTAATTCATTCGCCCGAATGTATCCATTCTAATTCATTCGTACGATCTATTCTAATTCATTTATACGATCCATTCTAATTCATTCATACGATCCATTCTAATTCATTTGCACGAATATATCCATTCTAATTCATTCGTTCGATCCATTCTAATTCATTCATACGATCCATTCTAATTCATTCATACAATCCATTCTAATTCTTTCACACGATCCATTCTAATTCATTCGTACGTTCCATTCTAATTTATTAGCACAATCCATGCTAATTCATTCGTACAATCCATTCTAATTCATTAGCACGATCCATTCTAATTCATTCGCACGAATGTATCCATTCTAATTCATTCGTACGATCCATTCTAATTCATTCACATGAATGTATCCATTCTAATTCATTCGTACGATCCATTCTAATTCATTCATACAATCCATTCTAATTCATTCATATAATTCATTCTAATTCTTTTGCACGAATGTATCCATGCTAATTCATTCGTACGATCCATTCTAATTCATTCATACGATCCATTCTAATTCATTCGCACTATCCATTCTAACTCATACGTGCGATCCATTCTATTTCATTCGTACGATCCATTCTAATTCATTCGTACGATCCATTCTAATTCATTCGTACGATCCATTCTTATTCATTCCCATGAATGTTTCCATTCTAATTCATACGTACGATCCATTCCAATTCATTTGCATGAATATATCCATTATAGTTCATTAGTAGGATACATTCGTGTGAATGAATTAAAATGGATCATACGAATGAGTAAGAATGGATCGTACGAATGAATTAGAATAGATCGTACGAATGAATTAGAATGGATCGTGCTAATGAATTAGAATTGATCGTACGAATGAATTAGAATCGATTGTGCGAATGAATTAGAATGGATCGTACGAATGAATTAGAATGGATACATTCGTGCGAATGAATTAGAATAGATCATACGAATGAATTAGAATGGATCGTACGAATGAAATAGAATAGATTGTGCGAATGAAATAGAATGGATCGTATGAATAAATTAGATTACGATCCATTCTATTTCATTCGTATGATCCATTCTAATTCCTTCGTACAATCCATTCTATTTCATTCGTACGATTCATTCTAATTCATTCGTACAATCCATACATTCGTACGAAGGAATTAGAATGGATTGTACGAATGAATTAGAATGGATCGTACGAATGAATTAGATTGGATCGTATGAATGAATTAGAATGGATCGTGCGAATGAATTAGAATGGATCGTGCGAATGAATTAGAATGGATCGTACGAATGAATTAGAATGGATCGTACGAATGAATTAGAATGGATACATTCGTGCGAATGAATTAGAATGGATCATACGAATGAGTAAGAATGGATCATACGAATGAATTAGAATGGATCGTACGAATGAATTCATACAGGTACGAATGAATTAGAATGGATACATTCGTGCGAATGAATTAGAATTAGAATGGATCATGCGAATGAATTAGAATGGATCGTATGAGTGAATTAGAATGGATTGTGCGAATGAATTAGAATAGATTATGCGAATGAATTAGAATGGATCGTGCGAATGAATTATAATGGATAAATTCGTGCGAATGAATTATAATGGATTTTATGAATGAATTAGATTGGATCGTATAAATGAATTAGAATGGATCGTACGAATGAATTAGAATGGATCGTGCGAATGAATTAGATTGGATCGTATGAATGAATTAGAATGGATCGTGCGAATGAATTAGAATGGATCGTACGAATGAATTAGAATGGATCGCGCGAAAGAATTAGAATGGATCGTACGAAGGAATTAGAATGGATCGTGTGAAAGAATTAGAATGGATTGTATGAATGAATTAGAATGGATCGTACGAATGAGTAAGAATGGATCGTACGAATGAAATAGACTGGATTGTACGAATGAATTAGAATGGATCGTATGAATGAATTAGAATGGATCGTGTGAAAGTATTAGAATGGATTGTACGAATGAAATAGAATGGATCGTGCGAATGAATTAGAATGGATTGTACGAATGAATTAGAATGGATCGTACGAATGAATTAGAATGGATCGTGTGAAAGAATTAGAATGGATTGTATGAATGAATTAGAATGGATCGTATGAATGAATTAGAGTAGATCGTGTTTTTTCGTGCTAATGAATTAGAATGGATCATAGGAATGAATTAGAATGGATACATTCGTGCAAAAGAATTAGAATGGATCGTATGAATGAATTAGATTGGATCGTATGAATGAATTAGAATGGATCGTGCGAATGAATTAGAAAGGATCGTGCGAATGAATTAGAATGGATCATACGAATAAAATAGAATGGACCGTACGAAGGAATTAGAATGGATCGTACGAAGGAATTAGAATGGATCGTACGAAGGAATTAGAATGGATACATTCATGCGAATGAATTAGAATGGATCGTACGAATGAATTAGAATGGATACATTCGTGCGAATGAATTAGAATGGATCGTATGTATGAATTAGAATGGATCGTACGAAGGAATTAGAATGGAACGTACGAATGAATTAGAATAGATTGTGCGAATGAATTAGAATGGATCGTACGAATGAATTAGAATGGATCATACGAATGAATTAGAATGGATATATTCATGCAAATGAATTAGAATGGATCGAATGAATGAATTAGAATGGATCGTACGAATGAATTAGAATGGATACATTCGTGCGAATGAATTAGAATGGATATATTCATGGGAATGAATTAGAATGGATCGTACAAAGGAATTAGAATGGATCATACGAATGAAATATAATGGGTCGTACAAAGGAATTAGAATGGATCGTACAAAGGAATTAGAATGGATCGTACGAAGGAATTAGAATGGATCGTACGCATGAATTAGAATGGATACATTCGTGCGAATGAATTAGAATGGATCGTACGAATGAGTAAGAATAAATCGTACGAATGAATTAGAATCATACGATCCATTCTTACTCACTCGTATGATCCATTCTAATTCATTCGCACGAATGTATCCATTCTAATTCATTTGTACAATCCATTCTATTTCATTCATACGATCCATTCTTACTCATTCGTATGATCCATTCTAATAAATTCGCACGAATGTATCCATTCTAATTCATTCGTACGATCCATTCTAATTCATTCGTACGGTCCATTCTAATTCATTCATACGACCCATTCTAATTCATTCATACGATCCATTCTAATTCATTCGTATGATCCATTCTAATTCCTTCGTACGATCTATTCTAATTAATTCGTACGATCCATTCTAATTCATTTGTACGATCCATTATATTTCATTCGTATGATCCATTCTTATTCACGTACGAATGAATTAGAATCGATACATTCGTGTGAATGAATTAGAATGGATCGTATGAATGAATTAGATTGGATCGTACGAATAAATTAGAATGGTTCGTGCGAATGAATTAGAATGGATCGTACGAATGAATTAGAATGGATCGTATGAATGAATTAGAATGGATCGTGCGAATGAATTAGAATGGATCGTACGAATAAATTAGAATGGATACATTCGTGCGAATAAATTCGAATGGATCGTACAAATGAATTAGAATGGATAAATTCTTGCGAATGAATTAGAATGGATTGTATGAATGAATTAGATTGGATCGTATACATGAATTAGAATGGATCGTACGTATGAATTAGAGTGGATACATTCATGGGAATGAATAAGAATGGATCGTACGAAGGAATTAGAATGGATCATACGAATGAAATAGAATGGATCGTATGAAGGAATTAGAATGGATTGTACGAAGGAATTAGAATGGATCGTACGAAGGAATTAGAATGGATAATACGAAGGAATTAGAATGGATCGTACGAAGGAATTAGAATGGATCGTACGAAGGAATTAGAATGGATCGAACAAATGAATTAGAATGGATCATATGAATTAATTAGAATGGATCGTGTGAATGAATTAGAATGGATCGTATGAATGAAATAGAATGGATCGTATGAATTTGAATGGATCGTACGAATGAAAAAGAATGGATCGTACGAATGAATTAGAATAGATTGTGCGAATGAATTAGAATGGATCATACAAATGAATTAGAATGGATCGTATGAATGAATTAGAATGGATCGTGCGAATGAATTAGAATGGATCGTACATACGAAGGAATTAGAATGGATCGTACGAAGGAATTAGAATGGATCGTACGAATGAATTAGAATAGATTGTGCGAATGAATTAGAACGGATCGTATGAATGAATTAGATTAGATCGTATGAATGAATTAGAATGGATCGTGCGAATGAATTAGAATGGATCGTACGAATGAACTAGAATGGATACATTTGTGCGAATAAATTAGAATGGATCATACGTCGCAAGAATGTATCCATTCTAATTCATTCATACGATCCATTCTAATTCATAAGTACGATCCATTCTAATTCATTCATACGATCCATTCTAATTCATTTGCACAATCCATTCTAATTCATTCATACAATCCATTCTAATTCATTCGTACGATCCATTCTAATTCATTCGCACGAATGTATCCATTCTAATTCATTCATATGATCCATTCTAATTCATTCGTACGATCTCTTCTAATTTATTCGTACGATCCATTCTAATTCATTTGCACGAATATATCCATTCTAATTCATTCGTATGATCCATTCTAATTCCTTCGTACGATCCATTCTAATTCCTACGTACGATCCATTCTAATTCCTTCATACGATCTATTCTAATTCATTCATACGATCATTTCTAATTCATTCGTATGATTCATTCTAATTCATTCGCACGATCCATTCTTATTCATTCATACGATCCATTCTAATTCATTCGTACGACATTCTAATTCATACGTACGATCCATTCTAATTCATTCGTACGATCCATTCTAATTCATTCGTACGATCCATTATAATTCATTCACACGATCCATTCTAATTCATTCGTACGATCCATTCTAATTCATTCGTATGATCCATTCTAATTCATTCGCGTACGATCCATTCTAATTCATTTGCACGAATGTGTCTATTCTAATTCATTCGTACGATCCATTCTAATTCATTCGCATGATCCATTCTAATTCATTCGCACGATCCATTCTAATTCATTCGTACGATCCATTCTAATTCATTCGCACGATCCATTCTAATTCATTCGTCGTACGAAGGAATGGATCGTACGAATGAATTAGAATGGATCGAACAAATGAATTAGAATGGATCGTACGAATGAATTAGAGTGGATACATTCGTACGAAGGAATTAGAATGGATCGAACGAATGAATTAGAATGGATCGTACGAATGAATTAGAAGGGATTGTGCAAATGAATTAGAATGGATCGTGCGATCCATTGTAATTCATTCGTACGATCCGTTCAAATTCCTTCGTACGATCCATTCTAATTCCTTCGTACGATCCATTCTAATACCTTCGTACGATCCATTCTATTTCATTCGTATGATCCATTCTAATTCCTTCGTACGATCCATTATAATTCCTTCGTATGAACCATTCTATTTCATTCGTATGATCCATTCTAATTCCTTCGTACGATCCATTCTTATTCATTCCCATGAATGTATCCGGTCTAATTCACACATACGATCCATTCTAATTCATTTATACGATCCAATCTAATTCATTCATACAATCCATTCCAATTCATTCGCACGAATTTATCCATTCTAATTTATTCATACGATCCATTCTAATTCATTCGCACAATCTATACTAATTCATTCGTACGTTCCATTCTAATTCATTAGCATGATCCATGCTAATTCATTCATACGATCCATTCTATTTCATTCGTACGATCCATTATTACGATCCATTCTAATTCATTTGTACGATCCATTCTAATTCATTCGCACAATCTATTCTAATTCATTCGTACGATCCATTCTAATTCATTAGCACGATCCATTCTAATTCATTCATACAATCCATTCTAATTCTTTTGCACGAATGTATCCATTCTAATTCATTCGTACGATCCATTCTAATTCATTCGCACAATCCATTCTAATTCATTCGCACGATCCATTCTAATTCATTCATACGATCCAATCTAATTCATTCATACGATCCATTCTAATTCATTCGCACAATCTATTCTAATTCATTCATACGATCCATTCTAATTCATTCGTACGATCCACTCTAATTCATTCGCACGATCCATTCTAATTCATTCGCACGAATGTATCCATTCTAATTCATTCGTATGATCCATTCTTACTCATTCGTACGATCCATTCTAATTCATTCGCACGAATATATCCATTCTAATTCATTCATACGATCCATTCTAATTCCTTCGTACGATCCATTCTAATTCCTTCGTACGATCCATTATAATTCATTCGTACGATCCATTCTAATTCCTTTGTACGACCCATTATATTTCATTCATATGATCCATTCTAATTCCTTTGTACGATCCATTCTAATTCATTCATACGATCCATTCTAATTCATTCGTACGATCCATTCTAATTCAATCGCACGGAATGGATCGTACGTATGAATTAGAATGGATACATTCGTGCGAATGAATTCGAATCGATCGTACGAAAGAATTAGAATGGATACATTCGTGCGAATGAATTCAAATGGATTAAATGAATGAATTAGATTGGATCGTATAAATGAATTAGAATGGATCGTACGTATGAATTAGAATGGATACATTCATGGGAATGAATAAGAATGGATCGTACGAAGGAATTAGAATGGATCATACGAATGAAATAGAATGGATCGTACGAAGGAATTAGAATGGATCGTACGAAGGAATTAGAATTGATCATACGAATGAAATAGAATGGATCGTACGAAGGAATTAGAATAGATCGTACGAAGGAATTAGAATGGATCGTACGAATGAATTAGAATGGATTGTATGAATGAATTAGAATGGATCGTGTGAATGAATTAGAATGGATCGTACGAATGAATTAGAATGGAATTAGAATGGATCGTGCGAATGAATTTGAATGAATCGTACGAAGGAATTAGAATGGATCGTACGTACGAAGGAATTAGAATGGATCGTATGAAGGAATTAGAATCGCCATTCTAATTCATTCGCACGAATGTATCCATTCTAATTCATTTGTACGATCCATTCTAATTCATTCGCACGAATGTATACATTCTAATTCATTCATACGATCCATTCTTATTCATTTGCATGATCCATTCTAATTCATTCATATGATCCATTCTAATTCATTCGGACGACCCATTCTAATTCATTCGCACGAATGTATCCATTCTAATTCATTCATACGATCCATTCTAATTCATTCGTACGATCTGTTCTAATTCATTCGTACGAACCATTCTAATTCATTTGCATGAATATATCCATTCTAATTCATTCGTACGATCCATTCTAATTCCTTCGTATGATCAATTCTAATCCTTCGTACGATCCATTCTAATTCATTCGTACGATCCATTCTAATTAATTCGCATGGAATGGATCGTACGAATGAATTAGAATGGATACATTCGTGCGAATCTATTCGAATGGATTGTACGAATGAATTAGAATGGATAAATTCGTGCGAATGAATTAGAATGGATTGTATGAATGAATTAGATTAGATCGTATAAATGAATTAGAATGGATCGTACGTATGAATTAGAATGGATAAATTCATGGGAATGAATAAGAATGGATTGTACGAAGGAATTAGAATGGATCATACGAATGAAATAGAATGGATCGTACGAAGGAATTAGAATGGATCGTACGAAGGAATTAGAATGGATCGTACGAAGGAATTAGAATGGATCATAAGAATGAAATAGAATGGATCGTACGAAGGAATTAGAATGGATCGTATGGAGGAATTAGAATCGATCGTACGAAGGAATTAGAATGGATCGGTATCCATTCTAATTCATTCATACGATCCATTCTAATTCCTTCGACCGATCTATTCTAATTCCTTTGTACGATCCATTCTATTTCATTCGAATGATCCATTCTAATTCCTTCGTACGATCCATTCTAGTTCATTCCCATGAATGTGTCCATTCTAATTCATTCGTACGATCCATTCTAATTCATTCACACAATCTATTCTAATTCATTCATATGATCCATTCTAATTCATTCGTATGATTCATTCTAATTCATTCGCATGATCCACTCTTATTCATTCATACGATCCATTCTAATTCATTCGTACGACATTCTAATTCATACGTATGATCCATTCTAATTCATTCGTACGATCCATTCTAATTCATTCGTACGATCCATTCTAATTCATTCGCACGATCCATTCTAATTCATTCATACGATCCATTCTAATTCATTCGTACGATCCATTCTAATTCATTAGCACGAATGAATCCATTCTAATTCATTCGCACAATCCATTCTATTTCATTCGTACGATCCATTCTAACTCATTCGTTCGATCCATTCTAATTCATTCGCATGAATGTATCCATTCTAATTCATTCGTACGATCCATTCTAATTCATTCGTACGATCCATTCTAATTCATTCGTACAATCCATTCTAATTCATTCGCACGAATTTATCCAATCTAATTCATTCGTATGATCCATTCTAATTCATTCGCACAATCTATTCTAATTCATTCGTACGTTTCGCACAATCTATTCTAATACATTCATAAGATCCATTCTAATTCATTCGTACGATCCAATCTAATTCATTAGCACGATCCATTCTAATTCATTCATACAATCCATTCTAATTCTTTTGCACGAATGTATCCATTCTAATTCATTCGTACGATCCATTCTAATTCTTTCACACGATCCATTCTAATTCATTCGTACGATCCATTCTAATTCATTCGTACAATCCATTCTATTTCATTCGTATGATTTATTCTTACTCATTCTTACTCGTACGATCTATTCTAATTCATTCGTACGATCCATTCTAATTCATTCACACGAATGTATCCAGATCCATTTTAACTCATTAGCACGATCCATTCTAATTCATTCATACAATCCATTCTTACTCATTCGTACGATTCATTCTAATTCATTCGCACGAATGTATCCATTCTAATTCATTCATACGATCTATTCTAATTCATTCGTACGATCCATTCTAATTCATTCGTACGATCCATTCTAATTCATAAGTACGATCCATTCTATTTCATTCGTACGATCCATTCCAATTCATTCGTACGATCCATTCTAATTCCTTCGTACGAATGAATTAGAATGGATTATATGAATGAATTAGAATAGATCGTACAAATGAATTAGAATGGATCGTACGAAGGAATTAGAATGGATACATTCGTGCGAATGAATTAGAATGGATCGTGCGAATGAATTAGAATGGATCATGCGAATGAATTAGAATGGATTATACGAATGAATTAGAATGGATATATTCGTGAGAATGAATTAGAATGGATCGTACGAATGAGTAAGAATGGATCGTAAGAATGAAATAGAATGGATTGTACGAATGAATTAGAATGGATCGTACGAATGAATTAGAATGGATACATTCGTGTGAATGAATTAGAATGGATCATACGAATGAATTAGAATGGATCGTGCGAATGAATTAGAATGGATCGTGCGATCCATTCTATTTCATTCGTATGATCCATTCTATTTCATTCGTACGATCCATTCTAATTAATTCTTACGATCGTGCTAGTGAATTAGAATGGATTGTACGAATGAATTAGAATAGATTGTACGAATGAATTAGAATGGATCGTACGAATGAGTAAGAATGGATCGTACGAATGAAATAGAATGAATTGTACGAATGAATTAGAATGGATCGTACGAATGAATTAGAATGGATCGTATGAATGAATTAGAATGGATCGTTTGAGTGAATTCGAATGGATCGTGCGAATGAATTAGAATGGATTGTACGAATGAATTAGAATGGATCGTATGAATGAATTAGAATGGGTCATGCGAATGAATTAGAATGGATCGTACGAATGAATTAGAGAGGATCGTATGAAAGAATTAGAATAGATCGTGCGAATGAATTAGAATGGATCGTACGAATGAATTAAAATGGATCGTGCGAATGTATTAGAATGGATCGTATGAATTAGAATGGATCGTATGAATGAAATAGAATGGATCGTATGAATTAGAATGGATCGTACGAGGGAATTAGAATGGATCGTACGAATGAATTAGAATGGATCATACGAATGAAATAGAATGGATCGTACGAAGGAATTAGAATGGATCGTACGAAGGAATTAGAATGGATCGTACGAAGGAATTACAATGGATCGTACGAAGGAATTAGAATGGATACATTCGTGTGAATGAATTAGGATGGATCGTACGAATGAATTAGAATGGATACATTCGTGCGAATGAATTAGAATGGATCGTATGAATGAATTAGAATGGATCGTACGAAGGAATTAGAATGGATCGTACGAAGGAATTAGAATGGATCGTACGAACGAATTAGAATAGATCGTACGAATGAACTAGAATGGATCGTAAGAATGAATTAGATTGGATCGTATGAATAAATTAGAATGGATCGTGGGAATGAATTAGAATGGATCGTACGAATGAATTCGAATATATCGTATGAATGAATTAGAATAGATTGTATGAATGAATTAGAATGGATCATACGAATGAGTAAGAATAGATCGTACGAATGAAATAGAATGGATTGTACGAATGAATTAGAATGGATCATACGAATGAATTAGAATGGATACATTCTTGCGAATGAATTAGAATTGATCATACGAATGAATTAGAATGGATCGTATTAACGAATTAGAATGGGTCGTACGAATGAATTAGAATGGATCGTACGAATAAATTAGAATGGATCGTATGAATGAATTAGAATGGTTCATACGAATGAGTAAGAATGGATCGTACGAATGAAATAGAGTGGATTGTATGAATGAATTAGAATGGATCGTACAAACGAATTAGAATGGATACATTCGTGCGAATGAATTAGAATGGATCATACGAATGAATTAGAATGGATCGTACGAATGAATTAGAATAGATCGTACATTCTATTTCCTTCGTACGATCCATTCTAATTCCAATGTACGAATTAGAATGGATCGTACAAAGGAAATAGAATGGATCATACGAATGAATTAGAATGGATACATTCATGCGAATGAATTAGAATGGATCGTATGAATGAATTAGAAGGCACGAATATATCCATTCTACTTCATTCGTACGATCCATTCTAATTCATTCGGTCGATCCATTCTAATTCATTCGCAAAATCTATTATAATTAATTCATACGATCCATTCTAATTCATTCGCACGAATGTATCCATTCTAATTTATTCGTACGAATGAATTAGAATGGATCGTACGAATGAATTAGAGTGGATACATTCGTACGAAGGAATTAGAATGGATCGTACGAATGAATTAGAATGGATACATTCATGCGAATGAATAAGAATGGATCGTATGAATGAATTAGAATAGATTGTGCGAATGAATTAGAATGGATCGTACGAATGAATTAGAATGGATTGTGTGAAAGATTTAGAATGGATTGTATGAATGAATTAGAATGGATCGTATGAATGAATTAGAATGGATCGTACGAATGAATTAGATTGGATCGTATGAATGAATTAGAATGGATCGTGCGAATGAATTAGAATGGATCGTACGAATGAATTAGAATGGATCGTATGAATAAATTAGAATGGATTGTACAAAGGATGGATACATTCGTGCGAATGAATTAGAATGGATCGTACGAATTAATTAGAATGGATCGTATGAATGAATTAGAGTGGATACATTCGTGCGAATGAATTAGAATGGGTACGAATGAATTAGAATAGATCGTGCGAATGAATTAGAATGGATCATACGAATGGGTAAGAATGGATCGTACGAATGAAATAGAATGGATTGTACGAATGAATTAGAATAGATCTTACGAATGAATTAGAATGGATCGTGTGAAAGAATTAGAATGGACTGTATGAATGAATTAGAATGGATCGTATGAATGAATTAGAATGGATCGTACGAATGAATTAGAATGGATCGTATGAATGAATTAGAATGGATCGTGCGAATGAATTAGAATGGGTCGTATGAATGAAATAGAATAGATCGTAAGAATTAGAATGGATCGTACGAAGGAATTTTAGAATGGATCGTATGAATGAATTAGATTGGATCGTATTAATGAATTAGAATGGATCGTACGAATGAATTAGAATGGATCATACGAATGAATTAGAATGGATCGTACGAATGAATTAGAATATATCGTGCGAATGAATTAGAACGGATAGTATGAATGAATAAGAATCGATCGAGCGAATGAATTAGAATGGATAGTACGAATGAATTAGAATGGATCGAACGAATGAATTAGAATGGATAGCACGAATGTATCCATGCTAATTCATTCGTACGATCCATTCTAATTCATTCATACAATCCATTCTAATTCATTCATATAATTCATTCTAATTCTTTTGCACGAATGTATCCATGCTAATTCATTCGCACGATCCATTCTAATTCATTCATACAATCCATTCTAATTTTTTCGCACGATCCTTTCAAATTCATTCGTACGATCCATTCTAATTCATTCGTACAATCCATTCTATTTCATTCGTACGATCCATTCTTACTCATTCGTATGATCCATTCTAATTCATTCGCACGAATGTATCCTATGAATGAATTAGAATGGATATATTCGTGCAAATGAATTAGAATGGATCATATGAATGAATTAGAATGGATCGTACGAATAAATTAGAATGGATCGTACGAATGAATTAGAATGGATCGTACGAATGAATTAGAATGCATCGTATGAATGAATTAGAATGGATCGTACGAATGAATTAGAATGGATCGTACGAATGAATTAGAATGCATCGTATGAATGAATTAGAATGGATCGTACGAATGAATTAGAATGGATCGTACGAATGATTTAGAATGGATACATTCGTGCGAATGAATTAGAATGGATCGTACGAACGAATTAGAATGGATCGTACGAATGAATTAGAATGGATCGTATGAATGAATTAAAGTGGATACATTCATACGAATGAAATAGAATGGATTGTACGAATGAATTAGAATGGATACGAATGAATTAGAATGGAATGGATCGTACTTATAAATTAGAATGGATCGTGTGAATGAATTAGAATGAATCGTACGAATGAATTAGAATGGATCGTACGAATGAATTAGAATGGATCGTACGAATGAATTAGAATGGATCGTACGAATGAATAAGATTGGATCGTATGAATAAAATAGAATAGATTGTATGAATTAGAATGGATCGTATGAATGAATTAGATTGGATCGTGCGAATGAATTACAATGGATCGTACGAATGAATTAGAATAGATTGTGCGAATGAATTAGAATGGATCGTACGAATAAATTAGAATGGATCATAATAATGGATCGAACGAATGAAATAGAATGGATCGTACGAATGAATTAGCATGGATCGTGCGAATGAATTAGAATGGATCATACGAATGAATTAGAATGGATACATTCGTGCGAATGAATTAGAATGGATCGTATGAATGAATTAGATTAGATCGTATTAATGAATTAGAATAGATCGTGCGAATGAATTAGAATGGCTCATACGAATGAATTAGAATCGATACATTCGTGCGAATGAATTAGAATGGATCATACGATTGAGTAAGAATGGATCATACGAATAAAATAGAATAGATCGTACGAATGAATTAGAATTGATCGTGCTAATGAATTAGAATGGATCGTACGAATTACGAATAAATTAGAACGATCCATTCTAATTCATTCGCATGATCAATTCTAATTCATTAGCACGATCCATTCTAATTCATTCGCACGAATGTATCCATTCTATTTCATTCGTACGATCTATTCTAATTCATTTATACGATCCATTCTAATTCATTCATACGATCCATTCTAATTCATTTGCACGAATATATCCATTCTAATTCATTCGTACGATCCATTCTAATTCATTCGCACGAACCATTCTAATTCATTCGCACGAATGTATCCATTCTAATGCATTCGTACGATCCATTCTAATTCATTCGCATGAATGTATCCATTCTAATTCATTCGTACGATCCATTCTAATTCATTCGTACAGTCCATTCTAATTCATTCATATAATTCATTCTAATTCTTTTGCACGAATGTATCCATGCTAATTCATTCGTACGATCCATTCTAATTCATTCATACAATCCATTCTAATTCATTCATATAATTCATTCTAATTCTTTTGCACGAATGTATCCATGCTAATTCATTCGCACGATCCATTCTAATTCATTCATACAATCCATTCTAATTTTTTCGCACGATCCTTTCTAATTCATTCGTACGATCCATTCTAATTCATTCGTACAATCCATTCTATTTCATTCGTACGATCCATTCTTACTCATTCGTATGATCCATTCTAATTCATTCGCACGAATGTATCCTATGAATGAATTAGAATTGATATATTCGTGCAAATGAATTAGAATGGATCGTATGAATGAATTAGAATGGATCGTACGAATAAATTAGAATGGATCGTACGAATGAATTAGATTGGATCGTACGAATGAATTAGAATGCATCGTATGAATGAATTAGAATGGATCGTACGAATGAATTAGAATGGATCGTACGAATGATTTAGAATGGATACATTCGTGCGAATGAATTATAATGGATCGTACGAAGGAATTAGAATGGATCGTACGAATGAATTAGAATGGATCGTATGAATGAATTAAAGTGGATACATTCGTACGAATGAAATAGAATGGATTGTACGAATGAATTAGAATGGATACGAATGAATTAGAATGGAATGGATCGTACTTATAAATTAGAATGGATCGTGTGAATGAATTAGAATGAATCGTACGAAAGAATTAGAATGGATCGTACGAATGAATTAGAATAGATCGTACGAATGAATTAGAATGGATCGTACGAATGAATAAGATTGGATCGTATGAATGAAATAGAATAGATTGTATGAATTAGAATGGATCGTATGAATGAATTAGATTGGATCGTGCGAATGAATTAGAATGGATCGTACGAATGAATTCGAATAGATTGTGCGAATAAATTAGAATGGATCGTACGAATGAATTAGAATGGATCGTAATAATGGATCGAACGAATGAAATAGAATGGATCGTACGAATGAATTAGCATGGATCGTGCGAATGAATTAGAATGGATCATACGAACGAATTAGAATGGATACATTCGTGCTAATGAATTAGAATGGATCGTATGAATGAATTAGATTAGATCGTATTAATGAATTAGAATAGATCGTGCGAATGAATTAGAATGGCTCATACGAATGAATTAGAATCGATACATTCGTGCGAATGAATTATAATGGATCATACGATTGAGTAAGAATGGATCATACGAATAAAATAGAATAGATCGTACGAATGAATTAGAATTGATCGTGCTAATGAATTAGAATGGATCGTACGAATTACGAATAAATTAGAACGATCCATTCTAATTCATTCGCACGATCAATTCTAAATCATTAGCACGATCCATTCTAATTCATTCGCACGAATGTATCCATTCTAATTCATTCGTACGATCTATTCTAATTCATTTATACGATCCATTCTAATTCATTCATACGATCCATTCTAATTCATTTGCATGAATATATCCATTCTAATTCATTCGTTCGATCCATTCTAATTCATTCATACGATCCATTCTAATTCATTCATACAATCCATTCTAATTCTTTCACACGATCCATTCTAATTCATTCGTACGTTCCATTCTAATTTATTAGCACAATCCATGCTAATTCATTCGTACAATCCATTCTAATTCATTAGCACGATCCATTCTAATTCATTCGCACGAATGTATCCATTCTAATTCATTCGTACGATCCATTCTAATTCATTCACATGAATGTATCCATTCTAATTCATTCGTACGATCCATTCTAATTCATTCATACAATCCATTCTAATTCATTCATATAATTCATTCTAATTCTTTTGCACGAATGTATCCATGCTAATTCATTCGTACGATCCATTCTAATTCATTCATACGATCCATTCTAATTCATTCGCACTATCCATTCTAACTCATACGTGCGATCCATTCTATTTCATTCGTACGATCCATTCTAATTCATTCGTACGATCCATTCTAATTCATTCGTACGATCCATTCTTATTCATTCCCATGAATGTTTCCATTCTAATTCATACGTACGATCCATTCCAATTCATTTGCATGAATATATCCATTATAGTTCATTAGTAGGATACATTCGTGTGAATGAATTAGAATGGATCATACGAATGAGTAAGAATGGATCGTACGAATGAATTAGAATAGATCGTACGAATGAATTAGAATGGATCGTGCTAATGAATTAGAATTGATCGTACGAATGAATTAGAATCGATTGTGCGAATGAATTAGAATGGATCGTACGAATGAATTAGAATGGATACATTCGTGCGAATGAATTAGAATAGATCATACGAATGAATTAGAATGGATCGTACGAATGAAATAGAATAGATTGTGCGAATGAAATAGAATGGATCGTATGAATAAATTAGATTACGATCCATTCTATTTCATTCGTATGATCCATTCTAATTCCTTCGTACAATCCATTCTATTTCATTCGTACGATTCATTCTAATTCATTCGTACAATCCATACATTCGTACGAAGGAATTAGAATGGATTGTACGAATGAATTAGAATGGATCGTACGAATGAATTAGATTGGATCGTATGAATGAATTAGAATGGATCGTGCGAATGAATTAGAATGGATCGTGCGAATGAATTAGAATGGATCGTACGAATGAATTAGAATGGATCGTACGAATGAATTAGAATGGATACATTCGTGCGAATGAATTAGAATGGATCATACGAATGAGTAAGAATGGATCATACGAATGAATTAGAATGGATCGTACGAATGAATTCATACAGGTACGAATGAATTAGAATGGATACATTCGTGCGAATGAATTAGAATTAGAATGGATCGTGCGAATGAATTAGAATGGATCGTATGAGTGAATTAGAATGGATTGTGCGAATGAATTAGAATAGATTATGCGAATGAATTAGAATGGATCGTGCGAATGAATTATAATGGATAAATTCGTGCGAATGAATTATAATGGATTTTATGAATGAATTAGATTGGATCGTATAAATGAATTAGAATGGATCGTACGAATGAATTAGAATGGATCGTGCGAATGAATTAGATTGGATCGTATGAATGAATTAGAATGGATCGTGCGAATGAATTAGAATGGATCGTACGAATGAATTAGAATGGATCGCGCGAAAGAATTAGAATGGATCGTACGAAGGAATTAGAATGGATCGTGTGAAAGAATTAGAATGGATTGTATGAATGAATTAGAATGGATCGTACGAATGAGTAAGAATGGATCGTACGAATGAAATAGACTGGATTGTACGAATGAATTAGAATTGATCGTATGAATGAATTAGAATGGATCGTGTGAAAGTATTAGAATGGATTGTACGAATGAAATAGAATGGATCGTGCGAATGAATTAGAATGGATTGTACGAATGAATTAGAATGGATCGTACGAATGAATTAGAATGGATCGTGTGAAAGAATTAGAATGGATTGTATGAATGAATTAGAATGGATCGTATGAATGAATTAGAGTAGATCGTGTTTTTTCGTGCTAATGAATTAGAATGGATCGTACGAATGAATTAGAATGGATACATTCGTGCAAAAGAATTAGAATGGATCGTATGAATGAATTAGATTGGATCGTATTAATGAATTAGAATGGATCGTGCGAATGAATTAGAAAGGATCGTGCGAATGAATTAGAATGGATCATACGAATAAAATAGAATGGACCGTACGAAGGAATTAGAATGGATCGTACGAAGGAATTAGAATGGATCGTACGAAGGAATT
Source organism: Chamaelirium japonicum (assembly GCA_947650365.1). Lineage (NCBI taxonomy): Eukaryota > Viridiplantae > Streptophyta > Magnoliopsida > Liliales > Melanthiaceae > Chamaelirium > Chamaelirium japonicum. The sequence goes on from CANTAL010000040.1 coordinate 1,487,568, forward strand.
AGAATGGATACATTCATGCGAATGAATTAGAATGGATCGTACGAATGAATTAGAATGGATACTGTGGGGGAAAATCTTCGTGCCGACCCGAAGACTCTCGCAGCACCAGTCAATTGAATGTTCGTGTTGACGTCGAAGATCGTTGGTCGATCTGTTGATCGACTGTTGATCGAAGTTGAAGCTTTTGATTTGTAAACAGAGAGATGCAATCAGAGAGAGTTTGATACGAGAAGTGATCTCGGAGTTCAGCCGAAGCCTACGTCTCCGTGCTATAGGGTGCAACCCGAATTCACTAACACTTATATTGAAGTGATCTCGACAGGCCGAGTATCACTGTAAACACTGATCTTTCTAAAAGAAGATCAAAGGGAGATGGTAGATCGGAAGTGTGAAATCCCAGAGCTCTGGTTCTGAAAGTCAGATCTCAGAGTGGAAATCAGATTTGTGGATCTGGATTTCGATCCTTTTACATTCGAAGGCACTGCTATTTATAGGCATTCCGGGTGGCGAATGGCGGTTTCTACTGCAGTATCTGGGGATCCTCCAGGTAAAGTTGCGAGCCCTGCGGTTGTCTTCGGGGGCCCACCAGGCAAGGCCGATGGGTCCCGTTGTAGTCCTCGTGGGTCCACCAGGCAGGGCCGGTGGGTCCCGCTGTAGTCCTCGTGGGCCCACCAGGTAGGGCCGGTGGGTCCCGCTGTAGTCCTCGTGGGCTCACCAGGCAGGGCCGGTGGGTCCCGCTGTAGTCCTCGTGGGCCCACCAGGCAGGGCTGGTGGGTCCCGTGGTAGTCCTCGTGGGCCCACCAGGCAGGGCTGGTAGGTCCCGTGGTAGATTTATGCCAAAATTTGCACCCGCAGTTACCCCCTCCAAGTTAGCTAGAGTGCATTCTAGCTGGCTTGGACTTTGGTGCAAAAAATAGCAACTTCCTGTTTAGAAAAACGGACACGAAGAAACTTGCCGCATGTTAGAGAAAAAAGTGACTGATCGGTCAATTTGGACCGATCGGTCAAATTTGACCGATCGGTCAAATTTTGACCGATCGGTCAAATTTTGACCGATCGGTCAAAATTCAACCGGTCAAGAATCGGGTGATCGGTCAAAAAACAGGGTTTTTTGACCGATCCAGTAGTATTTTTGACCGATCAGCTGAAATTTGGCCGATCGGTTAAATTTTGACCGATCGGTCACTTTTGACCGATCGGTCAAATTTTGACCGATCGGGCAAAATTCAACCGGTCAAGAATCGAGTGATCGGTCAAAAAACAGGGTTTTTTGACCGATCCAGTAGTATTTTTGACCGATCAGCTGAAATTTGGCCGATCGGTTAAATTTTGACCGATCGGTCACTTTTGTCCGATCGGTCAAATTTTGACCGATCGGGCAAAATTCAACCGGTCAAGAATCGAGTGATCGGTCAAAAAAAACAGGGTTTTTTGACCGATCCAGTAGAAATTTGACCGATCAGATAACTTTCGCCGATCGGACATGTTTGTCCGATCGGTGAAAAAATATCCGGTCAAGGTTCGAGTGATCGGCAAAAAACCTTGGTTTTTTGCCAGATCCAGTAGAAATTTGACCGATCAGATAACTTTCGCCGATCGGACATGTTTGTCCGATCGGTGAAAAATATCCGGTAAAGGTTCGAATGATCGGCAAAAAACCTTGGTTTTTTGCCAGATCCAGTAGAAATTTGACCGATCAGATAACTTTCGCCGATCGGACATATTTGTCCGATCGGTGAAAAATATCCGGTCAAGGTTCGAATGATCGGCAAAAAACCTTAATTTTTTGCCAGATCCAGTAGAAATTTGACCGATCAGATAACTTTCGCCGATCGGACATGTTTGTCCGATCGGTGAAAAATATCCGGTCAAGGTTCGAGTGATCGGCAAAAAACCTTGGTTTTTTGCCAGATCCAGTAGAAATTTGACCGATCAGATAACTTTCGCCGATCGGACATATTTGTCCGATCGGTGAAAAATATCCGGTCAAGGTTCGAATGATCGGCAAAAAACCTTGGTTTTTTGCCAGATCCAGTAGAAATTTGACCGATCAGATAACTTTCGCCGATCGGACATGTTTGTCCGATCGGTGAAAAATATCCGGTCAAGGTTCGTGTGATCGGCAAAAAACCTTGGTTTTTTGCCAGATCCAGTAGAATTTTAACCGATCAGATAACTTTCGCCGATCGGACATGTTTGTCCGATCGGTAAAAAATATCCGGTCAAGGTTCGAGTGATCGACAAAAAACCTTGGTTTTTTGCCAGATCCAGTAGAAATTTGACCGATCAGATAACTTTCGCCGATCGGACATGTTTGTCCGATCGGTGAAAAATATCCGGTCAAGGTTCGAATGATCGGCAAAAAACCTTGGTTTTTTGCCAGATCCAGTTGAAATTTGACCGATCAGATAACTTTCGCCGATCGGACATGTTTGTCCGATCGGTGAAGAAATATCTGGTCAAGGTAAAGTTCGAACCTGCCCTTCAGAGAAAGTTTGCTGCTTTGTTCTTCGATATTTTGGCAGAGTTTTGAACATTGATGGAGCTTGATTCTTCTTGTTTTGAATCCTTGATTGGCTTGATGGTTGCTTTGAACCGGCGGTCCGGTTTACCTAGACCGGTGGCTTGATTAGACCGTTGGTTCATGCGGACCGGTAGGTCCGACGTTTCGCCTGGTCGCGACTGTTCGCCTGGTTTTGCGCTTGCTATGGATGGATGCCACGTGTACCTACAAAAACACGCGATTTGATATGGTGAAGACACGTGTCTTCTCGATTTGCGCACCTGTTTTACCCTGGGTACAAAAAGCTTTCACCGGCTGTCATTTTGCCTCACGCTTCCAAAATTTTTCGAAGTCCAGACTCTTGCTCTCTTGATTTCTGCTCTCTGTTCTCTGCGCTTGTCTGATCGGTGAAATGGCTTCCTCGGGCAGTTCGAAGAAGTCCGGTACGACTCCCTCGAAGAGAAAGGGAAAGGAAATCGTCGAGGTCCAATCTCCTCCGAGGGGCCGTGGCAAAGGCAAGGCTGCTCTCGCTGAACTTGGCCAGCTTGGCAAAAGGCACCAAGGGGTTGGGTTTACTTCGGCGCCATCAAGGCCAGAGTTCATCCCCAAGGTGAAGTTTGTTCTGGGCCCTCTCATGCCCCTGACAGAGGAGACGGAGTACATGTATAATGTAGGTAGCGAGCTCACGGATACGAAGAGAAAGAAGTGGCAAGCATTGCTCTCTTTCTTCACAGAAGGGAAGGGGGCGCAGCCTTCGCTCCCCAGCATTCAGACTGCATTCGGCATCGACAAGAAGACAGTCTTCACCAATTTCGCTAGCAAAGAGCAGGTCATGGGAACTATAGTGACCGTTGGCCAACTCAACTGCGGTCTACGTCTGCCTCTGCCACCCTTCGCTGCCAGATTGCTGAATACTTCTGGCCTTTGCCCGGGGCAGGTCACTGGGAACGCATGGCGAATCATTTACGCCTTCTGCCGAGTGGAGTCAGATTTTCAAGAGGACTTGAGGGCCTGCTACTCCAGTATCCCGGTAGGAGAACCTGCCCGGATCGAGCTTGGATATTTCTTCTTTCACTATCGATGGAGCTACAGGAAGGACAGCCCTTTCTATAATTTGACTGGAATATCTCCACTGCGCCCACTCACCGATACAGTCCCTTCGGACAAATTGTATACTGACTGGCCAATCTCTGTCTCCGGCGCGTGGACATCCATGTCAGTGCCAGACACCCCCCGAGACAGCGTACACGACGCAGTTAAGATGTACAGCGCTGGAGGCATCTTCGCCTGGAGTTCTGAGAGGGCGGGAGCCATAGATAATTTGTTCCTCGAGCTGACCTGTGGAACCAGGTCGTGGAAACAGTTTTCTAACTGTCCTGTGAGATATGGCAAGGCCAATCTCCTCCACAGATCAAAGGACAGGTATGAGGACAACGAAGTCCTATACTCTGATTATGAAGAGGATCCCAGCTCGGGCAAGATCATCCGGAAGATTAGGGTCGAGAAGAAAATCTACAACGCGAGGCGCCGATTGCCCACTATGGATGAGAAGTTGGTTATCCAAAGAGGCCCCGCGAAGAAGAAGCGAAAAACACTCGTCAAGCCTAAGGAAGATGAAGAAGAAGAAAAGAAGAAGAACGAAGAGGAAGAAGAAAGGAAGAAAAATGAAGAAGAAGAAGAGACAGAGAATATCAGCCACGACATCAGTGGCAATGATGAAGACGAGGACGGGGACGGCGAGGATGATACGTCTACTACCTCCTCCAATGGGGATGGTGAGAATGAAAACGGGGGTGGTGAGGAAGAAATTCCTCCCACCCCCACTGGTGGTGCAACAGGGGAGGATTCGATTCCAATTCCCATTGACGAGCTCAAAGCCCGTCAAATGGAAGAAGTGCTTGACATGGAAGGTGATGGCCCAAAAGCGGTTCCCACCTACAAGTTCGACGAATTGAAGAAGCCGATGCGCTTCAAGATAAAGCTGTCGAAGAGTGCTGGGGTTGGAAGCAACCCCACGCCTCTGGATCAAATCCCCCCCGACGCTCCTCGCATTGAGGGAGCAACAACGAGTGGGGGTGTAGAGGTTGAGCAACCCCCTCCCCCCTCTCACTCTCTGCTCAACGAGGTGGAGGCCATGCTGGCCGGGCTTATCCAGCCAGGCGGGTCGCAAGAAGAGAGAGCCTCACCTCCCAGGAATGCTTCCCCCCCTGCTAATTTGGAGAGGGGAAGTCGAGTGGGGGATGGGGCTCCTCAACCTCAACCAGCGCCAACCCCGACTCAGGAGAAATCAACTCCTAAGAGTGGCTCTGATCGTCGGAAAGGCAAAGAGTCGAAGGTCGAAACATCAGGTAATTGAACTTAACTTGTTTTGAATGTCTTGTTTCTGAAGTTCGAAAATAATCTAACACTTTGATTCCCTTTTGATTGCAGGTGCGCCTGCTGGATTGACTCCGACAATAAAAAACTTGGGTGACGTTGATATCAACCGCCCCACTGCTGCGATCAGAAAACTCATCAACCTTCCGAGTGCCACTTTGGATGAAGCTTTTGATAGAATTAACCTGGTGGTAGGTGCATCTGCTTGATCGATCATTTGAATCGTATCTTTCTTCAGAATAATTCAACTCTTTTGTTCTTTTGCAGAATTCAGCACTTATGAATGTTGCAACCAAACTCTCCATGAGGGCGGGAGCAAAAGAAGCTGTAGATGAAATAAATCAGTTGACCGCGGAGAGAGATGAGCTAAGAGATCTCCTGACTTCGAAGAAAGCTTCTCTCAAAACCAAGATTAAGGAACTTCGGGAGGGAAAGCTGGAGATCAAAGGGCTGAAGGATCGATGTGAGGCACAGAGTCACGAACTCGAATCTTTGAAGACTCGACTCTCAAAGGTTGAGGATGTGTCCTATGGCCGTACCATCGAGATCCAAGAGCTGAAGCAACAACTTGCTACCCAGCACGCTGCCTTCGCTGCCAGAGAAGAGACTTCGAAGAAGGCACTGGAGCACGCGTTGTCTGAGTGCAAGGTTTACAAGGAGACAGCAGAGAAGGCGGCAGAAGCGCTCAGGACTCATGTAGCTAGCGTCCGATCCTCCAAGGCATCAGTGGCGAGTAAAGCTCGTCCTGGATCTGAAGGGGAGAAGTCGCATGCGAAGAGTGTGGCCAAGCCCTGAGACTTTTCTTCTTCTTTGTTGTTGTACTTGTAAATTTTTGAAATGTAACAGCTCCTTGTATCTGACATATTTTGATGATAATAGAAGGCATCTTTTTTGTATTTGAAACTTGCACTTCTTTTGAGTTGAATGTCTTTGAATGTTGAGTTCTGGAATGCTATTTGACATGATTAAGTATTCATACATTTGAATGTAAATTGAATACGCGTATACTTGGATGTAAGGGGTTGAGTCGCTACTCAATCACCCAAACTTTGTAACTTTGAAAATTGAATTTGAATTCGAATAACATTTGAATGTAAGGGGTCGAGTCGCAACTCAGACTACCAAACCTGTTAGACGATATCGAATTGATTGAAATTGGATATTGAATTTCGAAGGTCAGTTTAACATTCGCTAGTAAGGGGTCGAGTCGCAACTCTAACACCCAAACATGTTAAGACCTGGTAACTTGAAAATGGTCAGTTTTTAACATTTGCTAGTAAGGGGTTGGGTCGCAACCCTAACACCCAAACTTGTTAAAAGACCTGGTAATTTGAATATGGATAACTTGTAATTGCTTCAGAACTTGGATTGAAAATCAGAACACTTGTACACTTGAACATTTGAAAGAGAGCTTTATTCATCACAGAATATACATTATGGATAGAACAACTTGAGGTGTCTAGAATTCCAAGCTCGAGGCAATCTATCTCCTTCTGGTGTAATCAGTCTGTAAGAACCTTTGCCTCCAACTGACTCAATGATATATGGACCTTCCCAGTTGGGAGCAAGCTTTCCACTGCTGTGTTCTTTGGTATTGTAGAAAACTGCTCTGAGAACTAAACTACCCACTGGGAATTGTCTCTTGTGGACTTTCTTGTCATAGGCTCTTTTGATCTTCTGTTGATATTTGGCCACACGAAGTGATGCTAGATCTCGTAGTTCTTCAGAGAAGTCTAGATCATTGATCCGAAGTTCTTCATTGACTCCTTCTTCGACAGCTTTGGTCTTCAAAGTACTTGATATGTTTTCTGTTGGGAGTACTGCCTCTGATCCATATGTTAGGCGAAAAGGCGAGAACCCAGTTGATCTTCTCGGAGTTGTGCGATACCCCCAAAGAACTTCAGGTAGGACTTGCTCCCACAATCCTTTTTTATCATTGAGTTTCTTCTTGAGTATACCAAGAATAGCTCTGTTGGAGGCTTCTGCTTGGCCATTGCATTGAGGATATCTTGGAGTTGAATAGAATAGCTTGATACCATGGTTCAGACAGAACTCTCGAAACTTGTCGGAGTCAAACTGAGCTCCATTGTCTGCAACGAGAACTTGAGGTGTACCAAATCTTGAGAAGATGTTGTGCCGAATGAATTTGATCACTTCGTTATCAGTCTCTCGGAAGAGGGGCACAGCTTCAATCCATTTGGTGAAGTAATCTGTGGCCAGCAGTAGGTACTTCTTCTTGCTTGGAGTTGGAGGGAAAGGGCCCAAGAAGTCTAAACCCCATTGATGGAAGGGCCAGGGACTTGATAATTGATGGAGTTCATCTGCAGGGAGATGAATAGCTCGAGCGTGCCGTTGACAAGGTTCGCACCTTTGAACGACTTGTGGAGCATCCCTTGCCATTGTTGGCCAGTAGTACCCTTGTAGCTTCGTCTTGTCTTCAAGGGATCTTCCTCCCTAATGATTTCCACAAGCTCCGGAGTGGATATCAATCAGGATTGCCTGTGCTTGTTCAGGACCAAGGCACTTGAGTAACATCCCGCTGTGAGATTTGAAATATAAATCTTCACCTTGTAAAGTGTAGCAAGGGAGCTTCCTTTGGAGCCTTCGGGCTTGATTTGGATCTTCTGGCATTTTGCCATGTTTGAAGAAGTCAAGAATTTGTCGTCTCCAATCTTCAAGCTGATCTCCACCCCCAGATCCTTCTGTAGTGGTAAGAATCTGTTGATCGGGGATGGTTTTGGGCACTTCTTGATAATCAATTTGTATTTGCCTTCCTCCGAGTGAGTCTCCAAGAACTGAGGCAGCATTAGCTAAGGCATCTGCTTCTCGGTTCTCTGCTCTGGGGATTTGAATGAATTCAGCGCTAGTAAAACGTTGTTGAAGACGTCGTACTAAGGCCAAGTAGAGTTGCATTCTTTCTTCTCGAGCTGTGTACTCTCCATTGATTTGCCTTATGATCAATTGGGAGTCGCTGTATATGATGATTTGATCTACCCCCAGAGATTCTGCCATTTCGAGTCCGGAAATGAGTGCTTCATATTCAGCTTCGTTGTTGGTGGCATTAAACCCAAGGAGAGTGGCCTTCTGGAGATGATCAAGTTCGGGGGATATTAAGACTATCCCAGTTCCTGAACCGATCGAACTTGATGCTCCATCAGTATATAGCTTCCAAGGAGGAGTTGCAGCAATAACTTCAAGACTTAGATCAATTTTCGTTGTAGGATTGATCGGAGGCTTATCCTCATCTTCCAAGCGCATATCGACATCTTCTTCCCAAGTGATGGGGTCTTCAACTGGAAAGTCAGCTAGAAAATCAGCAATTGCTTGACCTTTGATAGAAGTGCGAGATTCGAATTGAATCCCCAGAGCACTCATTTCGATCACCCATTTGGTCATTCGACCAGCTCGACCAGCTTTGTCAATGATATCTTTGAGTGAGTGTTCTGAAATGACAGTAATCTGGTGGGAGACGAAGTACGGTTGAAGACGACGCGATGCAGTGAGCAAGGCCAATATGACCTTCTCAATTTTTGAGTAGCGAGTCTCAGCCGGAAGAAGAGTGTGGCTGATGTAGTAGACTGGATGTTCGATGCCTTCTCTTCTACTGACTAAGACCGTGCTGATTGCTTGATCGGTCACGGCAAGGTAGAGCCACAAGTCTTCTTTTGGAAGTGGAGCAGTCAGGATAGGAGCTTGCACCAGATATTTCTTGATGCTTTGAAATGCCTCTTCACAGATTGGACTCCAGCCAGATGTATCCGCCTTTCGTAGTTTGTCGAAGAGTGGCTTGCACTTGTCTGAAGATTTTGAAATGAATCGATTGAGTGCTGCTAATCTTCCAGTGAGACGTTGAACTTCTTTTCGATTTGTAGGTGAAGGCATATCGATGATGGCTCGAATTTGATCAGGATTGGCTTCAATACCTCTCCTGGTCACAAGATGACCCAGGAATTTGCCAGATTGAACTCCGAAGGCGCATTTGGCTGGATTGAGCTTCATTCGATACTTTCGAAGGACTTGGAAGGTTTCAGCCAGATCAGATAGATGTTTGCTCCGAACGGAACTCTTGGTGAGGAGATCATCGACATAGACTTCGACGTTGCGACCGATCTGATCTTCGAACATTTTGGTGACTAGCCTTTGATAGGTGGAACCAGCATTTTTGAGGCCGAATGGCATGACATTGTAGCAATAAAGGCCTCGGCTAGTCACAAAACATGTCTTCTCTTGATCATCAGCGTGGAGTGGAATTTGATTGTATCCAGAATACCCATTCATGAAAGACAACAGCTCGTGGCCAGCAGTGGCGTCGACGAGTCTATCTATCCTTGGCATGGGAAAAGGATCTTTGGGGCAAGCCTTGTTGAGATTGGTAAAGTCGATGCAGACTCTGACTTTCCCATTCTTCTTTGGAACAGCCACTATGTTAGAGATCCAAGTTGGATACTCTACTTCTCGGATGAATCCGGCTGCGAGTAGCTTGGTAATTTCTTCTTGAACAGCAACTTGGAGCTCTGGTCGAATGGTGCGAGGCTTTTGCTTGACGGGCTTCACCTCTTCTTTGATCGCAAGTCGGTGACAAGCGTCATCTGGATTGATCCCAGGCATGTCTTCGAAGCACCATGCGAAGACGTCGATATTGGACTGGAGGAAGGATACCATGTCTTGCGCTTCTGCGTCGCTAAGACCGGTACCCATAAATGTTTGTTGAGGGAGATCTCCGCTGCCTATGTTGATCGGGATGATTTCTTCAATTGAAGGTGATGCTTCCCATTCGATTGGTGGAGGTTTGGTCAGCGGAATCTCCTTTGATTGCTATTTGGAAGAGGGACCAGCTTCATCTCGTGGCCGCTTTGGAGGAGCAATATTGATCTTTCGATCTGTTTTAGCAGCAGCAGCTTCACAAGATCTTCCAGCTTGCTGATCGCCTCGAATGCAGACGATGCCTTCTCCAGTTGCAAACTTGAGTAGTTGATGGTAAGAGGAGGAGATGGCATTGATCTGATGGAGGAATGGTCGCCCAAGAATGGCGTTGTAGCTAGACATTCCTTCGACGATCGCAAACCTCACCGAGACTCGAGTCTCTCGGCTGAGGTCGATGGTGAATCTGGATTCGCCCACTGTGATGCTTTGTTCACCATTGAAGCCGGTGATCACAGTGGGGACGACGTCGAGACTTTGATACTTATGTCCCAGACGTTTGAAACAATCGGAGAACATAATGTCAATGGAGCTTCCAGTGTCTATGAGGATTCGATTGACGGTGCTTCCGTCGATGATGAGTTTCAAGACCAGGGGGTCTCGATGGGGAGTGTGAACTCCTTGAAGATCGGTGTCATTGAAGACTATGGATGGCCAAGCCAGACCTTCGATGGGCTTCTCGATCCAGGTATCTTCTTTGTTTGCAGTAGATCGAACATGGAAGATGCGTCGAACCTGCCGATCGACTTCCTTTCCGGTCAAAGCTTGATTGTGCAAGGTTCCATGAATGCCAAAGACATTGGCATTCACAGAAATTGGTTGCCGGTTGGAAGAGATTAGATGTATCCAACATACTTCTTTCCCCTTGGCAGAGGTTCGACGTTGATCGTGCCCGTTGTTGACGAATTCTTGAAGGTGGCCTTCTCGTAGTAAGTCTTCAAGATGGAATTTCAGCCGAAAACACCGATCGGTGGAATGGCCGTGACTTCGATGGAATTCACAGTAGACTGTTTTGTCTGCTGTGAATTTGGAATTTGGTTGAAGAGGATTGGGCCTCCGAAGATACTCGTCGTGTTGAATACGGTCGAGTATCTGCTCGACTGGCATGTTCCACTCGGTGAAAGTGGTCTTCGTTGGAGACCGACGCCCATCATTCTTTGATCTTTTGTTGGCCGGAGGGGCTGCTGCTTCAGTGTTGTGAGCCTTTGCAGCATATTTAGGTGCTTCTTTTTCAGCAGGCCTTCTCTTAGTTTCTCGCCCTTTTCGAGCGACTTGATCGTCTTCCACCTCAATCTCCCTCTGAATTCGATCGAACATAGCTCCCAGAGAAGGAGGGGGATTGCGGATGAAGTCGTTGTAGATGTGTAGATCAAAGCGGAGAGCGTTCTGGAAAGCCAACATGATGGCTTCATCATCCAGATGCCTTCCAGAGAGAGCAGCATGCTCGTTGCGAAACCTCCTCGTGAAGCTGCGGAGAGTCTCATCTGCACCCATCCTTAGTCGATATAGAGAGTCGAGCTTCTTCTCGGGTTTCAGGTTGAGCTGGTAATGCTGCACAAAGAGGTTAGCCAAAACACCGAACTGGGTAATGGACCCAGCTCGGAGATTGTGATACCAGTCGAGTGAAGGCTCGTCGAGACTTCCCGCGAAGGTGCGGCAGAGCACGTTGTTTTCCTCTTCGTGTGGCGTTAGAGCTTGCTTGAAGGCAAGTATATGGAGGCTTGGATCTCCTCGGACGCAGTTGAATTTGGGGAGGGTAGGAGTTCTCCATCCTCTTGGAAATACTGATTCGAAAAGGCTTCGATGTAGTGGCCCGGCAGAAGAGTAGCCATCCCTACGACCATGTCCTCGACCTAGAGGTGGGTCAAGAGGCAAGATCGTAAGGTCTTGCTCTGGCATTGAAGTGTTTGCTGGTCGAAGTCGGTGTCGAAGGTCCGATCCAAGTCCACGTTGGAGTGGAATGGAAGGGGAGACTCTACTCTTTGAAGGAGCGCCTTTCATTTGGTGCTTCCTTGGCAGGTTGAGCTTCGATGGTGCTCTTTTGTCGCAGTTACGACCAGATGAAGATTGGGAGGACTCGTCTTCAAGACGATCCCAAACACTCTGCTTCCAAGGAGCAGCAGAGGGAGTTGGGTCGCGTCGAATCCTCTCGAGAGCATCAGTGCCCATTGACCTCCGTTGTTCGGAGTAAATTGAATGTCGAGGAGGATCAACCCTCCCACTTGCGGAGGGGATCGGAATAGCAATTCCAGCTTCGGAAGCTGCCTTCTTCAGAGCATCCCTCTCAGCAGTGAGGGTGGCGTTTTGTTTCGCCAATTGGAGTAGTTGGAAATCGATTGCAGAGATCTGGTAAGTCGATGGAGGATCTTCAGCAGGAGCAGGGACAGTCTGCCCAATTGATTGATGAGGATGAGGGGCGATCGGTCGATCGACTGATCTTCCGCTTCCTGAGTGAACCCCCATCTCGGGGACAGCAAGGGGCTGCCCGAAGTTGAGCCTTTGACTCATTGAACGAGTCTCAGGACGAGGTTGATGTTGAGTGTTACTTCCTTCTGGTTGACCCTGATGTTTGGTTCTCGCCATTCAGAATGCGAAAGGTACAACGAGATTGCCGATGTCCGATCAGTTGTCTGATCAACCGAGGGGGCGAGGAAGTTTGGCTATTGATCTGGTAGTCGAAGTAGAGAGGACACGGCTTCTCGCTCGGATCCCACAGACGGCGCCAAACTGTGGGGGAAAATCTTCGTGCCGACCCGAAGACTCTCGCAGCACCAGTCAATTGAATGTTCGTGTTGACGTCGAAGATCGTTGGTCGATCTGTTGATCGACTGTTGATCGAAGTTGAAGCTTTTGATTTGTAAACAGAGAGATGCAATCAGAGAGAGTTTGATACGAGAAGTGATCTCGGAGTTCAGCCGAAGCCTACGTCTCCGTGCTATAGGGTGCAACCCGAATTCACTAACACTTATATTGAAGTGATCTCGACAGGCCGAGTATCACTGTAAACACTGATCTTTCTAAAAGAAGATCAAAGGGAGATGGTAGATCGGAAGTGTGAAATCCCAGAGCTCTGGTTCTGAAAGTCAGATCTCAGAGTGGAAATCAGATTTGTGGATCTGGATTTCGATCCTTTTACATTCGAAGGCACTGCTATTTATAGGCATTCCGGGTGGCGAATGGCGGTTTCTACTGCAGTATCTGGGGATCCTCCAGGTAAAGTTGCGAGCCCTGCGGTTGTCTTCGGGGGCCCACCAGGCAAGGCCGATGGGTCCCGTTGTAGTCCTCGTGGGTCCACCAGGCAGGGCCGGTGGGTCCCGCTGTAGTCCTCGTGGGCCCACCAGGTAGGGCCGGTGGGTCCCGCTGTAGTCCTCGTGGGCTCACCAGGCAGGGCCGGTGGGTCCCGCTGTAGTCCTCGTGGGCCCACCAGGCAGGGCTGGTGGGTCCCGTGGTAGTCCTCGTGGGCCCACCAGGCAGGGCTGGTAGGTCCCGTGGTAGATTTATGCCAAAATTTGCACCCGCAGATACATTCGTGCGAATGAATTAGAATGGATCGTATGTATGAATTAGAATGGATCGTCCGAAGGAATTAGAATGGAACGTACGAATGAATTAGAATAGATTGTGCGAATGAATTAGAATGGATCGTACGAATGAATTAGAATGGATCATACGAATGAATTAGAATGGATATATTCATGCAAATGAATTAGAATGGATCGAATGAATGAATTAGAATGGATCGTACGAATGAATTAGAATGGATACATTCGTGCGAATGAATTAGAATGGATACATTCATGGGAATGAATTAGAATGGATCGTACAAAGGAATTAGAATGGATCATACGAATGAAATATAATGGGTCGTACAAAGGAATTAGAATGGATCGTACAAAGGAATTAGAATGGATCGTACGAAGGAATTAGAATGGATCGTACGCATGAATTAGAATGGATACATTCGTGCGAATGAATTAGAATGGATCGTACGAATGAGTAAGAATAAATCGTACGAATGAATTAGAATCATACGATCCATTCTTACTCACTCGTATGATCCATTCTAATTCATTCGCACGAATGTATCCATTCTAATTCATTTGTACAATCCATTCTATTTCATTCATACGATCCATTCTTACTCATTCGTATGATCCATTCTAATAAATTCGCACGAATGTATCCATTCTAATTCATTCGTACGATCCATTCTAATTCATTCGTACGGTCCATTCTAATTCATTCATACGACCCATTCTAATTCATTCATACGATCCATTCTAATTCATTCGTATGATCCATTCTAATTCCTTCGTACGATCTATTCTAATTAATTCGTACGATCCATTCTAATTCATTTGTACGATCCATTATATTTCATTCGTATGATCCATTCTTATTCACGTACGAATGAATTAGAATCGATACATTCGTGTGAATGAATTAGAATGGATCGTATGAATGAATTAGATTGGATCGTACGAATAAATTAGAATGGTTCGTGCGAATGAATTAGAATGGATCGTACGAATGAATTAGAATGGATCGTATGAATGAATTAGAATGGATCGTGCGAATGAATTAGAATGGATCGTACGAATAAATTAGAATGGATACATTCGTGCGAATAAATTCGAATGGATCGTACAAATGAATTAGAATGGATAAATTCTTGCGAATGAATTAGAATGGATTGTATGAATGAATTAGATTGGATCGTATACATGAATTAGAATGGATCGTACGTATGAATTAGAGTGGATACATTCATGGGAATGAATAAGAATGGATCGTACGAAGGAATTAGAATGGATCATACGAATGAAATAGAATGGATCGTATGAAGGAATTAGAATGGATTGTACGAAGGAATTAGAATGGATCGTACGAAGGAATTAGAATGGATAATACGAAGGAATTAGAATGGATCGTACGAAGGAATTAGAATGGATCGTACGAAGGAATTAGAATGGATCGAACAAATGAATTAGAATGGATCATATGAATTAATTAGAATGGATCGTGTGAATGAATTAGAATGGATCGTATGAATGAAATAGAATGGATCGTATGAATTAGAATGGATCGTACGAATGAAAAAGAATGGATCGTACGAATGAATTAGAATAGATTGTGCGAATGAATTAGAATGGATCATACAAATGAATTAGAATGGATCGTATGAATGAATTAGAATGGATCGTGCGAATGAATTAGAATGGATCGTACGTACGAAGGAATTAGAATGGATCGTACGAAGGAATTAGAATGGATCGTACGAATGAATTAGAATAGATTGTGCGAATGAATTAGAACGGATCGTATGAATGAATTAGATTAGATCGTATGAATGAATTAGAATGGATCGTGCGAATGAATTAGAATGGATCGTACGAATGAACTAGAATGGATACATTTGTGCGAATAAATTAGAATGGATCATACGTCGCAAGAATGTATCCATTCTAATTCATTCATACGATCCATTCTAATTCATAAGTACGATCCATTCTAATTCATTCATACGATCCATTCTAATTCATTTGCACAATCCATTCTAATTCATTCATACAATCCATTCTAATTCATTCGTACGATCCATTCTAATTCATTCGCACGAATGTATCCATTCTAATTCATTCATATGATCCATTCTAATTCATTCGTACGATCTCTTCTAATTTATTCGTACGATCCATTCTAATTCATTTGCACGAATATATCCATTCTAATTCATTCGTATGATCCATTCTAATTCCTTCGTACGATCCATTCTAATTCCTACGTACGATCCATTCTAATTCCTTCATACGATCTATTCTAATTCATTCATACGATCATTTCTAATTCATTCGTATGATTCATTCTAATTCATTCGCACGATCCATTCTTATTCATTCATACGATCCATTCTAATTCATTCGTACGACATTCTAATTCATACGTACGATCCATTCTAATTCATTCGTACGATCCATTCTAATTCATTCGTACGATCCATTATAATTCATTCACACGATCCATTCTAATTCATTCGTACGATCCATTCTAATTCATTCGTATGATCCATTCTAATTCATTCGCGTACGATCCATTCTAATTCATTTGCACGAATGTGTCTATTCTAATTCATTCGTACGATCCATTCTAATTCATTCGCACGATCCATTCTAATTCATTCGCACGATCCATTCTAATTCATTCGTACGATCCATTCTAATTCATTCGCACGATCCATTCTAATTCATTCGTCGTACGAAGGAATGGATCGTACGAATGAATTAGAATGGATCGAACAAATGAATTAGAATGGATCGTACGAATGAATTAGAGTGGATACATTCGTACGAAGGAATTAGAATGGATCGAACGAATGAATTAGAATGGATCGTACGAATGAATTAGAAGGGATTGTGCAAATGAATTAGAATGGATCGTGCGATCCATTGTAATTCATTCGTACGATCCGTTCAAATTCCTTCGTACGATCCATTCTAATTCCTTCGTACGATCCATTCTAATACCTTCGTACGATCCATTCTATTTCATTCGTATGATCCATTCTAATTCCTTCGTACGATCCATTATAATTCCTTCGTATGAACCATTCTATTTCATTCGTATGATCCATTCTAATTCCTTCGTACGATCCATTCTTATTCATTCCCATGAATGTATCCGTTCTAATTCACACATACGATCCATTCTAATTCATTTATACGATCCAATCTAATTCATTCATACAATCCATTCCAATTCATTCGCACGAATTTATCCATTCTAATTTATTCATACGATCCATTCTAATTCATTCGCACAATCTATACTAATTCATTCGTACGTTCCATTCTAATTCATTAGCATGATCCATGCTAATTCATTCATACGATCCATTCTATTTCATTCGTACGATCCATTATTACGATCCATTCTAATTCATTTGTACGATCCATTCTAATTCATTCGCACAATCTATTCTAATTCATTCGTACGATCCATTCTAATTCATTAGCACGATCCATTCTAATTCATTCATACAATCCATTCTAATTCTTTTGCACGAATGTATCCATTCTAATTCATTCGTACGATCCATTCTAATTCATTCGCACAATCCATTCTAATTCATTCGCACGATCCATTCTAATTCATTCATACGATCCAATCTAATTCATTCATACGATCCATTCTAATTCATTCGCACAATCTATTCTAATTCATTCATACGATCCATTCTAATTCATTCGTACGATCCACTCTAATTCATTCGCACGATCCATTCTAATTCATTCGCACGAATGTATCCATTCTAATTCATTCGTATGATCCATTTTTACTCATTCGTACGATCCATTCTAATTCATTCGCACGAATATATCCATTCTAATTCATTCATACGATCCATTCTAATTCCTTCGTACGATCCATTCTAATTCCTTCGTACGATCCATTATAATTCATTCGTACGATCCATTCTAATTCCTTTGTACGACCCATTATATTTCATTCATATGATCCATTCTAATTCCTTTGTACGATCCATTCTAATTCATTCATACGATCCATTCTAATTCATTCGTACGATCCATTCTAATTCAATCGCACGGAATGGATCGTACGTATGAATTAGAATGGATACATTCGTGCGAATGAATTCGAATCGATCGTACGAAAGAATTAGAATGGATACATTCGTGCGAATGAATTCAAATGGATTAAATGAATGAATTAGATTGGATCGTATAAATGAATTAGAATGGATCGTACGTATGAATTAGAATGGATACATTCATGGGAATGAATAAGAATGGATCGTACGAAGGAATTAGAATGGATCATACGAATGAAATAGAATGGATCGTACGAAGGAATTAGAATGGATCGTACGAAGGAATTAGAATTGATCATACGAATGAAATAGAATGGATCGTACGAAGGAATTAGAATAGATCGTACGAAGGAATTAGAATGGATCGTACGAATGAATTAGAATGGATTGTATGAATGAATTAGAATGGATCGTGTGAATGAATTAGAATGGATCGTACGAATGAATTAGAATGGAATTAGAATGGATCGTGCGAATGAATTTGAATGAATCGTACGAAGGAATTAGAATGGATCGTACGTACGAAGGAATTAGAATGGATCGTATGAAGGAATTAGAATCGCCATTCTAATTCATTCGCACGAATGTATCCATTCTAATTCATTTGTACGATCCATTCTAATTCATTCGCACGAATGTATACATTCTAATTCATTCATACGATCCATTCTTATTCATTTGCATGATCCATTCTAATTCATTCATATGATCCATTCTAATTCATTCGGACGACCCATTCTAATTCATTCGCACGAATGTATCCATTCTAATTCATTCATACGATCCATTCTAATTCATTCGTACGATCTATTCTAATTCATTCGTACGAACCATTCTAATTCATTTGCATGAATATATCCATTCTAATTCATTCGTACGATCCATTCTAATTCCTTCGTATGATCAATTCTAATCCTTCGTACGATCCATTCTAATTCATTCGTACGATCCATTCTAATTAATTCGCATGGAATGGATCGTACGAATGAATTAGAATGGATACATTCGTGCGAATCTATTCGAATGGATTGTACGAATGAATTAGAATGGATAAATTCGTGCGAATGAATTAGAATGGATTGTATGAATGAATTAGATTAGATCGTATAAATGAATTAGAATGGATCGTACGTATGAATTAGAATGGATAAATTCATGGGAATGAATAAGAATGGATTGTACGAAGGAATTAGAATGGATCATACGAATGAAATAGAATGGATCGTACGAAGGAATTAGAATGGATCGTACGAAGGAATTAGAATGGATCGTACGAAGGAATTAGAATGGATCATAAGAATGAAATAGAATGGATCGTACGAAGGAATTAGAATGGATCGTATGGAGGAATTAGAATGGATCGTACGAAGGAATTAGAATGGATCGGTATCCATTCTAATTCATTCATACGATCCATTCTAATTCCTTCGACCGATCCATTCTAATTCCTTTGTACGATCCATTCTATTTCATTCGAATGATCCATTCTAATTCCTTCGTACGATCCATTCTAGTTCATTCCCATGAATGTGTCCATTCTAATTCATTCGTACGATCCATTCTAATTCATTCACACAATCTATTCTAATTCATTCATATGATCCATTCTAATTCATTCGTATGATTCATTCTAATTCATTCGCATGATCCACTCTTATTCATTCATACGATCCATTCTAATTCATTCGTACGACATTCTAATTCATACGTATGATCCATTCTAATTCATTCGTACGATCCATTCTAATTCATTCGTACGATCCATTCTAATTCATTCGCACGATCCATTCTAATTCATTCATACGATCCATTCTAATTCATTCGTACGATCCATTCTAATTCATTAGCACGAATGAATCCATTCTAATTCATTCGCACAATCCATTCTATTTCATTCGTACGATCCATTCTAACTCATTCGTTCGATCCATTCTAATTCATTCGCATGAATGTATCCATTCTAATTCATTCGTACGATCCATTCTAATTCATTCGTACGATCCATTCTAATTCATTCGTACAATCCATTCTAATTCATTCGCACGAATTTATCCAATCTAATTCATTCGTATGATCCATTCTAATTCATTCGCACAATCTATTCTAATTCATTCGTACGTTTCGCACAATCTTTTCTAATACATTCATCAGATCCATTCTAATTCATTCGTACGATCCAATCTAATTCATTAGCACGATCCATTCTAATTCATTCATACAATCCATTCTAATTCTTTTGCACGAATGTATCCATTCTAATTCATTCGTACGATCCATTCTAATTCTTTCACACGATCCATTCTAATTCATTCGTACGATCCATTCTAATTCATTCGTACAATCCATTCTATTTCATTCGTACGATTTATTCTTACTCATTCTTACTCGTACGATCTATTCTAATTCATTCGTACGATCCATTCTAATTCATTCACACGAATGTATCCAGATCCATTTTAATTCATTAGCACGATCCATTCTAATTCATTCATACAATCCATTCTTACTCATTCGTACGATTCATTCTAATTCATTCGCACGAATGTATCCATTCTAATTCATTCATACGATCTATTCTAATTCATTCGTACGATCCATTCTAATTCATTCGTACGATCCATTCTAATTCATAAGTACGATCCATTCTATTTCATTCGTACGATCCATTCCCATTCATTCGTACGATCCATTCTAATTCCTTCGTACGAATGAATTAGAATGGATTATATGAATGAATTAGAATAGATCGTACAAATGAATTAGAATGGATCGTACGAAGGAATTAGAATGGATACATTCGTGCGAATGAATTAGAATGGATCGTGCGAATGAATTAGAATGGATCATGCGAATGAATTAGAATGGATTATACGAATGAATTAGAATGGATATATTCGTGAGAATGAATTAGAATGGATCGTACGAATGAGTAAGAATGGATCGTAAGAATGAAATAGAATGGATTGTACGAATGAATTAGAATGGATCGTACGAATGAATTAGAATGGATACATTCGTGTGAATGAATTAGAATGGATCATACGAATGAATTAGAATGGATCGTGCGAATGAATTAGAATGGATCGTGCGATCCATTCTATTTCATTCGTATGATCCATTCTATTTCATTCGTACGATCCATTCTAATTAATTCTTACGATCGTGCTAGTGAATTAGAATGGATTGTACGAATGAATTAGAATAGATTGTACGAATGAATTAGAATGGATCGTACGAATGAGTAAGAATGGATCGTACGAATGAAATAGAATGAATTGTACGAATGAATTAGAATGGATCGTACGAATGAATTAGAATGGATCGTATGAATGAATTAGAATGGATCGTTTGAGTGAATTCGAATGGATCGTGCGAATGAATTAGAATGGATTGTACGAATGAATTAGAATGGATCGTATGAATGAATTAGAATGGGTCATGCGAATGAATTAGAATGGATCGTACGAATGAATTAGAGAGGATCGTATGAAAGAATTAGAATAGATCGTGCGAATGAATTAGAATGGATCGTACGAATGAATTAAAATGGATCGTGCGAATGAATTAGAATGGATCGTATGAATTAGAATGGATCGTATGAATGAAATAGAATGGATCGTATGAATTAGAATGGATCGTACGAGGGAATTAGAATGGATCGTACGAATGAATTAGAATGGATCATACGAATGAAATAGAATGGATCGTACGAAGGAATTAGAATGGATCGTACGAAGGAATTAGAATGGATCGTACGAAGGAATTACAATGGATCGTACGAAGGAATTAGAATGGATACATTCGTGTGAATGAATTAGGATGGATCGTACGAATGAATTAGAATGGATACATTCGTGCGAATGAATTAGAATGGATCGTATGAATGAATTAGAATGGATCGTACGAAGGAATTAGAATGGATCGTACGAAGGAATTAGAATGGATCGTACGAACGAATTAGAATAGATCGTACGAATGAACTAGAATGGATCGTACGAATGAATTAGATTGGATCGTATGAATAAATTAGAATGGATCGTGGGAATGAATTAGAATGGATCGTACGAATGAATTCGAATATATCGTATGAATGAATTAGAATAGATTGTATGAATGAATTAGAATGGATCATACGAATGAGTAAGAATGGATCGTACGAATGAAATAGAATGGATTGTACGAATGAATTAGAATGGATCATACGAATGAATTAGAATGGATACATTCTTGCGAATGAATTAGAATTGATCATACGAATGAATTAGAATGGATCGTATTAACGAATTAGAATGGGTCGTACGAATGAATTAGAATGGATCGTACGAATAAATTAGAATGGATCGTATGAATGAATTAGAATGGTTCATACGAATGAGTAAGAATGGATCGTACGAATGAAATAGAGTGGATTGTATGAATGAATTAGAATGGATCGTACAAATGAATTAGAATGGATACATTCGTGCGAATGAATTAGAATGGATCATACGAATGAATTAGAATGGATCGTACGAATGAATTAGAATAGATCGTACATTCTATTTCCTTCGTACGATCCATTCTAATTCCAATGTACGAATTAGAATGGATCGTACAAAGGAAATAGAATGGATCATACGAATGAATTAGAATGGATACATTCGTGCGAATGAATTAGAATGGATCGTATGAATGAATTAGAAGGCACGAATATATCCATTCTACTTCATTCGTACGATCCATTCTAATTCATTCGGTCGATCCATTCTAATTCATTCGCAAAATCTATTATAATTAATTCATACGATCCATTCTAATTCATTCGCACGAATGTATCCATTCTAATTTATTCGTACGAATGAATTAGAATGGATCGTACGAATGAATTAGAGTGGATACATTCGTACGAAGGAATTAGAATGGATCGTACGAATGAATTAGAATGGATACATTCATGCGAATGAATAAGAATGGATCGTATGAATGAATTAGAATAGATTGTGCGAATGAATTAGAATGGATCGTACGAATGAATTAGAATGGATTGTGTGAAAGATTTAGAATGGATTGTATGAATGAATTAGAATGGATCGTATGAATGAATTAGAATGGATCGTACGAATGAATTAGATTGGATCGTATGAATGAATTAGAATGGATCGTGCGAATGAATTAGAATGGATCGTACGAATGAATTAGAATGGATCGTACGAATAAATTAGAATGGATTGTACAAAGGATGGATACATTCGTGCGAATGAATTAGAATGGATCGTACGAATTAATTAGAATGGATCGTATGAATGAATTAGAGTGGATACATTCGTGCGAATGAATTAGAATGGGTACGAATGAATTAGAATAGATCGTGCGAATGAATTAGAATGGATCATACGAATGGGTAAGAATGGATCGTACGAATGAAATAGAATGGATTGTACGAATGAATTAGAATAGATCTTACGAATGAATTAGAATGGATCGTGTGAAAGAATTAGAATGGACTGTATGAATGAATTAGAATGGATCGTATGAATGAATTAGAATGGATCGTACGAATGAATTAGAATGGATCGTATGAATGAATTAGAATGGATCGTGCGAATGAATTAGAATGGGTCGTATGAATGAAATAGAATAGATCGTAAGAATTAGAATGGATCGTACGAAGGAATTTTAGAATGGATCGTATGAATGAATTAGATTGGATCGTATTAATGAATTAGAATGGATCGTACGAATGAATTAGAATGGATCATACGAATGAATTAGAATGGATCGTACGAATGAATTAGAATATATCGTGCGAATGAATTAGAACGGATAGTATGAATGAATAAGAATCGATCGAGCGAATGAATTAGAATGGATAGTACGAATGAATTAGAATGGATCGAACGAATGAATTAGAATGGATCGTGCGAATGAATTAGAATGGATCGTATGAATGAAATAGAATGGATTGTATGAATTAGAATGGATCGTACGAATGAAATAGAATGGATCGTACGAATGAATTAGCATGGATTGTGGTAATGAATTAGAATGGAACATACGAATGAATTAGAATAGATTGTGCGAATGAATTAGAACTGATCGTACGAATGAATTAGAATGGATAAATTCGTGCGAATAAGTTTGAATGGATTGTATGAATGAATTATATTGGATCGTATAAATGAATTAGAATGGATCATACGTATGAATTAGAATGGATACATTCATGGGAATGAATAAGAATGGATCGTACGAATGAATTAGAATGGATCGTATGATTGAATTAGAATGGATATATTCGTGCAAATGAATTAGACTGGATCGTATGAATGAATTAGAATTGGATCGTATGAATGAATTAGAATTGGATCGTATGAATGAATTAGACTGGATCGTATGAATGAATTAGATTGGATCGTATGAATAAATTAGAATGGATCGTGCGAATGAATTAGAATGGATTGTGCGAATGAATTAGAATAGATACATTCGTGCAAAAGAATTAGAATAGATTGTATGAATGAATTAGAATGGATCGTGCGAATGAATTAGAATGCATACATTCGTGCGAATGAATTAGAGTACGATCCATTCTTACTCATTCGTATGATCCAATCTAATTCATTCGTACGAATGTATCCACTCTAATTCATTCGTACGATCCATTCTAATTCATTCGCACGATCGATTCTAATTCATTCGTATGATCCATTCTATTTCATTCGTATGATCCATTCCTACTCATTCGTACGATCCATTCTAATTCATTTGCACGAATGTATCAATTCTAATTCCTTCGTACGATCCATTCTAATTCATTCGTACGATCCTTTCTAATTCATTCATACGATCCATTCTAATTCATTCATACAATCCATTCTAATTCTTTCACACGATCCATTCTAATTCATTCGTACGATCCATTCTATTTCATTCGTACGATCCATTCTTGCTCATTCACACGATCTATTCTAATTCATTCATACGATCCATTCTAATTCATTCGTACGATCCATTCTTATTCATTCCCATGAATGTATCCATTCTAATTCATACGTATGATCCATTCTAATGAATTAGAATGAATTAGAATGGATCATGCTAATGAATTAGAATTGATCGTACGAATGAATTAGAATAGATTGTGCAAATGAATTAGAATGGATCATACAAATGAATTCGAATGGATACATTTCTGCGAATGAATTAGAATGGATCGTACGAATGAATTAGAATGGATCGTACGAATGAATTAGAATAGATTGTGCGAATGAATTAGAATGGATCGTATGAATGAATTAGATTACGATCCATTCTATTTCATTCGTATGATCCATTCTAATTCCTTCGTACAATCCATTCTATTTCATTCATATGATCCATTCTTACTCATTCGTACGATCCATTCTAATTCATTCGCACAAATGTATGGATTAGAATGGATACATTCGATTAGAATGAATTAGAATGGATACAGTCGTGCGAATGAATTAGAATGGATCATACGAATGAGTTAGAATGGATCGTACGAATGAAATAGAATGGATCGTACAAATGAATTAGAATGGATCGTGCGAATGAATTAGAATGGATCATGGATCGTGCGAATGAATTAGAATGGATCGTACGAATGAATTAGAATGGATCGTATGAATGAGTTTGAATGGATCGTACGAATGAATTAGAATGGATCGTGTGAAAGAATTAGAATGGATTGTATGAATGAATTAGAATGGATCGTACGAATAAATTAGAATGGATAGTATGAATGAATTAGAACGGATCGTGCGAATGAATTAGAATGGATCGTAAAAATGAAATAGAATGGATTGTATGAATTAGAATGGATCGTACGAATGAAATAGAATGGATCATACAAATGAATTAGAATAGATTGTGCGAATGAATTAGAATGGATCATACGAATGAATTAGAATGGATCATATGAATGAATTAGAATGGATCGTGCGAATGAATTAGAATGGATCGTACGTACGAAGGAATTAGAATGGATCGTACGAAGGAATTAGAATGGATCGTACGAATGAATTAGAATAGATTGTGCGAATGAATTAGAATAGATCGTATGAATGAATTTGATTGGATCGTATGAATGAATTAGAATGGATCGTGTGAATGAATTAGAATGGATCGTACGAATGAATTAGAATGGATACATTCGTGCGAATGAATTAGAATGGATCATACGAATGAGTAAGAATGGATCGTATGAATGAATTAGAATGGATTGAATTAGAATGAATCGTATGAATGAATTAGAAAGGATCGTATGAATGAATTAGAACAAAGGAATTAGAATGGATCGTACGAAGGAACTAGAATGGATCGTACGAAGGAATTAGAATGGATCGTACTAATGAATTAGAATGGATACATTCGTGCGAATGAATTAGAATGGATACATTCGTGCGAAAGAATTAGAATAGATCGTATGAATGAATGAGAATGGATCGTGCGAATGAATTAGAATAGATCGTACGGTATGAATGAATTAGATTGGATCGTACTAATGAATTAGAATGGATCGTGCGAATGAATTAGAATGGATCGTACGAATGAATTAGAATGGATACATTCGTGCGAATGAATTAGAATGGATCATACATTTGAGTAAGAATGGATCATACGAATGAAATAGAATAGATCGTACGAATGAATTAGAATGGATCGTGTGACAGAATTAGAACAGATTGTATGAATAAATTAGAATGGATCGTATGAATGAAATAGAATAGGTCGTGCTAATAAATTAGAATGGATCGTACGAATGAATTAGAATGGATCGTATGAATGAATTAGAATGGATCATGCGAATGAATTAGAATGTATCGTATGAATGAATTAGAGTGGATACATTCGTGCGAATGAATTAGAATGGATCGTACGAATGAGTAAGAATGGATCGTATGAATGAAATAGAATGGATCGTACGTATCAATTAGAATGGATACATTCATGGGAATGAATTAGAATGGATCGTACGAAGGAATTAGAATAGATACATTCATGGGAATGAATTAGAATAGATACATTCATGGGAATGAATTAGAATAGATACATTCATGGGAATGAATTAGAATGGATCGTACAAAGGAATTAGAATGGATGCGAATGAATTAGAATGGAATGGATCGTACTTATGAATTAGAATGGATCGTACGAATGAATTAGAATGGATACATTCGTGCGAATGAAATAGAATGGATCGTACGAATGAATTAGAATGCGTGCGAATGAATTAGAATGGATCGGATGAATGAATTAGAATGGATCGTACGAATGAATTAGAATGGATCGAATTAGAATGGATCGTGCGAAGGAATTAGAATGGATCATACCAATGAATTAGAATGGATCGTATGAATGAATTAGATTGGATCGTATGAATGAATTAGAATGGATCGTGGGAATGAATTAGAATGGATCGTACGAACGAATTAGAATGGATCGTATGAATGAAATAGAATGGATCGTATGAGTATGAATGAATTAGAATAGATTGTGCGAATGAATTAGAATGGATCGTACGAATGAATTAGAATGGATACATTCGTGCGAATGAATTAGAATGGATCGTATGTATGTATTAGATTGGATCGTATTAATGAATTAGAATGGATCGTGCGAATGAATTAGAATGGATCGTACGAATGAATTAGAATGGATCATACGAATGAATTAGAATGGATCGTAATAATGGATCGTACGTATGAATTTGTATGTATGAATGGATTAGAATGGATCGAATTAGAATGGATCGTACGAAGGAATTAGAATGGATCGTACGAATGAATTAGACTGGATACATTCGTGCGAATGAATTAGAATGGATCGTACGAATGAGTAAGAATGGATCGCACGAATGAAATAGAATGGATCGTACGTATCAATTAGAATGGATACATTCATGGGAATGAATTAGAATGGATCGTACGAATGAATTATAATGGATACATTCGTGCGAATGAATTAGAATGGATTATACGAATGAGTAAGAATGGATCGTACGAATGAAATAGAATGGATTGTACGAATGAATTAGAATGGATCGTACGAATGAATTAGAATGGATCGTGCGAATGGATTAGAATGGATAGTACGAATGAATTAGAATGGATACATTCGTGCGAATGAATTAGAATGGATCGTACGAATGAATTAGAATGGATCGTACGAATGAATTAGAATGGATCGTACGAATGAAATAGAATGGATTGTATGAATGAATTAGAATGGATTGTACGAATGAATTAGAATGGATACATTCGTGCGAATGAATTAGAATGGATCGTATAAGTGCGAATGAATTAGAATGGATCGTGCGAATGAATTAGAATGGATCGTATGAATGAATTAGATTGGATCGATTGTATGAATGAATTAGAATGGATTGTGCGAATGAATTAGAATGGATCGTACGAATGAATTAGAATGGATACATTTGTGCGAATGAATTAGAGTACGATCCATTCTTACTCATTCGTACGATCCATTCTAATTCATTCGCACGAATGTATCCATTCTATTTCCTTCGTATGATCCATTCTAATTCATTCGCACGATCCATGCTAATTCATTCGCATAATCTATTCTAATTCATTCATACGATCCATTCTAATTCATTCGTATGAATGTATCCATTCTAATTCATTCGTACGATCCATTCTAATTCCTTCGTACGAATGTATCCACTCTAATTCATTCGTACGATCGATTCTAATTCATTCGCACGATCCATTCTAATTCATTCGTACGATCCATTCTAATTCATTCGCATGATCCATTCTAATTCATTCGTCGTACGAAGGAATTAGAATGGATACATTCGTGCGAATGAATTAGAATGGATCGTGCGAATGAATTAGAATGGAGCGTACGAATGAATTAGAATGGATCGTCTTAACGAATTAGAATGGATCGTGCGAATAAATTAGAATGGATCGTACGAATGAATTAGAATGGATCGTACGAATGATTTAGAATGGATCGTATGAATGAATTAGAATGGATCGTGCGAATGAATTGGAATGGATCGTGCGAATGATTTAGAATGGATCATACGAATGAATTAGAATGGTTCGTATGAATGAATTAGATTGGATCGTGCGAATGAATTAGAATGGATCATATGAATGAATTAGAATGGATTGTGCGAATGAATTAGAATGGATCATACGAATGAATTAAAATGGATACATTTGTGTGAATGAATTAGAATGGATTGTATGAATGAATTAGAATGGATGGTGCGAATGAATTAGAATGGATTGTACGAATGAATTAGAATGGATCGTATGAATGAATTAGAATGGATCGTGCAAATGAATTAGAATGGATCGTACGAATGAATTAGAATGGATCGTATGAATGAATTAAAATGGATCGTGCGAATGAATTAGAATGGATCATATGAATGAAATAGAATGGATCGTATGAATTAGAATGGATCGTACGAAGGAATTAGAATGGATCGTATGAATGAATTAGATTGGATCTTGGATACATTCGTGCGAATGAATTAGAATGGATCGTACGAATGAATTAGAATGGATTGTACGAATGAATTAGAATGGATCGTGCGAATTAATTAGAATGGATCGTACGAATGAATTAGAATGGATACATTCGTGCAAAAGAATTAGAATTTATCGTATGAACGAATTAGAATGCACGAATGTATCCATTCTAATTCATTCGTACGATCCATTCTAATTCATTCGTACGATCTATTCTATTTCATTCGTACGATCCATTCTAATTCATTCGTACGATCCATTCTTACTCATTCGTACGATCCATTCTAATTCATTCGCACGCACGATCCATTCATATTCACTCATACGATCCATTCTAATTCATTCATACGACAAAGGAATTAGAATGGATCATATGACTGAATTAGATTGGATCGTGCGAATGAATTAGAATGGATCGTAGGAATGAATTAGAATAGATTGTGCGAATGAATTAGAATGGATCGTACGAATGAATTAGAATGGATAAATTCGTGCGAATGAATTAGAATGGATTGTATGAATGAATTAGATTGGATCGTATAAATGAATTAGAATGGATCGTACGTATGAATTAGAATGGATACATTCATGAGAATGAATAAGAATGGATCGTACGAATGAATAAGAATGGAACATACGAATGAATTAGAATGGATGATACGAATGAATTAGAATGGATCGTACGAATGAAATAGAATGGATCGTACGAATGAATTAGAATAGATTGTGCGAATGAATTAGAATGGATCATACGAATGAATTAGAAAGGATCGTATGAATGAATTCGAATGGATCATGCGAATGAATTAGAATGGATCGTACGTACGAAGGAATTAGAATGGATCGTATGAAGGAATTAGAATGGATCGTACAAATGAATTAGAATAGATTGTGCGAATGAATTAGAATGGATCGTATAAATGAATTAGAATGGATCGTATGAATGAATTAGAATGGATTGTGCGAATGAATTAGAATGGATCGTACGAATGAATTAGAATGGATATATTCGTGCGAATGAATTAGAATCGCACAATCTATTCTAATTCATTCGCACGATCCATTCTAATTCATTTTCACAATTCATTCTAATTCCTTCGTACGATCCATTCTTATTCATTTCCATGAATGTATCCATTCTAATTTATACGTACGATCCATTCTAATTCATTTATACGATCCAATCTAATTCATTCATACAATCCATTCTAATTCATTCGCACGAATTTATCCATTCTAATTCATTCGTACGATCCATTCTAATTCATTCACACAATCCATTCTAATTCATTCATACGATCCATTCTAATTCATTCGTACGATCCATTCTAATTCCTTCGTATGATCCATTCTAATTCATTTATACGATCCAATCTAATTCATTCATACAATACACGATCCATTCTAATTCATTTGCACGAATGTATCCATTCTAATTCATTCGTACGATCCATTCTAATTCATTCACACAATCTATTCTAATTCATAGTACGATCCATTCTAATTCATTCGAACGAATGTATCCATTCTAATTCATTCGTACGATCCATTCTAATTCATTCGCACAATCTATTCTAATTCATTCGTACGATCAATTCAAATTCATTAGCACGATCCATTCTAATTCATTCGTACGATCTATTCTATTTCATTCGTACGATCCATTCTTACTCAATCGTATGATCCATTCTATTTCATTCGCACGAATGTATCCATTCTAATTTATTCGTACGATCCATTCTAATTCATTCGCACGATCTATTCCAGTTCAATCGTATGATCCATTCTAATTCATTCGCACAAATGTATCCATTCTAATTCCTTCATACGATCCATTCTAATTCATTCGTATGATCCATTCTAATTCATTCGCACGATCCATTCTAATTCCTTCGTACGATCCATTCTTATTCATTCCCATGAATGTATCCGATCGTACGAATGATTTAGATATGGATCGTGTACGATCCATTCTAATTCATTCGCACAAATGTATCAACTCTAATTCATTCGTACGATCCATTCTAATTCATTCATACATGTACGAATGAATAAGAATGGATACATTCGTGCGAATGAATTAGAATGGATCGTACAAATAAAATAGAATGGATTGTACGAATGAATTAGAATGGATACATTCGTGCGAATGAATTAAAATGGATCGTACGAATGAATTAGAATAGATTGTCCGAATGAATTAGAATGGATCGTACGAATGAATTAGAATGGATACATTCGTGCGAATGAATTTGAATGGATCGTACAAATGAATTAGAATGGATCGTTTGAGTGAATTAGAATGGATACGAAGGAATTAGAATGGATCGTACGAAGGAATTAGAATGGAGAATGGATCGTGCGAATGAATTAGAATGCATTCTAATTCATTCGTACGATCTATTCTAATTCATTTGCACGAATGTATCCATTCTAATTCATTCGTACGATCCATATTAATACATTCATACAATCCATTCTAATTCTTTTGCATGAATGTATCCATTCTAATTCATTCGTACGATCCATTCTAATTCATTCGTACGATCCATTCTAATTCATTAAAACGATCCAATCTAATTCATTCATACGATCCATTCTAATTCAATGAATTAGAATGGATTGTACGAATGAATAAGAATGGATCGTACGAAGGAATTAGAATGGATCATACGAATGAAATAGAATGGATCGTACGAAGGAATTAGAATGGATCGTACGTACGAAGTAATTAGAATGGATCGTACGAAGGAATTAGAATGGATCGTACGAATGAATTAGAATGGATTGTATGAATGAATTAGAATGGATACATTCGTGCGAATGAATTAGAATGGATCGTACAAATGAATTAGAATGAATCGTGCGAATGAATTAGAATGGATCATACGAATGAATTAGAATGGATCGTACGAATGAATTTGAATAGATCGTACGAATGAATTAGAATGGATATATTCGTACGAATGAATTAGAATGGATCGTACGAATGAGTAAGAATGGATCGTACGAATGAAATAGAATGGATTGTACGAATGAATCATAATGGATCGTACGAATGAATTAGAATTGATCGTACGAATGAATTAGAATGGATCGAACGAATGAATTAGAATGGATACATTCGTGCAAAAGAATTAGAATGGATCGTGATAATGAATTAGAATTAATCGTACGAATGAATTAGAATAGATTGTGCGAATGAATTAGAATGGATCGTACGAATGAATTAGAATGGATACATTCGTGCGAATGAATTAGAATGGATCGTACGAATGAATTAGAATGGATCCTACGAATGTATTAGAATAGATTGTGCGAATGAATTATAATGGATCATACGAATGAATTAGAATGGATCGTATTAATGAATTAGAATGGGTCGTACGAATGAATTAGAATGGATCGTACGAATGAATTAGAATGGATCGTATGAATGAATTAGAATGGATCATACGAATGAGTAAGAATAGATCGTACGAATGAAATAGAATGGATCGTACGCATTCTAATTCATTCGTAATATCCATTCTAATTCATTAATATGATCCAATCTAATTCATTCGTACGATCCATTCTAGTTCATTCGCATGATCCATTCTAATTCATTCGCACGATCCATTCTAATTTATTCATACGATCCATTCTAAGTCATTCGTACGATGCATTCTAATTCATTCGCACGATCCATTCTAATTCATTCATACAATCCATTCTAATTTTTTCGCACGATCCTTTCTAATTCATTCATACGATCCATTCTAATTCATTCGTACAATCCATTCTATTTCATTCGTACGATCCATTCTTACTCATTCGTATGATCCATTCTAATTCATTCGCACGAATGTATCCTATGAATGAATTAGAATGGATATATTCGTGCAAATGAATTAGAATGGATTGTATGAATGAATTAGAATGGATCGTACGAATGAATTAGAATGGATCGTACGAATGAATTAGAATGGATCGTACGAATGAATTAGAATGCATCGTATGAATGAATTAGAATGGATCGTACGAATGAATTAGAATGGATCGTACGAATGATTTAGAATGGATACATTCGTGCGAATGAATTAGAATGGATCGTACGAAGGAATTAGAATGGATCGTACGAATGAATTAGAATGGATCGTATGAATGAATTAAAGTGGATACTTTCGTACGAATGAAATAGAATGGATTGTACTAATGAATTAGAATGGATACAAATGAATTAGAATGGAATGGATCGTACTTATAAATTAGAATGGATCGTGTGAATGAATTGGAATGAATCGTACGAATGAATTAGAATGGATCGTACGAATGAATTTGAATGGATCGTACGAATGAATTAGAATGGATCGTACGAATTAATAAGATTGGATCGTATGAATGAAATAGAATAGATTGTATGAATTAGAATGGATCGTATGAATGAATTAGATTGGATCGTGCGAATGAATTAGAATGGATCGTACGAATGAATTAGAATATATTGTGCGAATGAATTAGAATGGATCGTACGAATGAATTAGAATGGATCGTAATAATGGATCGAACGAATGAAATAGAATGGATCGTACGAATGAATTAGCATGGATTGTGCGAATGAATTAGAATGGATCATACGAATGAATTAGAATGGATACATTCGTGCGAATGAATTAGAATGGATCGTATGAATGAATTAGATTAGATCGTATTAATGAATTAGAATAGATCGTGCGAATGAATTAGAATGGCTCATACGAATGAATTAGAATCGATACATTCGTGCGAATGAATTAGAATGGATCATACGATTGAGTAAGAATGGATCATACGAATAAAATAGAATAGATCGTACGAATGAATTAGAATTGATCGTGCTAATGAATTAGAATGGATCGTACAAATTACGAATAAATTAGAATGATCCATTCTAATTCATTCGCACGATCAATTCTAATTCATTAGCATGATCCATTCTAATTCATTCGCACGAATGTATCCATTCTAATTCATTCGTACGATCTATTCTAATTCATTCATACAATCCATTTAATTCATTCATACGATCCATTCTAATTCATTTGCACGAATATATCCATTCTAATTCATTCGTTCGATCCATTCTAATTCATTCATACGATCCATTCTAATTCATTCATACAATCCATTCTAATTCTTTCACACGATCCATTCTAATTCATTCGTACGTTCCATTCTAATTCATTAGCACAATCCATGCTAATTCATTCGTACAATCCATTCTAATTCATTCACACGATCCATTCTAATTCATTCGCACGAATGTATCCATTCTAATTCATTCGTACGATCCATTCTAATTCATTCGCATGAATGTATCCATTCTAATTCATTCGTACGACCCATTCTAATTCATTCGTACAATCCATTCTAATTCATTCATATAATTCATTCTAATTCTTTTGCACGAATGTATCCATGCTAATTCATTCGTACGATCCATTCTAATTCATTAATACGATCCATTCTAATTCATTCGCACTATCCATTCTAACTCATACGTGTGATCCATTCTATTTCATTCGTACGATCCATTCTAATTCATTCGTACGATCCATTCTAATTCATTCGTACGATCCATTCTTATTCATTCCCATGAATGTTTCCATTCTAATTCATACGTACGATCCATTCTAATTCATTTGCACGAATATATCCATTATAATTCATTAGTAGGATACATTCGTGCGAATGAATTAGAATGGATCATACGAATGAGTAAGAATGGATCGTACGAATGAATTAGAATAGATCGTACGAATGAATTAGAATGGATCGTGCTAATGAATTAGAATTGATCGTACGAATGAATTAGAATCGATTGTGCG
Source organism: Chamaelirium japonicum (assembly GCA_947650365.1). NCBI lineage: Eukaryota > Viridiplantae > Streptophyta > Magnoliopsida > Liliales > Melanthiaceae > Chamaelirium > Chamaelirium japonicum. The sequence goes on from CANTAL010000040.1 coordinate 1,522,119, forward strand.
AATGAATTAGAATGGATCGTACGAATTAATTAGAATGGATACATTCGTGCGAATGAATTAGAATAGATCATACGAATGAATTAGAATGGATCGTACGAATGAATTAGAATAGATTGTGCGAATAAAATAGAATGGATCGTATGAATAAATTAGATTACGATCCATTCTATTTCATTCGTATGATCCATTCTAATTCCTTCGTACAATCCATTCTATTTCATTCGTATGATTCATTCTAATTCATTCGTACAATCCATACATTCGTACGAAGGAATTAGAACGGATCGTACGAATGAATTAGAATGGATCGTACGAATGAATTAGATTGGATCGTATGAATGAATTAGAATGGATCGTGCGAATGAATTAGAATGGATCGTGCGAATGAATTAGAATGGATCGTACGAATGAATTAGAATGGATCGTACGAATGAATTAGAATGGATACATTCATGCGAATGAATTAGAATGGATCATACGAATGAGTAAGAATGGATCATACGAATGAATTAGAATGGATCGTACGAATGAATTCATACAGGTACGAATGAATTAGAATGGATACATTCGTGCGAATGAATTAGAATTAGAATGGATCGTGCGAATGAATTAGAATGGATCGTATGAATGAATTAGAATGGATTGTGCGAATGAATTAGAATAGATTATGCGAATGAATTAGAATGGATCGTACGAATGAATTATAATGGATAAATTTGTGCGAATGAATTAGAATGGATTGTATGAATGAATTAGATTGGATCGTATAAATGAATTAGAATGGATCGTACGAATGAATTAGAATGGATCGTGCGAATGAATTAGATTGGATCGTATGAATGAATTAGAATGGATCGTGCGAATGAATTAGAATGGATCGGACGAATGATTAGAGTGGATACATTCGTACGAAAGAATTAAAATGGATCATACGAATGAATCGTACGAATGAATTAGAATGGATCGTACGAATGAATTAGAATGGATCATGCGAAAGAAATAGAATGGATCGTACGAAGGAATTAGAATGGATCGTGTGAAAGAATTAGAATGGATTGTATGAATGAATTAGAATGGATCGTACGAATGAGTAAGAATGGATTGTACGAATGAAATAGAATGGATTGTACTAATGAATTAGAATGGATCGTATGAATGAATTAGAATGGATCGTGTGAAAGTATTAGAATGGATTGTACGAATGAATTAGAATGGACCGTGCGAATGAATTAGAATGGATTGTACGAATGAATTAGAATGGATCGTACGAATGAATTAGAATGGATCGTGTGAAAGAATTAGAATGGATTGTATGAATGAATTAGAATGGATCGTATGAATGAATTAGAGTGGATCATGTTTTTTCGTGCTAATGAATTAGAATGGATCGTACGAATAAATTAGAATGGATACATTCGTGCGAAAGAATTTGAATGGATCGTATGAATGAATTAGATTGGATCGTATGAATGAATTAGAATGGATCATGCGAAAGAATTAGAATGGATCGTGCGAATGAATTAGAATGGATCATACGAATAAAATAGAATGGACCGTACGAAGAAATTAGAATGGATCGTACGAAGGAATTCGAATGGATCGTACGAAGGAATTCGAATGGATACATTCGTGCGAATGAATTAGAATGGATCGTACGAATGAATTAGAATGGATACATTCGTGCGAATGAATTAGAATGGATCGTATGAATGAATTAGAATGGATCGTACGAAGGAATTAGAATGGAACGTACGAATGAATTAGAATAGATTGTGCGAATGAATTAGAATGGATCGTACGAATGAATTAAATGGATCATACGAATGAATTAGAATGGATATATTCGTGCAAATGAATTAGAATGAATTGTATGAATGAATTAGAATGGATCGTACGAATGAATTAGAATGGATACATTCGTGCGAATGAATTAGAATGGATACATTCATGGGAATGAATTAGAATAGATCGTACAAAGGAATTAGAATGGATCATACGAATGAAATATAATGGGTCGTACAAAGGAATTAGAATGGATCGTACAAAGGAATTAGATTGGATCGTACGAAGGAATTAGAATGGATCGTACGCATGAATTAGAATGGATACATTCGTGCGAATGAATTAGAATGGATCGTACGAATGAGTAAGAATAAATCGTACAAATGAAATAGAATCATACGATCCATTCTTACTCACTCGTACGATCCATTCTAATTCATTCGCACGAATGTATCCATTCTAATTCATTCGTACAATCCATTTTATTTCATTCGTACGATCCATTCTTACTCATTCGTATGATCCATTCTAATAAATTCGCACGAATGTATCCATTCTAATTCATTCGTACGATGCATTCTAATTCAATCGTACGATCCATTCTAATTCATTCATACGATCCATTCTAATTCATTCATACGATCCATTCTAATTCATTCGTATGATCCTTTCTAATTCCTTCGTACGATCTATTCTAATTCATTCGTACGATCCATTCTAATTCATTTGTACGATCCATTATATTTCATTCGTATGATCCATTCTTATTCACGTACGAATGAATTAGAATCGATACATTCGTGTGAATGAATTAGAATGGATCGTATGAATGAATTAGATTGGATCGTACGAATAAATTAGAATGGTTCGTGCGAATGAATTAGAATGGATCGTACGAATGAATTAGAATGGATCATATGAATGAATTAGAATGGATCGTGCGAATGAATTAGAATGGAACGTACGAATAAATTAGAATGGATACATTCGTGCGAATAAATTCGAATGGATCGTACAAATGAATTAGAATGGATAAATTCTTCGAATGAATTAGAATGGATTGTATGAATGAATTGGATTGGATCGTATAAATGAATTAGAATGGATCGTACGTATGAATTAGAGTGGATACATTCATGGGAATGAATAAGAATGGATCGTACGAAGGAATTAGAATGGATCATACGAATGAAAAAGAATGGATAGTATGAAGGAATTAGAATGGATTGTACGAAGGAATTAGAATGGATCGTACGAAGGAATCAGAATGGATAATACAAAGGAATTAGAATGGATCGTACGAAGGAATTAGAATGGATCGTACGAAGGAATTAGAATGGATCGTACGAATGAATTAGAATGGATCATATGAATTAATTAGAATGGATCGTGTGAATGAATTAGAATGGATCGTATGAATGAAAAAGAATGGATCGTATGAATTAGAATCGATCGTACAAATGAAAAAGAATGGAACGTACGAATGAATTAGAATAGATTGTGCGAATGAATTAGAATGGATCATACAAATGAATTAGAATGGATCGTATGAATGAATTAGAATGGATCGTGCGAATGAATTAGAATGGATCGTACGTACGAAGGAATTAGAATGGATCGTACGAAGGAATTAGAATGGATCGTACGAATGAATTAGAATAGATTGTGCGAATGAATTAGAACGGATCGTATGAATGAATTAGATTAGATCGTATGAATGAATTAGAATGGATCGTGCGAATGAATTAGAATGGATCGTACGAATGAACTAGAATGGATACATTTGTGCGAATAAATTAGAATGGATCATACGTCGCACGAATGTATCCATTCTAATTCATTCATACGATCCAATCTAATTCATAAGTACGATCCATTCTAATTCATTCATACGATCCATTCTAATTCATTTGCACAATCCATTCTAATTTATTCATACAATCCATTCTAATTCATTCGTACGATCCATTCTAATTCATTCGCACGAATGTATCCATTCTAATTCATTCATATGATCCATTCTAATTCATTCGTACGATCTATTCTAATTCATTCGTACGATCCATTCTAATTCATTGGCACGAATATATCCATTCTAATTCATTTGTATGATCCATTCTAATTCCTTCGTACGATCCATTCTAATTCCTACGTACGATCCATTCTAATTCCTTCGTACGATCTATTCTAATTCATTCATACGATCCATTCTAATTCATTCGTATGATTCATTCTAATTCATTCGCACGATCCATTCTTATTCATTCATACGATCCATTCTAATTCATTCGTACGACATTCTAATTCATACGTATGATCCATTCTAATTCATTCGAACGATCCATTCTAATTCATTCGTACGATCCATTATAATTCTTCACACTATCCATTCTAATTCATTCGTACGATCCATTCTAATTCATTCGTACGATCCATTCTAATTCATTCGCGTACGATCCATTCTAATTCATTTGCACGAATGTGTCTATTCTAATTCATTCGTACGATCCATTCTAATTCATTCGCACGATCCATTCTAATTCATTCGCACGATCCATTCTAATTCATTCGTACGATCCATTCTAATTCATTTGCACGATCCATTCTAATTTATTCGTCGTACGAAGGAATGGATCGTACGAATGAATTAGAAAGGATCGTACGAATGAATTAGAATGGATCGTACGAATGAATTAGAGTGGATACATTCGTACGAAGGAATTAGAATGGATCGAACGAATGAATTAGAATGGATCGTACGAATGAATTAGAATGGATTGTGCGAATGAATTAGAATGGATCATGCGATCCATTGTAATTCATTCGTACGATCCGTTCAAATTCCTTCGTACGATCCATTCTAATTCCTTCGTACGATCCATTCTAATACCTTCGTACGATCCATTCTATTTCATTCGTATGATCCATTCTAATTCCTTCGTACGATCCATTCTAATTCCTTCGTACGAACCATTCTATTTCATTCGTATGATCCATTGTAATTCCTTCGTACGATCCATTCTTATTCATTCCCATGAATGTATCCGTTCTAATTCATACATACGATCCATTCTAATTCATTTATACGATCCAATCTAATTCATTCATACAATCCATTCCAATTCATTCGTACGAATTTATCCATTCTAATTCATTCGTACGATCCATTCTAATTCATTCGCACAATCTATTCTAATTCATTCGTACGTTCCATTCTAATTCATTAGCACGATCCATGCTAATTCATTCATATGATCCATTCTATTTCATTCGTACGATCCATTATTACGATCCATTTTAATTCATTCGTACGATCCATTCTAATTCATTCGCACAATCTATTCTAATTCATTCGTACGATCCATTCTAATTCATTAGCACGATCCATTCTAATTCATTCATACAATCCATTCTAATTCTTTTGCACGAATGTATCCATTCTAATTCATTCGTACGATCCATTCTAATTCATTCGCACGATCCATTCTAATTCATTCGCACGATCCATTCTAATTCATTCATACGATCCAATCTAATTCATTCATACGATCCGTTCTAATTCATTCGCACAATCTATTCTAATTCATTCATACGATCCATTCTAATTCATTCGTACGATCCATTCTAATTCATTCGCACGATCCATTCTAATTCATTCGCACGAATGTATCCATTCTAATTCATTCGTATGATCCATTCTTACTCATTCGTACGATCCATTCTAATTCATTCGCACGAATGTATCCATTCTAATTCATTCATACGAACCATTCTAATTCCTTCGTACGATCCATTCTAATTCCTTCGTACGATCCATTATAATTCATTCGTACGATCCATTCTAATTCCTTTGTACGACCCATTATATTTCATTCGTATGATCCATTCTAATTCATTTGTACGATCCATTCTAATTCATTCATACGATCCATTCTAATTCATTCGTACGATCCATTCTAATTCATTCGCACGGAATGGATCGTACGTATGAATTAGAATGGATACATTCGTGCGAATGAATTCGAATGGATCGTACGAATGAATTAGAATAGATACATTCGTGCGAATGAATTCGAATGGATTAAATGAATGAATTAGATTGGATCGTATAAATGAATTAGAATGGATCGTGCGTATGAATTAGAATGGATACATTCATGGGAATGAATAAGAATGGATCGTACGAAGGAATTAGAATGGATCATACGAATAAAATAGAATGGATCGTACGAAGGAATTAGAATGGATCGTATGAAGGAATTAGAATGGATCGTACGAAGGAATTAGAATTGATCATACGAATGAAATAGAATGGATCGTACGAAGGAATTAGAATAGATCATACGAAGGAATTAGAATGGATCGTACGAATGAATTAGAATGGATCGTATGAATGAATTAGAATGGATCGTGCGAATGAATTAGAATGGATGGTACGAATGAATTAGAATGGAATTAGAATGGATCGTGCGAATGAATTTGAATGAATCGTACAAAGGAATTAGAATGGATCGTACGTACGAAGGAATTAGAATGGATCGTATGAAGGAATTAGAATGGCCATTCTAATTCATTCGCACGAATGTATCCATTCTAATTCATTTGTACGATCCATTCTAATTAATTCGCACGAATGTATCCATTCTAATTCATTCATACGATCCATTCTAATTCATTTGCATGATCCATTCTAATTCATTCATATGATCCATTCTAATTCATTCGGATGACCCATTCTAATTCATTCGCACGAATGTATCCATTCTAATTCATTCATACGATCCATTCTAATTCATTCGTACGATCTATTCTAATTCATTCGTACGAACCATTCTAATTCATTTGCATGAATATATCCATTCTAATTCATTTGTACGATCCATTCTAATTCCTTCGTATGATCCATTCTAATCCTTCGTACGATCCATTCTAATTCATTCGTACGATCCATTCTAATTCATTCGCACGGAATGGATCGTACGAATGAATTAGAATGGATACATTCGTGCGAATCAATTCGAATGGATTGTACGAATGAATTAGAATGGATAAATTCGTGCGAATGAATTAGAATGGATTGTATGAATGAATTAGATTGGATCGTATAAATGAATTAGAATGGATCGTACGTATGAATTAGAATGGATAAATTCATGGGAATGAATAAGAATGGATTGTACGAAGGAATTAGAATGGATCATACAAATGAAATAGAATGGATCGTACGAAGGAATTAGAATGGATCGTACGAAGGAATTAGAATGGATCGTACGAAGGAATTAGAATGGATCATAAGAATGAAATAGAATGGATCGTACGAAGGAATTAGAATGGATCGTACGAAGGAATTAGAATGGATCGTACGAAGGAATTAGAATGGATCATACGAATGAATTAGAATGGATCGGTATCCATTCTAATTCATTCGTACGATCCATTCTAATTCCTTCGACCGATCCATTCTAATTCCTTTGTAAGATCCATTCTATTTCATTCGAATGATCCATTCTAATTCCTTCGTACGATCCATTCTAGTTCATTCCCATGAATGTGTCCACTCTAATTCATTCGTACGATCCATTCTAATTCATTCACACAATCTATTCTAATTCATTCATATGATCCATTCTAATTCATTCGTATGATTCATTCTAATTCATTCGCACGATCCACTCTTATTCATTCATACGATCCATTCTAATTCATTCGTACGACATTCTAATTCATACGTATTATCTATTCTAATTCACTCGTACGATCAATTCTAATTCATTCGTACGATCCATTCTAATTCATTCGCACGATCCATTCTAATTCATTCGTACGATCCATTCTAATTCATTCGTACGATCCATTCTAATTCATTAGCACGAATGAATCCATTCTAATTCATTCGTACAATCCATTCTATTTCATTCGTACGATCCATTCTAACTCATTCGTACGATCCATTCTAATTCATTCGCATGAATGTATCCATTCTAATTCATTCATACGATCCATTCTAATTCATTCGTACGATCCATTCTAATTCATTCGTACAATCCATTCTAATTCATTCGCACGAATTTATCCATTCTAATTCATTCGTACGATCCATTCTAATTCATTCGCACAATCTATTCTAATTCATTCGTACGTTTCGCACAATCTATTCTAATACATTCATACGATCCATTCTAATTCATTCGTACGATCCAATCTAATTCATTAACACGATCCATTCTAATTCATTCATACAATCCATTCTAATTCTTTTGCACGAATGTATCCATTCAAATTCATTCGTACGATCCATTCTAATTCTTTCACACGATCTATTCTAATTCATTCGTACGATCCATTCTAATTCATTCGTACAATCCATTCTATTTCATTCGTACGATCTATTCTTACTCATTCGTACTCGTACGATCTATTCTAATTCATTCGTATGATCCATTCTAATTCATTCACACGAATGTATCCAGATCCATTCTAATTCATTCGCACGATCCATTCTAATTCATTCATACAATCCATTCTTACTCATTCGTACGATCCATTCTAATTCATTCGCACGAATATATCCATTCTAATTCATTCATACGATCTATTCTAATTCATTCGTACGATCCATTCTAATTCATTCGTACGATCCATTCTAATTCATTCGCACATTCCATTCTAATTCATTCGTACGATTCATTCTAATTCATTCGTACTATCCATTCTAATTCATTCGTATGGTCCATTCTAATCCATTCATACGATCCATTCTAATTCATTCGTTCGATCCATTCTAATTCATTCATACAATCCATTCTAATTCATACATACGATCTATTCTAATTCATTCGTACGATCCATTCTAATTCATTCGTACGATCCATTCTAATTCATAAGTACGATCCATTCTATTTCATTCGTACGATCCATTCTAATTCATTCGTACGATCCATTCTAATTCCTTCGTACGAATGAATTAGAATGGATTATATGAATGAATTAGAATAGACAGTACAAATGAATTAGAATGGATCGTACGAAGGAATTAGAATGGATACATTCGTGCGAATGAATTAGAATGGATCGTGCGAATGAATTAGAATGGATCGTGCGAATGAAATAGAATGGATCGTATGAATGAATTAGAATGGATTATACGAATGAATTAGAATGGATATATTCGTGCGAATGAATTAGAATGGATCGTACGAATGAGTAAGAATGGATCGTAAGAATGAAATAGAATGGATTATACGAATGAATTAGAATGGATCGTACGAATGAATTAGAATGGATACATTCGTGCGAATGAATTAGAATGGATCATACGAATGAATTAGAATGGATCGTGCGAATGAATTAGAATGGATCGTACGATACATTCTATTTCATTCGTATGATCCATTCTATTTCATTCGTACGATCCATTCTAATTAATTCGTACGATCGTGCTAGTGATTAAGAATGGATTGTACGAAAGAATTAGAATAGATTGTACGAATGAATTAGAATGGATCGTACGAATGAGTAAGAATGGATCGTACGAATGAAATAGAATGAATTGTACGAATGAATTAGAATGGATCGTACGAATGAATTAGAATGGATACATTCGTGCGAATGAATTAGAATGGATTGTACGAATGAATTAGAATGGATCGTGCGAATGAATTAGAATGGATTGTATGAATGAATTAGAATGGATCGTATGAATGAATTAGAATGGATCATGCGAATGAATTAGAATGGATCGTATGAATGAATTAGAAAGGATCATATGAATGAATTAGAATGGATCGTGCGAATGAATTAGAATGGATCGTACGAATGAATTAAAATGGATCGTGCGAATGAATTAGAATAGATCGTATGAATGAAATAGAATGGATCGTATGAATTAGAATGGATCGTATGAATGAAATAGAATGGATCGTATGAATTAGAATGGATCGTACGAGGGAATTAGAATGGATCGTACGAATGAATTAGAATGGATCATACGAATGAAATAGAATGGATCGTACAAAGGAATTAGAATGGATCGTACGAAGGAATTAGAATGGATCGTACGAAGGAATTACAATGGATCGTACGAAGGAATTAGAATTGATACATTCGTGAAAATGAATTAGGATGGATCGTAAGAATGAATTAGAATGGATACATTCGTGCGAATGAATTAGAATGGATTGTATGAATGAATTAGAATGGATCGTTCGAAGGAATTAGAATGGATCGTACGAAGGAATTAGAATGGATCGTACGAAGGAATTAGAATAGATCGTACGAATGAACTAGAATGGATCGTACGACTGAATTAGATTGGATCGTATGAATGAATTAGAATGGATCGTGGGAATGAATTAGAATGGATCGTACGAATGAATTCGAATAGATCGTATGAATGAATTAGAATAGATTGTATGAATGAATTAGAATGGATCATACGAATGAGTAAAAAATGGATCGTACGAATGAAATAGAATGGATTGTACGAATGAATTAGAACGGATCATACGAATGAATTAGAATGGATACATTCTTGCGAATGAATTAGAATTGATCATACGAATGAATTAGAATGGATCGTATTAACGAATTAGAATGGGTCGTATGAATGAATTAGAATGGATTGTACGAATGAATTAGAATGGATCGTATGAATGAATTAGAATGGATCATACGAATGAGTAAGAATGGATCGTACGAATGAAATAGAATGGATTGTATGAATGAATTAGAATGGATCGTACAAATGAATTAGAATGGATACATTCGTGCGAATGAATTAGAATGGATCATACGAATGAATTAGAATGGATCGTACGAATGAATTAGAATAGATCGTACATTCAATTTCCTTCGTACGATCCATTCTAATTCCAATGTACGAATTAGAATGGATCGTACGAAGGAAATAGAATGGATCGTACGAATGAATTAGAATGGATACATTCGTACGAATGAATTAGAATGGATCGTATGAATGAATTAGAACGCACGAATATATCCATTCTAATTTATTCGTACGATCAATTCTAATTCATTCGGTCGATCCATTCTAATTCATTCGCAAAATCTATTCTAATTAATTCATACGATCCATTCTAATTCATTCGCACGAATGTATCCATTCTAATTTATTCGTACGATCTATTCTAATTCCTTCGTACGAATGTATCCACTCTAATTCATTCGTACGATCCATTCTAATTCATTCGCACGATCCATTCTAATTCATTCGTACGATCCATTCTAATTCATTCGCACGATCCATTCTAATTCATTCGTTGTACGAAGGAATGGATCGTACGAATGAATTAGAATGGATCGTGCGAATGAATTAGAATGGATCGTACGAATGAATTAGAAAGGATCATATGAATGAATTAGAATGGATCGTGCGAATGAATTAGAAAGGATCGTACGAATGAATTAAAATGGATCGTGCGAATGAATTAGAATAGATCGTATGAATGAAATAGAATGGATCGTATGAATTAGAATGGATCGTATGAATAAAATAGAATGGATCGTATGAATTAGAATGGATCGTACGAGGGAATTAGAATGGATCGTACGAATGAATTAGAATGGCTCATACGAATGAAATAGAATGGATCGTACAAAGGAATTAGAATGGATCGTACGAAGGAATTAGAATGGATCGTACGAAGGAATTACAATGGATCGTACGAAGGAATTAGAATGGATACATTCGTGAAAATGAATTAGGATGGATCGTACGAATGAATTAGAATGGATACATTCGTGCGAATGAATTCGAATGGATCGTATGAATGAATTAGAATGGATCGTTCGAAGGAATTGGAATGGATCGTACGAAGGAATTAGAATGGATCGTACGAAGGAATTAGAATAGATCGTACGAATGAACTAGAATGGATCGTACGACTGAATTAGATTGGATCGTATGAATGAATTAGAATGGATCGTGGGAATGAATTAGAATGGATCGTACGAATGAATTCGAATAGATCGTATGAATGAATTAGAATAGATTGTATGAATGAATTAGAATGGATCATACGAATGAGTAAAAAATGGATCGTACGAATGAAATAGAATGGATTGTACGAATGAATTAGAACGGATCATACGAATGAATTAGACTGGATACATTCTTGCGAATGAATTAGAATTGATCATACGAATGAATTAGAATGGATCGTATTAACGAATTAGAATGGGTCGTATGAATGAATTAGAATGGATCGTACGAATGAATTAGAATGGATCGTATGAATGAATTAGAATGGATCATATGAATGAGTAAGAATGGATCGTACGAATGAAATAGAATGGATTGTATGAATGGATTAGAATGGATTGTACAAATGAATTAGAATGGATACATTCGTGCGAATGAATTAGAATGGATCATACGAATGAATTAGAATGGATCGTACGAATGAATTAGAATAGATCGTACATTCAATTTCCTTCGTACGATCCATTCTAATTCCAATGTACGAATTAGAATGGATCGTACGAAGGAAATAGAATGGATCATACGAATGAATTAGAATGGATACATTCGTACGAATGAATTAGAATGGATCGTATGAATGAATTAGAACGCACGAATATATCCATTCTAATTTATTCGTACGATCCATTCTAATTCATTCGGTCGATCCATTCTAATTCATTCGCAAAATCTATTCTAATTAATTCATACGATCCATTCTAATTCATTCGCACGAATGTATCCATTCTAATTTATTCGTACGATCTATTCTAATTCCTTCGTACGAATGTATCCACTCTAATTCATTCGTACGATCCATTCTAATTCATTCGCACGATCCATTCTAATTCATTCGTACGATCCATTCTAATTCATTCGCACGATCCATTCTAATTCATTCGTCGTACGAAGGAATGGATCGTACGAATGAATTAGAATGGATCGTGCGAATGAATTAGAATGGATCGTACGAATGAATTAGAGTGGATACATTCGTACGAAGGAATTAGAATGGATCGTACGAATGAATTAGAATGGATACATTCATGCGAATGAATTAGAATGGATCGTATGAATGAATTAGAATAGATTGTGCGAATGAATTAGAATGGATCGTACGAATGAATTAGAATGGATTGTGTGAAAGATTTAGAATGGATTGTATGAATGAATTAGAATGGATCGTATGAATGAATTGGAATGGATCGTATGAATGAATTAGAATGGATCGTGCGAATGAATTAGAATGGATCGTACGAATGAATTAGAATGGATCGTATGAATAAATTAGAATGGATTCTACAAAGGATGGATACATTCGTGCGAATGAATTAGAATGGATCGTACGAATTAATTAGAATGGATCGTATGAATGAATTAGAGTGGATACATTCGTGCGAATGAATTAGAATGGGTACGAATGAATTAGAATAGATCGTGCGAATGAATTAGAATGGATCGTACGAATGAGTAAGAATGGATCGTACGAATGAAATAGAATGGATTGTACGAATGAATTAGAATAGATCGTACGAATGAATTAGAATGGATCGTGTGAAAGAATTAGAATGGACTGTATGAATGAATTAGAATGGATCGTATGAATGAATTAGAAAGGATCGTACGAATGAATTAGAATGGATCATATGAATGAATTAGAATGGATCATGCAAATGAGTTAGAATGGGTTGTATGAATGAAATAGAATAGATCGTAAGAATTAGAATGGATCGTACGAAAGAATTAGAATGGATCGTATGAAAGAATTAGATTGGATCATATTAATGAATTAGAATGGATCGTACGAATGAATTAGAATGGATCATACGAATGAATTAGAATGGATCGTACGAATGAATTAGAATAGATCGTGCGAATGAATTAGAACGGATAGTATGAATGAATTAGAATCGATCGAGCGAATGAATTAGAATGGATAGTACGAAAGAATTTGAATGGATCGAACGAATGAATTAGAATGGATCGTGCGAATGAATTTGAATGGATCGTATGAATGAAATAGAATGGATTTTATGAATTAGAATGGATCGTACGAATGAAATAGAATGGATCGTACGAATGAATTAACATGGATCGTGCTAATGATATAGAATGGAACGTACGAATGAATTAGAATAGATTGTGCGAATGAATTAGAATGGATCGTACGAATGAATTAGAATGGATAAATTTGTGCGAATAAATTAGAATGGATTGTATGAATGAATTATATTGGATCGTATAAATGAATTAGAATGGATCATACGTATGAATTAGAATGGATACATTCATGGGAATGAATAAGAATGGATCGTACGAATGAATTAGAATGGATCGTACGATTGAATTAGAATGGATATATTCGTGCAAATGAATTAGAATGGATCGTATGAATGAATTAGAATTGATCGTACGAATGAATTAGAATGGATCGTACGAATGAATTAGAATGGATCATACGAATGAGTAAGAACGGATCGTATGAATGAATTAGATTGGATCGTACGAATGAATTAGAATGGATCGTGCGAATGAATTAGAATGGATCGTGCGAATGAATCAGAATTGATACATTCGTGCAAAAGAATTAGAATAGATTGTATGAATAAATTAGAATGGATCGTGCAAATGAATTAGAATGCATACATTCGTGCGAATGAATTAGAGTACGATCCATTCTTACTCATTCGTATGATCCAATCTAATTCATTCGTACGAATGTATCCATTCTAATTCATTCGTACGATCCATTCTAATTCATTCGCACGATCGATTCTAATTCATTCGTATGATCCATTCTATTTCATTCGTATGATCCATTCCTACTCATTCGTACGATCCATTCTAATTCATTTGCACGAATGTATCCATTCTAATTCCTTCGTACGATCCATTCTAATTCATTCGTACGATCCTTTCTAATTCATTCATACGATCCATTCTAATTCATTCATACAATCCATTCTAATTCTTTCACACGATCCATTCTAATTCATTCGTACGATCCATTCTATTTCATTCGTACGATCCATTCTTAGTCATTCACACGATCTATTCTAATTCATTCATACGATCCATTCTAATTCATTCGTACGATCCATTCTAATTTATTCGCACGATCCATTCGAATTAATTCGTACGATCGTGCTAGTGAATTAGAATGGATCGTACGAATGAATTAGAATAGATCGTACGAATGAATTAGAATGGATCATGCTAATGAATTAGAATTGATCGTACGAATGAATTAGAATAGATTGTGCAAATGAATTAGAATGGATCGTACGAATAAATTCGAATGGATACATTTCTGCGAATGAATTAGAATGGATCGTACGAATGAATTAGAATGGATCGTACGAATGAATTAGAATAGATTGTGTGAATGAATTAGAATGGATCGTATGAATGAATTAGATTATGATCCATTCTATTTCATTCGTATGATCCATTCTAATTCCTTCGTACAATCCATTCTATTTCATTCGTACGATCCATTCTTACTCATTCGTACGATCCATTCTAATTCATTCGCACGAATGTATGGATTAGAATGGATACATTCGATTAGAATGAATTAGAATGGATACATTCGTGCGAATGAATTAGAATGGATCGTACGAATGAGTTAGAATGGATCGTACGAATAAAATAGAATGGATCATACAAATGAATTAGAATGGATCGTGCGAATGAATTAGAATGGATCATAGATCGTGCGAATGAATTAGAATGGATCGTACGAATGAATTAGAATGGATCGTATGAATGAATTTGAATGGATCGTACGAATGAATTAGAATGGATCGTGTGAAAGAATTAGAATGGATTGTATGAATGAATTAGAATGGATCGTACGAATAAATTAGAATGGATCGTATGAATGAATTAGAACGGATCGTGCGAATGACTTAGAATGGATCGTAAGAATGAAATAGAATGGATTGTATGAATTAGAATGGATCGTACGAATGAAATAGAATGGATCGTACGAATGAATTAGAATAGATTGTGCGAATGAATTAGAATGGATCATACGAATGAATTAGAATGGATCATATGAATGAATTAGAATGGATCGTGCGAATGAATTAGAATGGATCGTACGTACGAAGGAATTAGAATGGATCGTACGAAGGAATTAGAATGGATCGTACAAATGAATTAGAATAGATTGTGCGAATGAATTAGAATAGATCGTATGAATGAATTTGATTGGATCGTATGAATGAATTAGAATGGATCGTGTGAATGAATTAGAATGGATCGTACGAATGAATTAGAATGGATACATTCGTGCGAATGAATTAGAATGGATCATACGAATGAGTAAGAATGGATCGTATGAATGAATTAGAATGGATTGAATTAGACTGAATCGTATGAATGAATTAGAATGGATCGTATGAATAAATTAGAACAAAGGAATTAGAATGGATCGTACGAAGGAATTAGAATGGATCGTACGAAGGAATTAGAATGGATCGTACTAATGAATTAGAATGGATACATTCGTGCGAATGAATTAGAATGGATACATTCGTGCGAAAGAATTAGAATAGATCGTATGAATGAATTAGAATGGATCGTGTGAATGAATTAGAATAGATCGTACGGTATGAATGAATTAGATTGGATCGTATTAATGAATTAGAATGGATCGTGCGAATGAATTAGAATGGATCGTACGAATGAATTAGAATGGATACATTCGTGCGAATGAATTAGAATGGATCATACGATTGAGTAAGAATGGATCGTACGAATGAAATAGTATAGATCGAACGAATGAATTAGAATGGATCATATGACAGAATTAGAACAGATTGTATGAATGAATTAGAATGGATCGTATGAATGAAATAGAATGGATCATGCGAATGAATTAGAATGGCTCGTACGAATGAATTAGAATGGATCATATGAATGAATTAGAATGGATCGTGCGAATGAATTAGAATGGATCGTATGAATGAATTAGAGTGGATACATTCGTGCGAATGAATTAGAATGGATCGTACGAATGAGTAAGAATGGATTGTATGAATGAAATAGAATGGATCGTACGTATCAATTAGAATGGATACATTCATGGGAATGAGTTAGAATGGATCGTTCGAAGGAATTAGAATAGATCGTACGAAGGAATTAGAATGGATCGTTCGAATGAATTAGAATGGATACATTCGTGCAAAAGAATTAGAATGGATTGTATGAATGAATTAGAATGGATCGTTCTAATGAATTAGAATAGATCGTACGTATGAATTAGAATAGATTGTGCGAATGAATTAGAATGGATTGTACAAATGAATTAGAATGGATCGTAATAATGGATCATTCGAATGAAATAGAATGGATCGTACGAATGAATTAGCATGGATCGTGCTAATGAATTAGAATGGAACGTACGAATGAATTAGAATAGATTGTGCGAATGAATTAGAATGGATCGTACGAATGAATTAGAATGGATAAATTCGTGTGAATGAATTAGAATGGATTGTATGAATGAATTAGATTGGATCGTATAAATGAATTAGAATGGATCGTACGTATGAATTAGAATGGATACATTCATGGGAATGAATTAGAATGGATCGTACGAAGGAATTAGAATGGATCATACGAATGAAATAGAATGGATCGTACGAAGGAATTAGAATGGATCATACGAAGGAATTATAATGGATCCTACGAAGGAATTAGAATGGATCGTACGAATGAATTAGAATGGATATATTCGTGCAAATGAATTAGAATGGATCGTATGAATGAATTAGAATGGATCGTACTTATGAATTAGAATGGATCGTACGAATGAATTAGAATGGATACACGATCCATTCTAATTTATTCGTACGATCCATTCTAATTCATTCATACGATCCATTCTAATTCATTTGCACGATCCATTCTAATTCATTCGCACAGATCGTGTGAATGAATTAGAATGACATTCTAATTCATTCGTACGATCCATTCTAATTCATTCGCACGAATGTATCCATTCTAATTCATTCATACGATCCATTCTAATTCCTTCGTACGATCCATTCTAATTCCTTCGTACGATCCATTCTAATTCCTTCGTACGATCCATTCTAATTCCTTTGTACGACCCATTATATTTCATTCGTAAGATCTATTCTAATTCATTCATACGATCCAATCTAATTCATTCATACGATCCATTCTAATTCATTCGCATGAATGTATCCATTCTAATTCATTCGCACGATCTATTCTAATTCATTCGTACAATCCATTCTAATTCATTCATACAATCCATTCTAATTCATTCGTACGATCCATTCTAATTCATTCATATGATCCATTCTAATTCATTCGTACGATCCATTCTAATTTATTCGCACGATCCATTCTAATTCATTCATACGATCCAATCTAATTCATTCATATGATCCATTCTAATTCATTGGCACGAATGTATCCATTCTAATTTATTCGTACGATCCATTCTAATTCATTCGTACGATCCATTCGAATTCCTTCGTACGATCTATTCTATTTTATTCGTATGATCCATTCTAATTCCTTCGTACGATCCATTCTTATTCATTCCCATGAATGTCTCCATTCTAATTCATACGTACGTAATGAATTAGAATGGAACGTACGAATGAATTAGAATAGATTGTGCGAATGAATTAGAATGGATCGTACGAAGGAATTAGAATGGATTGTACGAATGAATTAGAATGGATACATTCGTGCGAATGAATTAGAATGGATCGTATGAATGAATTAGATTGGATCATATGAATGAATTAGAATGGATCGTACGTATGAATTAGAATGGATACATTCATGGGAATGAATTAGAATGGATCGTACAAAGGAATTAGAATGGATCATACGAATGAAATATAATGGGTCGTACAAAGGAATTAGAATGGATCGTACGAAGGAATTAGAATGGATCATACGAAGAAATTAGAATGGATCGTACGAATGAATTAGAATGGATACATTTGTGCAAATGAATTAGAATGGATCGTACTAATGAGTAAGTATGGATCGTACGAATGAAATAGAATGGATCGTACGAATGAATTAGAATGGATCGTGTGAATAAATTAGAATGGATCGTACGAATGAATTAGAATAGATTGTGCGAATGAATTAGAATGGATCGTACGAATGAATTAGAATGGATCGTACGAATGAATTAGAATGGATCGTATGAATGAATTATAATGGATCGTGCGAATGAATTAGAATGGATCGTACGAATAAATTAGAATGGATCATACGAATGAATTAGAATGGATATATTCGTGCAAATGAATTAGAATGGATCGTATGAATGAATTAGAATGGATCGTACGAATGAATTAGAATGGATACAGTCGTGCAAATGAATTAGAATGGATCGTACGAATGAATTAGAATGGATCGTACGAATGAATTAGAAAGAATCGTGCAAAAGAATTAGAATGGATTGTATGAATGAATTAGAATGGATCATGCGAATGAATTAGAATGGATCGTATGAATGACTTAGAATGGATTGTATGAATGAATTAGAATGGATCGTGCGAATGAATTAGAATGGATCGTACGAATGAATTAGAATGGATACATTCGTGCGAATGAATTAGAATAGATCGTACGAATGAATTAGAATGGATCGTACGAATGAATAAGAATGGAACGTACGAATGAATTAGAATAGATAGTGCGAATGAATTAGAATGGATCGTGTGAAAGAATTAGAATGGATTGTATGAATAAATTAGAATGGATCGTATGAATGAATTAGAATGGATCGTACGAATGATATAGAATGGATTGTTCGAATGAATTAGAATGGATTCATTTCTAATTCATTCGTATGATCCATTCTAATTCCTTCGTACGATCTATTCTAATTCATTCGTACGATCCATTCTAATTCATTCGTACAATCCATTCTATTTCTTTCGTACGATCTATTCTTACTCATTCGTATGATCCATTCTAATTCATTCGCACGAATGTATTCATTCTAATTCATTCACACAATCTATTCTAATTCATTCGTACGATCCATTCTAATTCTTTCGTACGATCCATTCTATTTCATTCGTACAATCCATTCTAATTCATTCGCACGAATGTATCCATTCTAATTCATTCGTACGTACGATCCATTCTAATTCATTCGCACGAATGTATCCATTCTAATTCAATCGTACGATCCATTCTAATTAATTCACACGATCCATTCTAATTCATTCATACGATCCATTCTAATTCATTCATACGATCCATTCTAATTTATTAATACGAACCATTCTAATTCATTTGCACGAATATATCCATTCTAATTCATTCGTACGATCTATTCTAATTCATTCATACGATCCAATCTAATTCATGCGTACGATCCATTCTAATTCATTCGCATAATCTATTCTAATTCATTCGTACGATCCATTCTAATTCATTCGCATGATCCATTCTAATTCATATGCACGATCCATTCTAATTCATTCCGTACAATCCATTCTAATTCATTCATATGATCCATTCTAATTCATTTGTATCCATTCTATTTGATTCGTACGATCCATTCTAATTTATTCATACGATCCATTCTAATTCCTTCGTACGATCCATTCTAATTCCTTCGTACGTACGATCTATTCTAATTCCTTCGTACGAACCATTCTAATTCATTCGCACGAATGTATCCATTCTAATTCATTCATACGATCCATTCTAATTCATTCGTAAGATCCATTCTTACTCATTCGTACGATCCATTCTAATTCAAGATACATTCGTGCAAAAGAATTAGAATGGATACATTCGTGTGATCCAATCTAATTCATTCGCATGATCCATTCTAATTCCTTCGTACGATCCATTCTATTTCATTCGTACGATCCATTCTTACTCATTCGTATGATCCATTCTAATTCATTCGTACGATCCATTTTAATTCATTCGTACGATCCATTCTAATTCATTCATACGATACATTCTAATTCATTCGTACGATCCATTCTAATTCATTCGCACGATCCATTCTAATTCATTCATACGATCCATTCTAATTCATTCATACAATCCATTCTAATTCTTTCACACGATCCATTCTAATTCATTTGCATATGATCCATTCTAATTCATTCATACGATCTATTCTAATTTATTCATACGATCCATTCTAATTCATTCGCACGATCTATTCTAATTCATTCGTACAATCCATTCTATTTAATTCGTACGATCCATTCTAATTCATACGCACGAATGTATCCATCCTTGGTACGATCCATTCTAATTCATTCGTACGATCCATTCTAATTCATTCGCACGATCCATTCTAATTCATTCATACGATCCATTCTAATTCATTCCTACGATCCATTCTAATTCATTCGCACAATCTATTCTAATTCATTAGCACGATCTATTTTAATTCATTCGTATGATCCATTCTATTTCATTCGTACGATCCATTCTAATTCATTCGTATGATCCATTCTAATTCATTCGCACGAATGTATCCATTCTAATTCATTCGTACGATCCATTCTAATTCATTCGCACGATCCATTCTAATTCAATCATACGATCCATTCTAAGTCATTCGTACGATCCATTCTAATTCATTCGCACGATCCATTCTAATTCATTCATACAATCCATTCTAATTCTTTCGCACGATCCATTCTAATTCATTCGTACGATCCATTCTAATTCATTCGCACGAATGTATCCATTCTAATTAATTCGTACGATCCATTCTAATTCATTCATATGATCCATTCTAATTCATTTGCATGAATATATCCATTCTAATTCATTCGTATGATCCATTCAAATTCATTCGTACGATCCATTCTAATTTATTCGCACAATCCATTCTAATTCATTCGCACGATCCATTCTAATTCATTCGCATAATCTATTCTAATTCATTCGTACGATCCATTCTAATTCATTCGTACGATCCATTCTAATTCCTTCGCACGATCCATTCTAATTCATTCGCACGATCCATTCTAATTCATTCGCACGAATGTATCCATTCTAATTCATTCATACGATCGATTCTAATTCATTCGAACAATCTATTCTAATTCATTCGCATGAATGAATCCATTCTAATTCATTCGTACAATCCATTCTATTTCATTCGTATGATCCATTCTTACTCATTCGTACGATTCCATCTAATTCATTCGTACGATCCATTCTAATTAATTCGTACGATCCATTCTAATTCATTCGTACAATCCATTCTATTTCATTCGTACGATCCATTCTTACTCATTCGAATCTATTCTAATTCATTAGCACGATCCATTCTAATTCATTCGTACGATCTATTCTAATTCATTCGTACGATCCATTCTAATTCACTAGCACGATCGTACGAATTAATTAGAATGGATCGTGCGAATGAATTAGAATGGATCGTACAAATGAATTAGAATGGATTGTACGAATGAGTAAGAATGGATCGTACAAATGAAATAGAATGGATTGTACGAATGAATTAGAATGGATTCATTCGTGTGAATGAAATAGAATAGATTGTGTGAATGAATTAGAATGGATCGTACGAATGAATTAGAATGGATACATTCGTGCGAATGAATTAGAATGGATCGTGTGAATGAATTAGAATGGATCGTGCGAATGAATTAGAATGGATCGTGCGAATGAATTAGAATGGATCGTACGAATGAATTAGAGTGAATTAGAATGGATCGTATGGATGAATTAGAGTGAATTAGAATGGATCGTACGAATGAATTAGAATGGATCGTACAAATGAATTAGAATGGAATGAGGGAATGAATTAGAATGGATTGTACGAATCGTATGAATGAATTAGAATGAATCGAACGAATGAATTAGAATGGATACATTCATATGAATTAGAATGGATCGTATGAATGAATTAGAATGGATCGAACGAATGAATTAGAATGGATCGTACGAATGAATTAGAATGGATAGTACAATTGAATTAGAATGGATCGTACAAATGAATTAGAATGTATCGTACGAATGAATTAAAATGGAATGTACGAATAAATTAGAATGGTTAGTACGAATGAATTAGAATGGATACATTCGTATGAATTAGAATAGATCATACGAATGAATTAGAATGGATCGTTCGAATGAATTAGAATGAATCGTACTAATGAATTAGAATGGATCGTGTGAATGAATTAGAATGGATCATACGAATGCATTAGAATGGATCGTGCGAATGAATTAGAATGGATCGTACGAATGAATTAGAATGGATCGAACGAATAAATTAGAATGGATACATTCGTATGAATTAGAATGGATCGTATGAATGAATTAGAGTGGATCATGCGAATGAATTAGAATGCATCATACGAATGAATTAGAATGGATCGTAAGAATGAATTAGAATGGATCGTATGAATGAATTAGAGTGAATCATGTGAATGAATTAGAATGGATCGTGCGAATGAATTAGAATGGATCGTACGAATGAATTAGAATGGATCGTACGAATTAATTAGAATGGATACATTCGTGTGAATGAATTAGAATGGATTGTGTGAATGAATTAGAATGGATCGTACTAATGAATTATAATGGATCGAACGAATGAATCAGAATGGATACATTTGTATGAATTAGAATGGATTGTATGAATGAATTAGAATGGATCGAACGAATGAATTAGAATGGATCGTATGAATGGATTAGAATGGACCATACGAATGAATTAGAATGGATAGTACGAATGAATTAGAATGAATCGTACGAATGAATTAGAATGGAATGTGCGAATGAATTAGAATGGATAGTACGAATGAATTAGAATGGATCGTACGAATGAATTAGAATGGATCGTATGAATGAATTAGAATGGATTATGCGAATTAATTACAACGGATCATATGAATGAATTAGAGTGGATCGTGTGAATGAAATAGAATAGAGTGTACGAATGAGTTAGAATGGATCGTACGAATGAATTAGAATGGATCGTATGAATGAATTAGAATGGATCGTACGAATGAATTAGAATGGATCGTATGAATGAATTAGAATCAATCATGCGAATTAATTAGAATGGATCGTATGAATGAATTAGAGTGGATCGTGCGAATGAATTAGAATGGATCGTATGAATGAATTAGAATGGATCGTGTGAATGAATTAGAATAGATCGTACGAATAAATTAGAATGGAATGTGCGAATGAATAAGAATGGATCGTACGAATGCATTAGAATGGATCGTACGAATGAAATAGAATGGATTGTACGAATGAAATAGAATGGATTGTACGAGTGAATTAGAATGGATCGTACGAATGAATTAGAATGGATACGTTCATGCGAATGAATTAGAATGGATCGTGCGAATGAATTAGAATGGATCGTACGAATGCATTAGAATGGATCGTACGAATGAAATAGAATGGATTGTACGAATGAATTAGAATGGATCATGCGAATGCATTAGAATGGATCGTACGAATGAACTTGAATGGATACATTCGTGCGACTGAATTAGAATAGATCGTATGAATGAATTAGAAT
The DNA here is from genome assembly GCA_947650365.1 of Chamaelirium japonicum. Taxonomy (NCBI): domain Eukaryota; kingdom Viridiplantae; phylum Streptophyta; class Magnoliopsida; order Liliales; family Melanthiaceae; genus Chamaelirium; species Chamaelirium japonicum. Next base: position 1,546,439 of record CANTAL010000040.1, read on the forward strand.
GGATCGTGCGAATGTATTAGGATAGATCGTATGAATGAATTAGAATGGATCATATGAATGAATTAGAATAGATCGTGCGAATTAATTACAATAGATCATATGAATGAATTAGAATGGATCGTGCGAATGAATTAGAATGGATCGTACGAATGAAATAGAATGGATTGTACGAATGAATTAGAATGGATCGTCTGAATGAATTAGAATGAATCATACGAATGAATTAGAATGGATCGTACGACTGAAATAGAATGGATTGTACGAATGAAATAGAATGGATTGTACGAATGAATTAGAATGGATCGTGCGAATGAATTAGAATGGATCGAACGAATGAATTAGAATGGATACATTCGTATGAATTAGAATGGATCGTATGAATGAATTAGAATGGATCGAACGTCGAGGGCGTGGTCCCTAATAAAATCCCCTGGCTTTGATTAAAAAAAAAAAGAATGGATCGAACGAATGAAATAGAATGGATACATTCATATGAATTAGAATGGATCGTGAATGAATTAGAATGGATTGTTCGAATCAATTAGAATGAATCATACGAATGAATTAGAATGGATCGAACGATTGAATTAGAATGGATACATTCGTATGAATTAGAATGGATACATCCATGCAAATGAATTTGAATGAATCATACGAATGAACTTGAATGGATACATTCGTGCGACTGAATTAGAATAGATCGTACGAATGAATTAGAATGGATCGTGCGAATGAATTAGAATGGATCGTCCGAGTGAACTAGAATGGATCGTACGAATGAATTATAATGGATCGTACGAATGAATTAGAATGGATCGTACGAATGAATTAGAATGGCCATTCTAATTCATTCGTACGATCCATTCTAATTCATTCGTGCGATCCATTCTAATTCATTCGTACGATCCATTCTAATTCATTTATACGATCCATTCTAATTCAGACGAATGTATCCATTCTAATTCATTCGTACGATCAATTCTAGTTCATACGAATGTATCCATTCAAATTCATTCGAACGATCCATTCTAATTCATTCGTTCGATCCATTCTAATTCATTCATACGATCTATTCTAATTCAGTCGCACGAATGTATCCATTCAAGTTCATTCGTATGATTCATTCAAATTCATTTGCATGCATGCATCCATTCTAATTCATTCGAATGTATCCATTCTAATTCATTCGTTCGATCCATTCTAACTCATTCATACGATCCATTCTTATTCATACGAATGTATCCATTCTAATTCATTCGTTCGATCCATTCTAGTTCATTCGTATGATCCATTCTAATTCATTCGCACGAATGTATCCATTCTAAGTCATTCATACGATCCATTCTAATTAATTCAGACGATCCATTCTAATTCATTCGTACGATCCATTATAATTCATTCGCACGATCCATTCTAATTCATTCAGACGATCCATTCTAATTCATTCGTACGATCTATTCTAATTCAGTCGCATGAATGTATCCATTCAAGTTCATTCGTATGATTCATTCAAATTCATTTGCATGGATGTATCCATTCTAATTCATACGAATGTATCCATTCTAATTTATTCGTTCGATCCATTCTAATTCATTCGTATGATTCATTCTAATTCATTCGAACGATCCATTTTAATTCATTCACGATCCATTCTAATTCATTCACATGATCTATTCTAATTCATACATACGTATGATCCATTCTAATTCATTCGTTCGATCCATTCTAATTCATTCGTATGATTCATTCTAAATCATTCATACGACCCAATCTAATTCATTCGTACGATCCATTCTAATTCATTCGTACAATCCATTCTTATTCATTCGTACGATCCATTGTAATTCATTCGCATTCATTCGCACGAATGTATCCATTCTAAGTCATTCATATGATCCATTCAAATTCATTCGTACGATCCATTCTAATTCATTCGTACGATCCATTCTAATTCATTCGTATGATCCATACTATTTCATTTGCACGAATGTATCCATTCTAAGTCATTCATACGATCCATTCTAATTCATTCAGACGAACCATTCTAATTCATTCGTACGATCCATTCTAATAATTCACACGATCCATTCTAATTCATTCGCACGATCCATTTAATTCATTCGAACGATCCATTCTAATTCATTCGCACGATCCATTCTAATTCATTCGCACGAATTTATCCATTCTAATTCATTCGAATGGATCCATTCCAATTCATTCCGTACGATCCATTCTAATTTATTCGTACGATCCATTCTAATTCATTCGTACGATCCGTTCTAATTCATTCATACGATCCATTCTAATTCATTCATATGACCCATTCTAATTCATTCGCACGATCCATTCTAATTTATTCGTATGATCCATTCTAATTCATACGAATGTATCCATTCTAATTCATTCGTACAATCCTTTCTAATTCATTCGCACGAATGTATCCATTTTAATTCATAAGGACGATCCATTCTAATTCATTCGTACGATCCATTCAAATTCATTTGAACGATCCATTCTAATTCATTCATACGATCCATTCTAATTCATACGAATGTATCCATTCTAATTTATTCGTTCGATCCATTCTAATTCATTCGTATGATTCATTATAATTCATTCAGAATGTATCCATTCTAATTCATTCGTACGATCCATTCTAATTCATTCGCACGATCCATTCAAATGTATTCGTACGATCCATTCTAATTCATTCACACGATCCATTCTAATTCATTCGTATGATCCATTCTAATTCAATCGCACGATCCATTCTAATTCATTCGAACGATCCATTCTAATTCATTCGTATGATTCATTCTAATTCATTCAGACAATCCATTCTAATTCATTTCAATGATCCATTCAAATTCATTCGCACGATCCATTCTAATTCATTCGTACGATCCATCCTAATTCATTCATATGATCCGTTCTAATTCATTCGTACGATCCATTCTAATTCATTCGCACGATCCATTCTAATGCATTTGTACGATCCATTCTAATTCATTCGCACGATGCATTCTAATTCATTCGTACGATCCATTCTTATTCATTCGTACGATCCATTCTAATTCATTCGCACGATCCATTCTAATTCATTCGTACAATCCATTCTAATTCTTGCATATTCCATTCTAATTCATTCATATGATTCATTCTAATTCATTTAGACGATCCATTCTAATTCATTCGCATGAATGTATCCATTCTAATTCATTCACACGATCCATTCTAATTCATTCGTACGATCCATTTAAATTCATTCATACGATCCATTTTAATTCATTCATACGACCCATTCTAATTCATTCGCACGATCCATTCTAATTCATTCGTACGATCCATTCTAATTCATACGAATGTATCCATTTTAATTCATTCGTACGATCCTTTCTAATTCATTCGCACGATCAATTCTAATTCATTCGTGCGATCCATTCTAATTCATTCGAATGATCCATTCTAATTCATTCGTATGATCCATTCTAATTCATTCGCACGAATGTATCAATGGATCGTACGAATGAATTAGAATGGATCGTATGAATGAATTAGAATGGATCATGCGAATGAATTAGAATGGATCGTACGAATGAATTAGAATGGTTCGTTCGAATGAATTAGAATGGATCGTACGAATGAATTAGAATGGATCATGCGAATGTATTAGAATGGATCGTTCGTATGAATTAGAATGGATCATACGAATGAATTAAAATGGATCGTTCGATTTAATTAGAATGGATCATACGAATGAATTAGAATGGATACATTCATGTGAATGAATTAGAATGGATCATACAAATGAATTAGAATGGATGGAACGAATGAATTAGAATAGATCATACGAATGAATTAGAATAGATTGTACGAATGAATTAGAATGAATCATACGATTGAATTAGAATGGATCGTGTGAATGAATTAGAATGGATCGTACGAATGAATTAGAATGGATCGTACGAATAAATTAGAATGGATCATGCAAATGAATTAGAATGGAAAGTACAAATGAACTAGAATGGATATAATCGTATGAATGTATTAGAATGGATCGTCCGAATGAATTAGAATGGATCGTGGGAATGAATTAGAATGGATTATACGAATGCATTTGAATAGATTGTGCGAATGAATTCGAGTGGATCATACGAATGAATTAGAATGGATACATTCTAGTGAATGAATTAGAATGGATCGTGCGAATGAATTAGAATGGATCGTATGAATAAATTAGAATAAATCATAAGAATGAATTAGAATGGATCATACGAATGAATTAGAATGGATCGTTCGATTGAATTAGAATGGATCATACGAATGAATTAGAATGGATACATTCATGTAAATGAATTAGAATGGATCATACGAATGAATTAGAATGGATGGAACGAATGAATTAGAATGGATCATACGAATGAATAAGAATGGATTGTACGAATGAATTAGAATGAATTAGAATGGATCGTGTGAATGAATTAGAATGGATCGTACAAATGAATTAGAATGGATCGTACGAATAAATTAGAATGGATCGTGCGAATGAATTAGAATGGAAAGTACAAATGAAATAGAATGGATACAATCGTATGAATGAATTAGAATGGATCGTCCGAATGAATTAGAATGGATCGTGTGAATGAATTAGAATGGATCGTACGAATGCATTAGAATGGATTGTGTGAATGAATTAGAATGGATCATTCGAATGAATTTGAATGGATACATTCGTGCGAATGAATTAGAATGGATCGTGCGAATGAATTAGAATGGATCATATGAATGAATTAGAATGAATCATACGAATGAATTAGAATGGGTCGTACGATCCATTCTATTTCATTCGCACAATCCATTCTAATTCATACGAATGTATCCATTCTAATTCATTCGAACGATCCATTCTAATTCATTTGTACGATCCATTCTAATTCATACGCATGATCCATTCTAATTCATTCGTACGATCCATTCTAATTCATACGAATGTATCCATTGTAATTCATTCGTATGATTCATTCTAATTCATTCGAACGATCCATTCTAATTCATTCACGATCTATTCTAATTCATTCATATGATTAATTCTAATTCATTCGTACGATCCATTCTAATTCAATCGCATGATCCATTCTAGTTTATTCGCACGATCCATTCTAGTTCATTCGTATGATTCATTCTAATTCATTCGTAAGATCCATTCTAATTCATTCGCTCGATCCATTCTAATTCATTCGTATGATTTATTCGAATTCATTCGTATGATCCATTCTGATTCATTCGTATGATCCTTTCTAATTCATTCAGACAATCCATTCTAATTCATTCCATACGATCCATTCTAATTCATTATTACGATCCATTCTAATTCATTCGCACGATCCATTCTAATTCATTTGTACGATCCATTCAAATTCAATCATACGATCCATTCTAATTCATTCATACGACCCATTCTAATTCATTCGCATGATCCAATCTAATTCATTCGTACGATCCATTCTAATTCATATGAATGTATCCATTCTAATTCATTCGCACGAATGTATCCATTCAAATTCATTCGCACGATCCATTCTAATTCATTCGTACGATCCATTCTAATTCATTCGAACCATCCATTCTAACTCATTCGTATGATCCATTCTAATTTATTCGCACGAATGTATCAATGGATTGTACGAATGAATTAGAATGGATCGTACGAATGAATTAGAATGGATCGTACGAATGAATTAGAATGGATCGTGAGAATCAATTAGAATGGATCTTTCGTATGAATTAGAATGGATCATACGAATGAATCAGAATGGATCGTTCGATTGAATTAGAATGGATCATACAAATGAATTAGAATGGATGCATTCATGCGAATGAATTAGAATGGATCATACGAATGAATTAGAATGGATCAAACGAATGAAATACAATGGATCGTACGAATGAATTAGAATGGATTATACGAATGAATCATACGAATGAATTAGAATGGATCGTGTGAATGAATTAGAATGGATCGTACGAATAAATTAGAATGGATCGTGCAAATGAATTAGAATGGAAAGTAAAAATTAACTAGAATGGATACAAACGTATGAATGAATTAGAATGGATCGTCCGAATGAATTAGAATGGATCGTATGAATGAATTAGAATGGATCGTATGAATGCATTAGAATGGATCGTGCGAATGAATTAGAATGGATCGTACGAATGAATTAGAATGAAAACATTTGTGCGAACGAATTAGAATGGATCGTGTGAATGAATTAGAATGGATCGTATGAAAGAATTAGAATGAATCATATGAATGAATTAGAATGGATCGTACAATCGTACGATCCATTCTAATTCATTTGCACGATCCATTCTAATTCATACGAATGTATCCATTCTAATTCATTCGAATGATCCATTCTAATTCATTCGTACGATCCATTCTAATTCATACGCACAATCCATTCTAATTCATTCGTACGATTCATTCTAATTCATACGAATGTATCCATTCTAATTCATTCGTATGATTCATTCTAATTCATTCGAACGATCCATTCTAATTCATTCACGATCCATTCTAATTCATTCATACGATTCATTCTAATTCATTCGAACGATCCTTTCTAATTCATTCGTATGATCCATTCTAATTCAATTGCATGATCCATTCTAATTCTTTTGCACGATCCATTCTAATTCATTCGTATGATTCATTCTAATTCATTCGTACGATCCATTCTAATTCATTCGCTCGATCCATTCTAATTCATTCATATGATTCATTCTAATTCATTCGTATGATCCATTCTGATTCATTCATATGATCCTTTCTGATTCATTCAGTCGATCCATTCTAATTCATTACGTACGATCCATTCTAATTCATTCGCACGATCCATTCTAATTCATTCGTACGATCCATTCTAATTCATTCATACGATCCATTCTAATTCATTCATACGACCCATTCTAATTCATTCGCATGATCCATTCTAATTCATTCGTACGATCCATTCTAATTCAGATGAATGTATCCATTCTAATTCATTCGTACGATCCATTCTAATTCATTCGCACGAATGTATCCATTCTAATTCATTCGCACGACCCATTCTAATTTATTCGTACGATCCATTCTAATTCATTCGAAAGATCCATTCTAATTCATTCGAACGATCCATTCTAATTCATTCGCACGAATGTATCAATGGATCGTACGAATGAATTAAAATGGATCGTACGAATGAATTAGAATGGATCATACGAATGAATTAGAATGGATCGTTCGAATGAATTAGAATGGATCGTACGAATGAACTAGAATGGATCTTGCGAATGAATTAGAATGGATCGTACGAATGAATTAGAATGGATCATACGAATGAATTAGAATGAATCATACGAATGAATTAGAATGGATCGTACGAATAAATTAGAATGAATCATATGAATGAATTAGAATGAATACATTCATGCGAATGAATTAGAATGGATCGTCTGAATGGATTAGAATGAATCATATGAATGAATTAGAATGGATCGTGTGAATGAATAAGAGTGGATCATGTGAATCAATTAGAATGGATCGTGCGAATGAATTAGAATGGATCGTACGAATGAATTAGAATGGATCATGTGACTGAATTACAATGGATCGTGTGAATGAATTAGAATGGAGCTTGCGAATGAATTAAAATGGATAGTACGAATGAATTAGAATGGATCATGTGAATGGATCCATTGTAATTAATTCGCACGATCCATTCTAATTCATTCGCACGAATGTATCCATTATAATTCATTCGAATGTATCCATTCTAATTCATTCCGTACGATCCATTCTAATTCATTCGAACGATTCATTCTAATTCATTCGTACAATCTATTCTAATTCATTCGTACGATCCATTCTAATTCATTCGAACGATCCATTCTAATTCATTTGCACGATACATTCTAATTCATTCGCACGATTCATTCTAATTCATTCAGACGATCTATTCTAATTCATTCGCACGATCAATTCTAATTTTTTCGCAGGAATGTATCCAATCTAATTCATTCATATGATCCATTCTAATTCATTCGTACGATCCATTCTAATTCATTTGTACTATCCATTCTAACATTCTAATTCATTCGAACGATCCATTCTAATTCATTCACAATCCAGTCTAGTTCATTCGTACGATCAATTCTAATTCATTCGAACGATCCATTCTAATTCATTAGTATGATCCATTCTAATTCATTCGCACGAATGTATCAATGGATCGTACGAATGAATTAGAATGGATCGTACGAATGAATTAGAATGGATCGTATGAATGAATTAGAATGGATCATGCGAATGAATTAGAATGGATCGTATGAATGAATTAGAATAGATCGTACGAATGAATTAGAATGGATCGTATGAATGAATTAGGATGGATAGTTCGAATTAATTACAATGGATCATATGAATGAATTAGAATGGATCGTGCGAATGAATTAGAATGGATCATGTGAATGAATTAGAATGGATCGTACGAATAAATTAGAATAGATAGTAGGAATGAATTAGACTGGATCGTACGAATGAATTAGAATGGATCGTCTGAGTGAATTAGAATGGATCATACGAATGAACTTGGATCATACAAATGAACTAGAATGCATACATTCGTGCGAATGAATTAGAATGGATCGTCTGAATGAATTAGAATGGATAGTACGAATGAATTAGAATGGATCGTACGAATGAATTAGAATGGATCGTACGAATAAATTAGAATGGATCGTGCGAATGAATTAGAATGGAAAGTACAAATGAATTAGAATGGATACTATCGTATAAATGAATTAGAATGGATCTGAATGGATCATACGAATAAATTAGACTAGATCGTACGAATGAATTAGAATGAATCGTCTGAGTGAATTAGAATGGATCGTCCGAATGAATTAGAATGGATCGTACAAATAAATTAGAATGGATCGTCTGAATGAATTAGAAAGGATCATACGAATGAATCTGAATGGATCATACGAATAAATTAAACTAGATCGTACGAATAAATTAGAATGAATCGTCCGAGTGAATTAGAATGGATCGTCCGAATGAATTAGAATGGATCGTACGAATGAATAAGAATGGATACAGTCATGCGAATGAATTAGAATGGATCGTACGAACGAATTAGAATGGATCGTACGAATGAATTAGAATGGATCGTATTAATGAATTAAGATGGATCGTTCGAATTAGTTACAATGGATCATATGAATGAATTAGAATGGATCATGCGAATGAATTAGAATGGATCATGCGAATGAATTAGAATGGATACATTCGTGCGAATTAATTAGAATGGATCGTACGAATGAATTAGAATGGATCGTACGAATGCATTAGAATGGATCGTGCGATTGAATTAGAATAGATCGTACGAATGAATTAGAATGGATCGTACGAATGAATTAGAATGGATCATACGAATGAATTAGAATGGATCGTATGAATGAATTAGAAGTGGATCATGCGAATGAATTAGAATGGATCGTACGAATGAATTAGAATGGATCGTATGAATGAATTAGAATGGATCATGCGAATTAATTATAATGGATCATATGAATGAATTATAATGGATCGTGCGAATGAATTAGAATGGATAGTACGAATGAATTAGAATGGATACATTCGTGCGAATGAATTAGAATGGATCGTGCGAATGAATTAGAATGGATCGTACGAATGAATTAGAATGGATCGTGCGAATGAATTAGAATGGATCGTACGAATGAATTAGAATGGATCGTACGAATAAATTAGAATGGATTGTTCGAATGAATTAGAATGGATCGTACGAATGCATTAGAATGGATCGTATGAATGAATTAGAATGGATCGTGCGTATGAATTAGAATGAATCGTATGAATGAATTAGAGTGGGTCATGCAAATGAATTAGAATGGATCGTGCGAATGAATTAAATGGATCGTACGAATGCATTAGAATGGATCGTGTGATTGAATTAGACTGGATACATTTGTGCGAATGAATTAGAATGGATCGTACGAATGAATTAGACTGGATCGTCTGAATGAATTAGAATGAATCATACGAATGAATTAGAACGGATCGAATGAATGAATTAGAATGGATACATTCATTTGAATTAGAATGGGTCGTATGAATGCATTAGAATGGATACATTCGTACGAATGAATTAGAATGGATCATACGAATGAATTAGAATGGATCGTACAAATATATTAGAATGGATGCATTCGTACGAATGAATTAGAATTGATCATACGAATGAATTAGAATGGATCGTACGAATGAATTAGAATGGATTGTGTGAATGAATTAGAATGGATCGTACGAATGAATTAGAATAGATCGTACGAATGAATTAGAATGGATCATGTGAATGAATTAGAATGGATCGTGCGAATGAATTAGAATGGATCGTGCGATAGAATTAGAATGGATCATACGAATGAATTAGGATGGATACATTAGTATGAATTAGAATGGATCGTACGAATATATTAGAATGGATCGTTCGAATGAATTAGAATGGATCGTGCGATTGAATTAGAATGGATACATTCGTGCGAATGAATTAGAATGGATCGTTCAAATGAATTAGAATGAATCATACGAATGAATTAGAATGGATCGTGTGAATGAATTAGAATGAATCGTACGAATGTATTAGAATGGATCATGCGAATGAATTACAATGGATCGTACGAATAAATTAGAATGGATACATTCGTGCGAATGAATTAGAATGGATCGTTCGATTGAATTTGAATGGATCATACGAATGAATTAGAATGGATCGTGTGAATGAATTAGAATGGATCGTACAAATGCATTAGAATGGATCGTGTGAATGAATTAGAATGGATAGTACGAATGAATTAGAAATTATACATTCATACGAATGAATTAGAATGGATCGTCTCAATGAATTAGAATGAATCATACGAATGAATTAGAATGGATCGAATTAATGAATTAGAATGGATCATTCGAATGAATTATAATGAATCATACGAATGAATTAGAATGGATCGTGTGAATGAATTAGAATGGATCGTATGAATAAATTAGAATGGATCGTACGAATAAGTTAGAATGGATCGTGCGAATGAATTCGAATGGAAAGTACAAATGAACTAGAATGGATACATTCGTGCGAATGAATTAGAATGGATCGTGCAAATGAATTAGAATGAATCGTTCGAATTAATTAGAATGCATCGTACGAATGCATTAGAATGGATCGTATGAATGACTTAGAATGGATCGTGCGTATGAATTAGAATGTATCATATAAATGAATTAGAATGAATCATACGAATGAATTAGAATGGATCGAACGAATGAATTAGAATGGATTGTACGAATGAATTAGAATGAATCATACGAATGAATTAGAATGGATCGTGTGAATGAATAAGAGTGGATCATGTGAATGAATTAGAATGGATCGTGCGAATGAATTAGAATGGATCGTACGAATGAATTAGAATGGATCATGTGAATGAATTAGAATGGATCGTGTGAATGAATTAGAATGGATCTTGCGAATGAATTAGAATGGATAGTACGAATGAATTAGAATGGATCATGTGAATGGATCCATTGTAATTAATTCGCACGATCCATTCAAATTCATTCGCACGAATGTATCCATTATAATTCATTCGAATGTATCCATTTTAATTCATTCCGTACGATCCATTCTAATTCATTCAAACGATTCATTCTAATTCATTCGTACAATCTATTCTAATTCATTCGTACGATCCATTCTAATTCATTCGAACGATCCATTCTAATTCATTCGCACGATACATTCCAATTCATTCTTATGATTCATTCTAATTCATTCAAACGATCTATTCTAATTCATTCGCACGATCCATTCTAATTTTTTCGCAGGAATGTATCCAATCTAATTCATTCGTATGATCTATTCTAATTCATTCGTACGATCCATTCTAATTCATTTGTACTATCCATTCTAACATTCTAATTCATTCGAACGATCCATTCTAATTCATTCACAATCCAGTCTAGTTCATTCGTACGATCCATTCTAATTCATTCGAACGATCCATTCTAATTAATTCGTATGATCCATTCTAATTCATTCGCACGAATGTATCAATGGATCGTACGAATGAATTAGAATGGATCGTACGATTGAATTAGAATCAATCGTATGAATGAATTAGAATGGATCATGCGAATGAATTAGAATGGATCGTATGAATGAATTAGAATAGATCGTACGAATGAATTAGAATGGATCGTATGAATGAATTAGGATGGATAGTTCGAATTAATTACAATGGATCATATGAATGAATTTGAATGGATCGTGAGAATGAATTAGAATGGATCATGTGAATGAATTAGAATGGATCGTACGAATAAATTAGAATAGATAGTAGGAATGAATTAGACTGGATCGTACGAATGAATTAGAATGGATCGTCTGAGTGAATTAGAATGGATCATACGAATGAACTTGGATCATACAAATGAACTAGAATGCATACATTCGTGCGAATGAATTAGAATGGATCGTCTGAATGAATTAGAATGGATAGTACGAATGAATTAGAATGGATCGTACGAATGAATTAGAATGGATCGTACGAATAAATTAGAATGGATCGTGAGAATGAATTAGAATGGAAAGTACAAATGAATTAGAATGGATACTATCGTATAAATGAATTAGAATGGATCTGAATGGATCATACGAATAAATTAGACTAGATCGTACGAATGAATTAGAATGAATCGTCCGAGTGAATTAGAATGGATCGTCCGAATAAATTAGAATGGATCGTACGAATAAATTAGAATGGATCGTCTGAATGAATTAGAAAGGATCATACGAATGAATCTGAATGGATCATACGAATAAATTAGACTAGATCGTACGAATGAATTAGAATGAATCGTCCGAGTGAATTAGAATGGATCGTCCGAATGAATTAGAATGGATCGTACGAATGAATAATTATGGATACAGTCATGCGAATGAATTAGAATGGATCGTACGAATGAATTAGAATGGATCGTATGAATGAATTAGAATGGATCGTATTAATGAATTAGAATGGACCGTTCGAATTAATTACAATGGATCATATGAATGAATTAGAATGAATCATGCGAATGAATTAGAATGGATCGTGCGAATGAATTAGAATGGATACATTCGTGCGAATTAATTAGAATGGATCGTACGAATGAATTAGAATGGATCGTACGAATGCATTAGAATGGATCGTGCGATTGAATTAGAATAGATCGTACGAATGAATTAGAATGCATCGTACGAATGAATTAGAATGGATCGTACGAATGAATTAGAATGGATCGTATGAATGAATTAGAAGTGGATCATGCGAATGAATTAGAATGGATTGTACGAATGAATTAGAATGGATCGTACGAATGAATTAGAATGGATCGTATGAATGAATTAGAATGGATCATGCGAATTAATTACAATGGATCATATGAATGAATTATAATGGATCGTGCGAATGAATTAGAATGGATCGTACGAATGAATTAGAATGGATTCATTCGTGCGAATGAATTAGAATGGATCGTGCGAATGAATTAGAATGGATCGTACGAATGAATTAGAATGGATCGTGCGAATGAATTAGAATGGATCGTACGAATGAATTAGAATGGATCGTACGAATAAATTAGAATGGATTGTTCGAATGAATTAGAATGGATCGTACGAATGCATTAGAATGGATCGTATGAATGAATTAGAATAGATCGTGCGTATGAATTAGAATGGATCGTATGAATGAATTAGAGTGGATCATGCAAATGAATTAGAATGGATCGTGCGAATGAATTAAATGGATCGTACGAATGCATTAGAATGGATCGTGTGATTGAATTAGAATGGATACATTTGTGCGAATGAATTAGAATTGATTGTACGAATGAATTAGACTGGATCGTCTGAATGAATTAGAATGAATCATACGAATGAATTAGAATGGATAGAACGAATGAATTAGAATGGATACATTCATTTGAATTAGAATGGATCGTATAAATGCATTAGAATGGATACATTCGTACGAATGAATTAGAATGGATCATACGAATGAATTAGAATGGATCGTACAAATATATTAGAATGGATACATTCGTACGAATGAATTAGAATGGATCGTGTGAATGAATTAGAATGGATCGTGTGAATGAATTAGAATGGATCGTACGAATGAATTAGAATGGATCATGTGAATGAATTAGAATGGATCGTGCGAATGAATTAGAATGGATCGTGCGATAGAATTAGAATGGATCATACGAATGAATTAGAATGGATACATTAGTATGAATTAGAATGGATCGTACGAATGTATTAGAATGGATCGTTCAAATGAATTAGAATGGATCGTGCGATTGAATTAGAATGGATACATTCGTGCGAATGAATTAGAATGGATCGTTCGAAGGAATTAGAATGAATCATACGAATGAATTAGAATGGATCATGTGAATGAATTAGAATGAATCGTACGAATGTATTAGAATGGAACGTGCGAATGAATTAGAATGGATCGTACGAATAAATTAGAATGGATACATTCGTGCGAATGAATTAGAATGGATCGTTCGATTGAATTTGAATGGATCATACGAATGAATTAGAATGGATCGTGTGAATGAATTAGAATGAATCATACAAATGCATTAGAATGGATCGTGTGAATGAATTAGAATGGATAGTACGAATGAATTAGAAATTATACATTCATACGAATGAATTAGAATGGATCGTCTCAATGAATTAGAATGAATCATACGAATGAATTAGAATGGATCGAACGAATGAATTAGAATGGATCATTCGAATAAATTAGAATGAATCATATGAATGAATTAGAATGGATCGTGTGAATGAATTAGAACGGATCGTACGAATAAATTAGATTGGATCGTACGAATAAGTTAGAATGGATCGTGCGAATGAATAAGAATGGAAAGTACAAATGAACTAGAATGGATACATTCGTGCGAATGAATTAGAATGGATCATTCGAATTAATTAGAATGCATCTTACGAATGCATTAGATTGGATCGTATGAATGAATTAGAATGGATCATGCGTATGAATTAGAATGTATCGTATGAATGAATTAGAACGAATCATACGAATGAATTAGAATGGATCGAACGAATGAATTAGAATGGATTGTACGAATGAATTAGAATGAATCATACGAATGAATTAGAATGGATCGTGTGAATGAATTAGAATGGATCGTACGAATGAATTAGAATGGAT
Organism: Chamaelirium japonicum; assembly: GCA_947650365.1. NCBI lineage: Eukaryota > Viridiplantae > Streptophyta > Magnoliopsida > Liliales > Melanthiaceae > Chamaelirium > Chamaelirium japonicum. The sequence continues at coordinate 1,561,796 of CANTAL010000040.1, forward strand.
CGTACGAATAAATTAGAATGGATCGTGCGAATGGATTAGAATGGATCATGCGAATGAATTAGAATGGATCGTACGAATGAATTAGAATGGATACATCCGTATAAATTAGAATGGATCGTATGAATGAATTAGAGTGGATCATGCAAATGAATTAGAATGGATCGTGCGAATGAATTAGAATGGATCATGCGAATGAATTAGAATAGATTGTCCGAATGAATTAGAATGGATCGTGCGAATGAATTAGAATGGATCGTACGAATGAATTAGAATCGATCGTACGAATGAATTATAAAGGATCGCACGAATAAATTAGAACGGATTATACGAATGAATTAGAATGGATCGTACGAATGAATTAGAATGGACCTTCTGAACGAATTAGAAAGAATCATACGAATGAATCAGAATGGATCATACGAATGAATTAGAATGGATCGTTCGAATGAATTAGAATGGATCATATAAATGAATTAGAATGGATCATCCGATTGAATTAGAATGGATCATATGAATGAATTAGAATGGATCGAACGAATGAATTAGAATAGATCGTGCGAATAAATTAGAATGGATCTTACGAATGAGTTAGAATGGATAGTACGAATGAATTAGAATAGATCATGCGAATGAATTAGAATGGATCGTATGAATGAATTAGAATGAATCATATGAATGAATTAGAATGGATACATTCGTACGAATGAATTATAATGGATCGTCTGAATGAATTAGAATGAATCATATGAATGAATTAGAATGGATCGTGTGAATGAATTAGAGTGGATCATGCGAATGAATCAGAATGGATCATACAAATGAATTAGAATGAATCGTGCGAATGAATTAGAATGGATCGTACGAATGAATTAGAATGGATTGTGCAAATGAATTAGAATGGATTGTGCAAATGAATTAGAATGGATCGTACAAATATATTAGAATGGATACATTCGTACGAATGAATTTGAATGGATCATACGAATGAATTAGAATGGATCATACGAATGATTTAGAATGGATCGTTTGAATGAATTAGAATGGATCGTACGAATGAATTAGAATGGATCGTTTGAATGAATTAGAATGGATCGTACGAATGAATTAGAATGGATACATTCGTGTGAATGAATTAGAATGGATCATACGAATGAATTAGAATAGATCGTATGAATGCATTAGAATGGATCCTGCGAATGAATTAGAATGGATCGTACGAATGAATTAGAATGGATCGTACGAATTAATTAGAATGGATCGTTCGAATGAAATAGAATGGATTGTACGAATGAATTAGAATGGATCGTATGAATGAATTAGAATGGATCGTATGAATGAATTAGAGTGGATCATGCGAATTAATTACAATGGATCATATGAATGAATTAGAATGGATCGTGCGAATAAATTAGAATTGATCGTCTGAATGAATTAGAATGAATCATACGAATGAATTAGAATGGATCGTATGAATGACTTAGAATGGATACATTCGTGCGAGTGAATTAGAATGGATCATATGAATGAATTAGAATGGATCGTTCGAATGAATTAGAATGAATCGTATGAATGAATTAGAATGGATCGTGAATGAATTAGAATGGAATGTGCGAATGAATTAGAATGGATCGTATGAATGAATTAGAATGGATCGTTCGAATGAATTAGAATGAATCGTATGAATGAATTCGAATGGATCGTGAATGTATTAGAATGGATCGTGCAAATGAATTAGAATGGATCGTACGAATGAATTAGAATGGATACATTCGTGCGAATAAATTAGAAAGGATCCATCCATGCAAATGAATTAGAATGGATACATTCATGTGAATGAATTAGAATAGATCGTACGAATGAATTAGAATGGATCGTATGATTGAATTAGAATGGATCGTCTGAATGAATTAGAATGAATCATACGAATGAATTAGAATGGATCGAACGAATGAATTAGAATGGAAACACTCGTATGAATTAGAATTGATCGTATGAATGAATTAAATTGGATTATGCGAATGAATTCGAATGGATAGTATGAATGAATTAGAATATATCATACGAATGAATTAGAATGGATCGTACGAATGAATTAGAATGGATCGTACGAATGAATTAGAATGGATCGTACGATTGAATTAGAATGGGTCGTACGAATGAATTAGAATAGATCGTGCGAATGAATTAGAAGAATATATTTGTGCGAATGAATTAGAATGGATCGTACGAATCAATCAGAATGGATCGTGCGAATGAATTAGAATAGAAAGTACAAATGAATTAGAATGGATCATGCGATTGAATTAGAATGGATCATACGAATGAATTAGAATGTATACATTCATACGAATAAATTTGAATGGATCGTTCGAATGAATTAAAATGAATCATACGAATGAATTGGAAACATTCGTACGAATAAATTAGAATGGATCATACGAATGAATTAGAATGGATCGTACGAATGAATTAGAATGGATCATGCGAATGAATTAGAATAGATCGTACAGATATATTAGAATGGATATATTTGTACGAATGAATTAGAATGGATCATACGAATGAATTAGAATGGATACATTCGTACGAATGAATTAGAATGGGTACATTCGTACGAATGAATTAGAATGGATCGTGTGAATGAATTAAAATGGATCGTATGAATAAATTAGGATGGATCATTCGAATTAATTAGAATGAATCATACGAATGAATTAGAATGGATCGTACGAATGAATTAGAATGGATCGTGTGAATGAATTAGAATGGATCGTTTGAATAAATTAGGATGGATCATATGAATGAATTAGAATGGATCGTACGAATGAATTAGAATGGATCGTTCGAATGAATTAGAATGGATCGTACAAATGAATTAGAATGGATCGTACGAATGAATTAGAATGGATCATACGAATGAATTAGAATGGATCTTATGAATGAATTAGAATGGATCATTCGAATAAATTAGAATGAATAATATGAATGAATTAGAATAAATACATTCATGCGAATGAAATAGAATGGATCCTACGAATGAATTAGAATGGATCGTACAAATGAATTAGAATGGATCGTATGAATGAATTAGGATAGATCGTACGAATAAAATAGAATGGATTGTGCGAATGTATTAGAATGGATTGTACGAATGAATTAGAATGGATCATATGAATGAATTTGAATGGATCGTATGAATGAATTATAATGGATCGTATGAATGAATTAGAAAGGATCGTGCGAATGAATTAGAATGGATACATTCGTGCGAATGATTTAGAATGGATCGTATGAATTTACAATGGATCGTTCGAATGAATTAGAATGGATACACTTGTATGAATTAGAATGGATCATTCGAATGAATTAGAATGGATCGTGCGAATGAATTAGAATGGATACATTCGTGCGAATGAATTAGAATGGATCGTACGAAGGAATTAGAATGGATCGTCCGAATGAATTAGAATGGATCTTACGAATGAATTAGAGTGGAATGTGCGAATGAAATAGAATGGATTGTACGAATGAATTAGAATAGATCATTCAAATGAATTAGAATGGATTGTACGAATGCATTAGAATGGATCGTATGAATGAATTAGAATGGATCGTGCGAATGAATTAGAATGGATACATTCGTACGAATAAATTAGATTTGATTGTACGAATGAATTAGAATGGATCATACGAATGAATTAGAATGGATCGTATGAATGTTCTTAGTCATTCATACGATCCATTCTAATTCATTCAGACGATCCTTTCTAATTCATTTGCATGATCCACTCTAACTCATTTATACGATCCATTCAAATTCATACGAATGTATCTATTCTAATTAATTCGTTCGATCCATTCTAATTCATTCATACGATCCATTCTAATTCATACGAATGTATCCATTCTAATTCATTCTTTTGATCCATTCTAATTCATTCGTATGATTCATTCTAATTCATTCAGACGATCCATTCTAATTCATTCGTACGATCAGTTCCAATTCATTCGTATGATCTATTCTAATTCATTAGCACGAACGTATCCATTCTAGTTCAATCGCACGATCCATTATAATTCATTCGTACGATCCATTCTAATTCATTCGCATGATCCATTCTAATTCATTCATATGATCCATTCTAATTCATTCGTACTATCCATTCTAATTCGTTCGCATGATCCATTCTAATTCATTCGCATGATCCACTCTAATTCATTCATACAATCCATTCTAATTCATTCGTACAATCTATTCTAATTCATTCGCACGATCCATTCTAATTCATTCGTACGATCCATTCTAATTCATTCGTACAATCTATTCTAATTCATTCGTACGATCCATTCTAATTCATTCGCACAATCCATTCTAATTTATTCGCATGATCCACTCTAATTCATTCATACGATCCATTCTAATTCATTCGTACGATCCATTCTAATTCATTCATACAATCCATTCTAATTCATTCGCATGATCCACTCTAATTCATTCGTGCGATCCATTCTAATTCATTCGCATGATCCATTCGAATTCAATCGCACGATCCATTATAATTCATTCGTACGATCCATTCTAATTCATACGAATATATCCATTCTAATTCATTCGAACGATCTATTCTAATTCATTCGTTCGATCCATTCTAATGCATTCGTATGATTCATTCTAATTCATTCAGACGAACCATTCTAATTCATTCGCATGAATGTATCCATTCTAATTCATTCGTATGATCCATTCTAATTCAATCGCACGATCCATTCTAATTAATTCGTACGATCCATTCTAATTCATACGAATGTATCCATTCTAATTCATTCGAACGATCCATTCTAATTCATTCGTTCGATCTATTCTAATTCATTCGTATGATTCATTTTAATTCATTCAGACGATCCATTCTAATTCAATCGAACGAGCCATTCTAACTCATTCGCACGATCCATTCTAATTCATTCACACGATCCATTCTAATTCATTCGTATGATCCATTCTAATTCAATCGAACGATCTATTCTAATTCATTCACATGATTGAATCCATTCTAATTCAATCGCACGATCCGTTCTAATTCATTCGAACGATCCATTCTAATTCATTCGCACGATCTATTCTAATTCATTTACATGATCCATTCTAATTCATACGAATGTATCCATTCTAATTCATTCGTATGATTCATTCTAATTCATTCAGACGATCTATTCTAATTCATTCGTACGATCCATTCAAATTCATTCGTACGATCCATTCTAATTCATTCGCATGATCCATTCTAATTCATTCGCATGATCCACTCTAATTCATTCATACGATCCATTCTATTTCGTACCAATGTATCCATTCTAATTCATTCGTTCGATCCATTCTAATTCATTCATATGATTCATTCTAATTCATTCAGATGATCCATTCTAATTCATTCGCATGAATGAAACCATTCTAATTCATTCGTACGATCCATTCTAATTCATTCGCACGATCAATTCTAATGCATTCGTACGATCCATTCTAATTCATTCACACGATCCATTCTAATTCATTCGTATGATCCATTCTAATTCAATCGAATGATACATTCTAATTCATTCGCATGACTGTATCCATTCTAATTCAATCGCACGATCCATTCTAATTCATTCGCACAATCTATTCAAATGCATTCGTACGATCCATTCTAATTCATTCACACGATCCATTCTAATTCAATTGTATGATTCATTCTAATTCATTCGAACGATCCATTCTAATTCATTCGCACGAATGTATCCATTCTAATTCATTCGAATGTATCCATTCTAATTCATTCCGTATGATCCATTCTAATTCATTCGAATGATTCATTCTAATTCATTTGTACAATCTATTCTAATTCATTCGTATGATCCATTCTAATTCATTCGTATGATCCATTCTAATTCATTCGTACGACCATTCTAATTCATTTGAACGATCCAATCTAATTCATTCGTATGATCCATTCTAATTCATTCGCACGAATGTATCAATGGTTCACACGAATGAATTAGAATGGATCGTATGAATGAATTAGAATGGATCGTATGAATGAATTAGAATGGATCATGCGAATGAATTAGAATGGATCGTACGAATGAATTAGAATGGATCGTACGAATGAATTAGGATGGATCGTTCGAATTAATTACAGTGGATCATATGAATGAATTAGAATGGATCATGCGAATGAATTAGAATAGATCGTACGAATGAATTAGAATGGATGGTGCAAATGAATTAGAATGGATCGTGCGAATGAATTAGAATGGATTGTACGAATGAATTAGAATGGATCGTACGAATGAATTAGAATGATCATACGAATGAATTAGAATGGATCGTACAAATGAATTAGAATGGATCGTACGAATGAATTAGAATGCATCGTGCGAATGAATTAGAATGGATCGTAAGGAATGAATTAGCATGGATACATTCGAATGAATTAGAATGGATACATTCGTGCGAATGAATTAGAATGGATCGTGCGAATGAATTAGAATGGATCGTTCGAATGAATTAGAATGGATCGTGCGAATGAATTAGAATGAATACATTCGTGCGAATGAATTAGAATGGATCGTATGAATGAATTAGAATGGATACATTCGTATGAATTAGAATGGATCATACGAATGAATTAGAATGGATCGTGCGAATGAATTAGAATGGATCGTACGAATAAATTAGAATGGATCGTACGAATGAATTAGAATGGATCGTACGAATGAATTAGGATGGATCGTACGAATGAATTAGAATGGATATAGCGAATGAATTAGAATGGATCGTACGAATGATTTAGAATGGATACATTCGTGCGAATGAATAAGAATGGATCGAACGAATGAATTAGAATGGATACATTTGTGCGAATTAGAATGGATCGTACGAATGAATTAGAATGGATCGTACGAATAAATTTGAATGGATCGTGCGAATGAATTAGAATGGAAAGTACAAATGAATTAGAATGGATCATGCGATTGAATTAGAATGGATCAAACGAATGAATTAGAATGGATACATTCGTACGAATGAATTAGAAGGGATCGTTCCAATGAATTAGAATAAATCATACGAATGAATTAGAAACATTCGTACGATTAAATTAGAATGGCTCGTACGAATGAATTAGAATTGATCGTACGATTGAATTAGAATGGATCATACGAATGAATTAGAATGGATCATACAAATATATTATATTGGATATATTCGTACGAATGAATTAGAATGGATCATACGAATGAATTAGAATGGATCGTATGAATGAATTAGAATCGATACATTCGTATGAATTAGAATGGATCGTATGAATGAATTAGAATGGAATATGCGAATGAATTAGAATGGATCGTACGAATGAATTAGAATGGAATGTACGATGAATTAGAAAGGATCGTACGAATGAATTAGAATGGATTGTTCGAATGAATTAGAATGAATCATACGACTGAATTAGAATGGATACATTCGTGCAAATGAATTTGAATGGATCGTGTGAATGTATTAGAATGGACCGTACGAATGAATTAGAATGGATCGAACGAATGAATTAGAATGGATACATTCGTATGAATTAGAATGGATCGTATGAATGAATTAGAATGGATCGAACGAATGAATTAGAATGGATCGTACGAATGAATTAGAATGGATCGTACGAATGAATTAGAATGGATCGTACGAATGTATTAGAATGGATCATGTGAATGAATTAGAATGGATCATCTGAATGAATTAGAATGGATCGTCTGAATGAATTAGAAAGGATCATGCGAATGAATTAGAATGGATCGTACAAATAAATTAGAATAGATCGTATGAATGAATTAGAATGGATCGTGCGAATGATTTAGAATGGATACATTCGTGCGAATGAATTAGAATGGATCGTACGAAGGAATTAGAATGGATACATTCGTATGAATTAGAATGGATCATATGAATGAATTAGAATGGATCGTGCATACGAATGAATTAGAAGGGATCGTGTGAATGAATTGGAATGGAACGTCTGAATGAATTAGAATGGATCGTCTGAGTGAATTAGAATGGATCATCTGAATGAATTAGAATGGATCGTCTGAATGAATTAGAATGGTTCGTACGAATGAATTACAATGGATCGTGCGGAGGAATTAGAATGGATCGTTCGAATGAATTAGAATTGATCGTACGAATGAATTCGAATGGATCGTTCGAATGAATTAGAATAGATCATATGAATGAATTAGAATGGATCGTGTAAATGAATTAGAACATTCTATTTCATTCGTATGATCCATTCTAATTCAATCGCATGATCCATTCTAATGCATTCGTACGATCCATTCTAATTCATTCGTACGATCTATTCTAATTCATTCGCATGAATGTATCCATTCTAATTCATTCGTATGATCCATTCTAATTCATTCACACAAATGTATCCATTCTAATTCATTCGTATGATCCATTCTAATTTATTCATTCGATCCATTTTAATTCATTTGTACTATCCATTCTAACATTCTAAATCATTCGAACGATCGATTCTAATTCATTCACGATCCATTCTAATTCATTCGTACGATCCATTCTAATGTATTCGTACGATCCATTCTAATTCATTGCACGATCCATTCTAATTCATTTGTACGATCCATTCTAATTCATACGAATGTATCCATTCTAATTCATTCGTATGATCCATTCTAATTCATTCGCACGAATGTATCCATTCTAATTCATTCGTACGATCCATTCTAATTCATTTGCACGATCCATTCTAATTCATTTGTATGATCCATTCTAATTCATACGAATGTATCCATTCTAATTCATTCGTACGATCCATTCTAATTCATTCGCACGAATGTATCCATTCTAATTCATTCGCACGATCTATTCTAATTCATTCGAATGATCCTTTCTAATTCATTCGAACGATCCATTCTAATTCATTCGCACGATCCATTCTAATTTATTCATACGATCCATTCTAGTTCATTCGTACGATCCATTCTAATTCATTCATACCATCTATTCTAAGTCATTCGAACGATCCATTCTAATTTATTCGTGCGATCCATTCTAACTCATTCGGACGATCCATTCTAATTCATTCGTACGATCCATTATAATTCATTCGTACGATCCATTCTAATTCATTCGAACGATCCATTCTAATTTATTCGTACGATCCAGTCTAATTCATTCGTACGATCCATTCTAATTCATTCGTACGATCCATTCTAATTCATTCGAATGATCCATTCTAATTCATTCGTACCATCCATTCTAATTCATTCATACGATCCATTCTAATTCATTTGCATGATCCACTCTAATTCATTCATACGATCCATTCTAATTCATACGAATGTAACCATTCTAATTCATTCGTTCGATCTATTCTAATTCATTCGTACGATCCATTCTAATTCATTCGTACGATCCATTCTAATTCATTTGTACGATCTACTCTTATTCATTCGTACTATCCATTCTAATTCATTCGCATGATTCATTCTAATTCATTCGTACTATCCGTTCTAATTCATTCGTAAGATCCATTCTAATTCATTCACATGATCTATTCTAATTCATTCGTACGATCCATTCTAGTTCATTCGCTCGATCTATTCTAATTCATTCGTATGATCTATTCTAATTTAGTCGCACGAATGTATCCATTCAAGTTCATTCGTACGATCCATTCTAATGCATTCGCATGATCCATTCTAATTCATTCGTACAATCCATTCTAATTCATTCGTATGATCCATTCTAATTCATTCAAACGATCCATTTTTCGAACCATCCATTCTAATTCATTCGTACGATCCATTCTAATTCATTCATACGATCCATTCAAATTCATTCGTACGATCTATTCTAATTCATTCGTACTATCCATTCTAATTCATTCGCACGATCCATTCTAATTCATTCATACGATCCTTTCTAATTCATTCGTATGATCCATTCTAATTCATTCGAATGATCCATTCTTATTTATTCGTACGATCCATTCTAATTCATTCGTATGATCCGTTCTAATTCATTCGTACGATCCATTCTAATTCATTCGTACGATCCATTCTAATTCATTCGAACGATCCATTCTTATTTATTCGTACGATCCATTCTAATTCATTCGTATGATCCATTCTAATTCATTCGTATGATCCATTCTAATTCATTCACGATCCATTCTAATTCAATCGCACGATCCATTCTAATTCATTCGAACGATCCATTCTATTTCATTCGTACGATCCATTCTAAATCATTCGTACGATCCATTCTAACATTCTAATCATTCGAACAATCCATTCTAATTCATTCATGATCCATTCTAATTCATTCGTACAATCCATTCTATTACATTCGCACGATCCATTCTAATTCATTCGTACGATTTATTCTAATTCATTCGCACGATCCATTCTAATTCATTCGCACGATCCATTCTAATTCATTCGCACGATCCATTCTAATTCATTCGAACGAACCATTCTAATTTATTCGTACGATCCATTCTAATTTATTCGGACGATCCATTATAATTCATTCTCACGAATGTATCCATTGTAATTAATTCACACGATCCATTCTAATTCATTCACATGATCCATTCAAATTCATTCATACAATCCATTCTAATTCATTCGTACAATCCATTCTATTTCATTCGTACAATCCATTCTATTTCATTCGTACGATCCATTCTAATTCATTCGTACAATCCATTCTAATTCATTCGCACATTCCATTCTAATTCATTCGTACAAATGTATCCATTCTAGTTCATTCACATGACCCATTCTAATTCATTCGTACGATCCATTCTAATTCTTTCGCATGATCCATTATAATTCATTCGTATGATCTATTCTAATTCAGTCGCATGAATGTATCCATTCAAGTTCATTCATACGATCCATTCTAATTCATTCGCATGATCCATTCTAATTCATTCGTACAATCCATTCTATTTCATTCGTACGATCCATTCTAATTCATTCGTACTATCCATTCTAATTCATTCGAACGATCCATTCTAATTCATTCGAACGATCCATTCTAATTCATTCGCACATTCCATTCTATTTCATTCGTACGATCCATTCTAATCCATTCGTACGATCCATTCTAATTCATTCGAACGATCCATTCTATTTTATTCGAACGATCCATTCTAATTCATTCGTACGATCCATTCTAATTCATTCGTAAGATCCATTCTAATTCATTCGCACGAATGTATCCATTTTAATTCATTCGCATGATCCATTCTAATTCATTCGAACGATCTATTCTAATTCATTCGTACGATCCATTCTAATTCATTCGTACGATCCATTCTAGTTTATTCGTACGATCTATTATAATTCATTTGCATGATCCATTCTAATTCATTCGTACGATCTATTCTAATTCATTCGTACTATCCATTCTAATTCATTCGTAAGATTCATTCTAATTCATTCTCACGATCTATTCTAATTCATTCGTACGATCCATTCTAATTCATTCATACAATCCATTCTATTTTATTCATACGATCTATTCTAATTCATTCATATGATCCATTCTAATTCATTCGTACGATCCATTCTAACTCATTCGCACAAATGTATCTATTCTAATTAATTCACATGATCCATTCTAATTCATTCGTATGATCCATTCTAATTCATTCGAACGATCTATTCTAATTCATTCGTACGATCCATTCTAATTCATTCGTACGATCCATTCTAGTTTATTTGTATGATCTATTCTAATTCATTTGCATGATCCATTCTAATTCATTCGTACGATCTATTCTAATTCATTCGTACTATCCATTCTAATTCATTCGTAAGATTCATTCTAATTCATTCTCACGATCTATTCTAATTCATTCATACGATCCATTCTAATTCATTCATACAATCCATTTTATTTTATTCATACGATCTATTCTAATTCATTCGTATGATCCATTCTAATTCATTCGTACGATCCATTCTAACTCATTCGCACAAATATATCCATTCTAATTCATTCACATGATCCATTCTAATTCATTCGTACGATCCATTCTAATTCATACGAATGTATCCATTCTAATTCATTCGTACGAATGTATCCATTCTAATTAATTCGCACGAATGTATCCATTCTAATTCATTTGCACGATCCATTCTAATTCATTCGAATGATCCATTCTAATTCATTCATACGATCCATTCTAATTCATTCATACGATCCATTCTAATTCTTTCCTACTATCCATTCTAATTCATTCGCACAATCCATTCTAATTCATTCGTACGATCCATTCTAATTCATTCGAACGATCCATTCAAATTCATTCGTACGATCCATTCTAATTCATTCGCATGATTCATTCTAATTCATTCATACGATCCATTCTAATTCGTTCATATGATCCATTCTAATTCATTCGAACGATCCATTCTATTTCATTCGTACGATCTATCCTAATTCATTCGTACGGTCCATTCTAATTCATTCGTACGATCCATTCTTATTCATTCGTACGATCTATTCTAATCCATTCGCATGAATGTAACCATTCTAATTCATTCGCATGATCCATTATAATTCATTCGAACGATCCATTCTAATTCATTCGTACGATCCATTCTAATTCATTCGTACGATCCATTCTAATTCATTCGTACGATCTATTCTAATTCATTCGTACTATCCATTCTATTTCATTCGTAAGATCCATTCTAATTCATTTGCACGATCTATTCTAATTCATTCGTACGATCCATTCTAATTCACTTAGACGATCCATTCTAATTCATTCGTACAATCCAGTCTAAGTCATTCGTACGATCCATTATAATTCATTCATACAATCCATTCTATTTCATTCGTACGATCCATTCTAATTCATTCGTACGATCCATTCTAATTCATTCGTATGAATGAATTAGAATGGATACAATATTGCGAATGAATTAGAATGGATCATACGAATGAATTAGAATGGATCGTACGAATGAATTAGAATGGATCGTTCGAATGAATTAGAATGGATCGTACGAATGCATTAGAATGGATCCTACGAATGAATTAGAATGGATACATTGGTGCGAATGAATTAGAATGGATCGTACGAATGAATTAGAATGGATACATTCGTATGAATTAGAATGGATCGTACGAATGAATTAGAATGGATCGTGCGAATGAACAGGAATGGATCGTACGAATGCATTAGAATGGATCGTACGAATGAATTAGAATGGATCGTGAATGAATTAGAATGGATCGTTCGAATGAATTAGAATGGATAGTATGAATGAATTAGAATAGATCGTACGAATGAATTAGAATGGATCGTGCGAATGAATTTGAATGGATAGTATGAATGAATTAGAATAGATCGTACGAATGAATTAGAATGGATCGTACGAATGAATTAGAATGGATCGTACGAATGAATTAGAATGGATCGTGCGAATGAATTAGAATAGATCGTACGAATGAATTAGAATAGATTGTACGAATGCATTAGAATGGATCGTGCGAATGAATTAGAATGGATCGTGTTGGGGGTAGCAGAAATCTGCCCTGGAGTTCGCCCCCCCCCCCCCTCCCCCGCCCCCATGCTCACCAAATCACCTTGACAGGGAGCGAGATCCACATTGGGCTGAAGGGGCCTAGGCCAAGGGCACTCATAGGAGCTCGCCTAAGCTCGCTGGAGCTCGCCTGAGCTCGCCCAGGAGCCCGCCTAAGCTCGCTCGGGAGCTCGCCACGCTCGCCCCGGAGCTCGCCTAAGCTCGCCCAGGAGCTCGCCCAGCCCGCGCGAGAACTCGCTTGCAGTGGTAGCGAGAGTTAGACCGTCATGCATAACAAAGACACCGGCATCGCAAACGCCCCTAGCTCATGCAGAAGCTCGCCCCTAGCTCATGCAGGAGCTCGCCCAAGATCGCGCAGGAGCTCGCCCCAGTTCGCCCTTGCCTGTGGATCTCATAGACCCTAGGATTCCAAGGGGTGGGGAACTCGCCCAGGAGCTCGCCCTCCCCCCCCCCCATGCTAACCAAGTCACCTTGACAGGGAGCGAGCTCCACATTAGGCCGAAGGTGCTTTAGGCAAAGAGCTCGCTCAGGAGCTCGCCCAAGCTTGCTCAGGAGCTCGCCCAAGCTTGTTCAGGAGCTCGCCAAGCTCGCTCCGGAGCTCGCCTAAGCTCTCTCAGGAGTTCGCCAAGCTCGCTCAGGAGCTCGCTTAGCTCACTCCGTAGCTAGCCCAAGCTCGCCCCGACCCCTGTTTATCGAAGAGGTTGCCCCCGCGAGGTCCGACTCTTGATAAATATGGACGAAAGGACGGAGCAGTGCCGGGCGAGCTTGCCTTTGCTTCCTCCCTGAGACCGCCCAGACTTGAACATTCCAGAATAGACACCTGGCCGCGACAAGAAAGATACTCTCCCCCACTCAAACCGCCTGGCAGGCTTAACGACAGAATGTCAGGGCGCGAGTACCAAGGACTGTCAGACCCACGCGAGCCAGAACGTGGGGGTCTAGAAGGCCCTGGAAGAATCTCCACGCGTCGGGCCACGGTAGGCCGCCGATTGCTATAAATGCTCACCCCCAGGCTCCATAGTACAGGTTCCAAATCCTTTTCCCTACCACTTTGGTATACAACAGCTCGCCGTTGTGCTACCGTGACTGACTTGAGCGTCGGAGGGTCTGCGCTCCTAAGGGAGCCAGCCGTTCTCACGTTCTCTTTTCTTTGTCTTGCAGGCGGCCCGCACGGACCAGTGAAAAATCCCCCAAACATTTGGCGCCGTCTGTGGGATTCGAACCCACGACCACACGGTTAAGAGCCGTGGGCTCTCGTAACCCCAAAGATGGCTCCGGCGATAAGGGGACGCAGGCGACCAAGGACCCGTGCGAGATCTGCGCGCAGCGAGCCTCCTGTTGAGACCCCTCAGCCCCAGGTCCCGCTCAGTGACCAGCTCTTGTTGGAGATGTTGGCCACCCAGCGGGCCATGATGGAGGAACTAACGCGATTGCATCAGGCTCCGACGGCCAGCCGACGGTCTGGGTCGACGAATACGGTACCTCCGGTGCGACCACCAGCTTCAACATCGTGCCCGCTCACGACCGCTCCGGCGCGGCAGGTTTCCCATCCGGAACCCCCGGTCGGGAGAGCGGCCGTGCGCAGGGTGCCGGAAACCCCGCTTACGAGGTTACAGAAGCTAGTAACCCAGCGGTCTAGCAACCAGGCGACCTCGCGCGCGACCATCCCTTGTCGTCGTAGCCGGAGCGTCGATTCTGACGGGTCGGAGGCAAGGTCTCTAGAGCGGGATCGCGACCCGCGCCATCGGCGACGAGGGAAAGAGCCTGCGGTGGCTATACTTTCCGAAGCTCGCGAGGCAACGGCTTCCCACAGACCAACTGACGTGCTGAAGGAATCCGCGGGCGAACAGCAAGGAGGCCACAGAGCGGTAGCCCCCGAGGGTCGCCGTGGGGTGGGTCCGACCTTGCCACGAGGGAGCGTACAAGACCGCCTAGGACCTACGCAGCCGCCTCTGGGAGTTCTCCCCGGGCACTGGCAGCGATCTAGTGCGCCAGTAGATTTACTGGAAGACCTCGCCGCCCATGGAGGTAGCTCGCCTTTCACCAGCGAGGTCCACCAAGGGGGTTTTCCGCACCACTGGACCCCCCGAAGTTTGTATTGTTCGACGGGTCGCAGGATCCCGTTGACCATCTCTTGGCCTACAGAAAGCTTCTGTTTTTCCGGGACCAAGACCACATCCTGTGCCGAGCTTTCCCGAGCAGTTTGACCGGCTCGGCGTTGAACTGGTTCCACAAGCTGCCGCCCGGCATGATCCCCGACTTTCCAACTCTCTCTAGGCTATTCCTAGAGCAGTATCGCTGCAATAGGCAGCCCCCGAAAAGAATCAAATCTCTGTTTACTTTAGCCATGGGAGCTCGTGAAACGCTCTGGTGCTTCGCAACGCGATTCCGAAGCGCCTACCTCACTCTGGAAGACGCGGCGGGCCAAGATTGTACCGTGGTGAGTGCTTTCAGAAGCGCCCTCCCCGAGGGAGGCAAGCTTCATGACGCTCTAGTGATCAAAGATCCTCGCACGATGGTTGAACTATTTGCCCTGGTCCAGCAACACATCAAGCTCGAAGATGCGGTGCTAGACCGGAAGGGAAAGGCAGTCGAGCAGCGACCTCCTCCAGCTCTGCGACCTCTTGTCGTTAAGGCCGTGGAGAGGAGGGAGGTGCCACTGGCGGTACCTTTGCCCGGACCATCCGCAGCTCCTGCTGTACAGCCCGCTGAATCCCCCGCGGCGGTCGCTGGAAGTCCGGCGAACTGGCGCCTGCCTCCGGGACCCGGGGAGCGGGACTTCACCGTGCTAACCCACTCGCCAGGACAAATCTTTCATCAGATTGGGAATGAACCTTTCTTCCAGTACCCGCCACCCCTGCAGGTCGGAGAGCCCGGCTCTACCGACAACTCGCGACGGTGCGCTTTTCATCGAAGCCCTGGGCATTACACTAACAGATGCCGGGCTCTGAAGAACCACTTGGAGGATTTGGTCGCCTTGGGGCACTTGAGCCAATTCATCTCGCCCCCGAGGAGATTCGAGGTGATACCAGAACGAGCCCCTCGGGAGGGAGATCGCCCAGGACTCGCGGAGCCCGCTTTACCTCCGCCTCCCCCGGGAGGACCGGCGATCTGTCATACCATTAGCGGATAGCTGAGCGGCCCGAGATCCAGTAATGAAGCCCGCCGACGAGTTAGGGAGATGGAGCGGGCACAGAAGGTATTTTCCGTCTCGCTAACTCCTACTTTACTTCAAGCACCAAGGGTGGAAGCCCGCGATTTTCTCTGGTTTTCGAAAGATGACATGACTGGGGTCGTTACGCCCCACAATGACCCCCTCGTCATACGCCTGATGATGGCTAACATCGAGGTGAGGCGAGCTCTGGTTGATTCGGGGAGTGCTGTTGACATCCTTTTTCTGTCGGCCTACCTGCGAATGGGGTTGAGACTTGCCGACCTGTCTCCCTCGACGAGCTCCCTCAGCGGATTCACCGACGAGGTCGCCAAAGTGGCAGGAGAGATAACCCTTACTGTGACCGCGGGCCCGGAGGCTCGCCAAGTCCGCTTCGCGGTAGTGGACGGAAGTTCCGCATTTAATGCCATCCTTGGGCGACCTTGGCTAAGGCAAATGAATGCGGTCTCTTCACCCAACCATCAGGCCCTCAAATTCCCAACCACGAGCGGGGTCGTAGTTATTCGGGGTGATCAGGTAACCGCTACCAGATGCGAGCAGGATGTTCTTCACCTCATGGACATGGTGGTCGCCGAGGCCAAGAGGCCCGCACCCTCCTAGCAATTACCGCCCGCTACGAGCGAGCTACTGAGGAGCCCGCTGGGGGCCTCCTCGCTTAAGTCCCCTACTCCATCCCCGGGTGGGAGCGGTGTGGATCTTAAGTTGGAGGAGGAAGGTCGCCTGACAACCCCCAAGAGAGGAAGTTTTCCAGTCGCCGAACCACTTCAAGAGGTCGACATTGGCGGCAGAGAAGGGCCAAGAGTTGTTAGTCTCGGGACCTCGCTAACCAAGGGCGAGGTCCTGGCCATAACCAACTTGCTCAGGGAATACCGTGACGTATTCGCCTGGAGCTTCGCGGACATGCCAGGGATTGACCCGGAGGTCGCATGTCATCGTCTGCACACCATGAAAGAGTTCCCGCCGGTCAAGCAGAAAGCTCGGCACATACCTGCTGCGAAGTCCATTGCAGTAGCGGCGGAGATAGACAAGCTAGAGCGAGCTGGCTTCATCCGTGAGGCGCACTTCCCCGAGTGGATCTCCAATATCGTGAAGGTGCCCAAGAAGAGCGGAGCGGTCAGAGTGTGCATTGACTTCTCCGACCTCAATAAGGCATGCCCGAAGGACGGTTTTCCTCTTCCGAGAATAGGCGTGCTGGTCGACGTAGCTGTCGAGTTCCAGGCCCTGTCCTTCATGGATGGATATTCTGGGTATAACCAGATACCTCTCCACGCCGACGATCAGGAGAAGACTGCCTTCTACTCTGGAGCGGGCTACCAGAAGCTATACTGCTATCGAGTGATGCCTTTTGGACTTAAGAACGCTGGAGCGACCTACCAAAGGTTAGTCACTCAGATGTTTAAGGGCCAGATCGGCAGAAATGTCGAAGTTTATGTAGACGACCTCCTAGTGAAGAGTCGGGAGCGAGGGGGGCATGTTGCCGATCTCCACGAAACCTTCGAAATACTGAGAAAGTACCAAATGAGGCTAAACCCGATGAAGTGCGCATTCGGGGTGACTTCTGGGAAATTTCTCGGGTACCTGGTCACCCACAGGGGGATCGAGGCCGACCCTGGGCAAATCCGAGCACTTGTCGAAATACCTGCACCAAGAACCAGGCAGGAGGTCCAAAGATTGAGCGGGCGAATTGCCGCGCTAAATCGGTTCATCTCCAAATCCTCAGACAATTGCCGACCTCTCTTCGAGCTACTACGAAAAGGGGCGAGCATTTGTTGGGATAAAGAGTGCGAGCGCGCTTTTCAGAAGATCAAGGACTATCTGGCGAGCTCGCCAATCCTAGCAGCACCCAAAGATGGCGCCGAGCTTGGCGTATATCTCGCGGTCACCGAGAATGCGGTGAGCAGGGTCCTTGTTGTGGAAGAAGCAAAGGTGGAGCGGCCTGTCTAGTTTGTAAGCCACACAATGCTTCCCGCCGAGCTCCGGTATCGACCAATCGAGAAGGTCGCATTGGCCTTGGTCCTTACCGCGAGAAAGCTCTACCCTTACTTCTCGGCGCGCACACCATCAAAGTCATCACAGAGCACCCTCTGAAGAGCGTGCTCTCCAGACCCTCGGTAGCCGGCAGGCTCTATCGATGGTCAGCTGAGCTCGCCGCCTATGGTTTGGAGTATGTCCCTCGAGTTGCTGTTAAAGGGCAGGCTCTCGCCGATTTCTTGGCGGACTTCCCCATAGAAGAACCGGTCCAGTACCAGGAGGATAAGCCAACTGAGGCACACCCTGGGAAGGCGAGGTTCTTAGACAACCAAGGCGAGCTTCCTCCAACTAAGCGTTCAGAGGTGGTGGGCTGGGAATTATTTGTCGATGGATCCTCCAACGCTTTGGGGGCTGGGATCGGGGTCGCACTGATCGCCCAGTCGGTATTTCTGGAGAAATCAGTCCGGCTGGATTTCGCCGCTACCAACAATGAGGCGGAATATGAGGCGCTGCTGGCTGGTCTGGAGCTCGCTCAAGAGGTAGGCGCCAAACGCTTGAAGGTCTTTAGTGATTCCCAGCTAATTATTTGCCAAATCAATGGGGAGTACGCCTCCCGGGATGCACGAATGGCGGGCTATGTGGATCTGGTGAAGCGCAAGGCCGTCGGAGTTCGAAAAGATCTCCTTCGAGCAAATTCTGCGAGCCGATAATAGGCGAGCTGATGCTTTGGCAAACGCCGCCTCCCTTCTGGGAACATCAGAAGCTCGCCAGATTCTCATCGAGGTCCAAAACCAGTCTCGGCTCCGACTGATAGAGCCCGCTGTTAACCAAGTCTCCGCCGACGTACCACCCAGCGGGTGGACCGCCCCCATTCTTCGTTTTCTCCAGAAGGGCGAGCTTCCAGAGGATAGAGAGGAAGCCCGGCGAGTGGAGAAATGCGCTGGACGCTACCTCATTCGCTGGGATTGCCTTTTTCGAAGATCTTTTGGCGGGCCAAATCTCCATTGCGTCGAGAGCCCGGAGACTGAAGAAGTACTGAATTGCATCCACTCTGGCGAGCTGGGAAACCACGCTGGTGGGCGGTCTCTAGCTGTGAAAGTATGAAGGCAAGGATACTGGTGGCCCACTCTGGAGCAAGACGCTTTGAAGGTCGCCCAGAGGTGCATCCAATGCCAGAAGCACGCCACCACGAATCATATGCCCGCAGAGGAACTGCATCCTATGGCGAGCCCCTCGCCGTTTCAACAGTGGGGGTTAGATATTGTGGGACCTTTCCCCGTATCAGCCCGGTAAAAGAAATTCATCTTAGTGGCCACGGACTACTTCACCAAATGGGTGGAAGCAAGTGAAGGACTTCCTTTGGAAGAATATTTTCTGCCAGTTCGGTCTGCCTCGGGTACTTATCACCGACAATGGTCGCCAGTTCGACAATCGCTTGATCAGAAGTTTTTGTGTTGAAAATGGAGTCGACCTAAGGTTCTCATCCCCAAGGTACCCTCAAAGCAATGGGCAGGCCAAAGCAACGAATCGCGTGATCCTTGACAACCTCAAGAAAAGGCTGGAAGGGAAAAAAGGATTGTGGGAGCAGGAGCTCGATGGAGTCTTGTGGGCCTATCGCACTACTCCACGTCGCTCAACTAACGAGTCCCCTTTCAGCCTAACTTACGGGTGTGAAGCTGTGCTACCCATCGAAGTCGAGCTGCCCACTGAAAGAAGGCTCGCTGCAGAGGAGGTCGGTAATGACGCTCTACTTGCTGACTCCCTCGATCAGCTCGAAGAAAGACGAGAGCGTGCCAATCTACACCTCGCCGGATACAGACAAGAAATAAAGCGCGCCTATGACAAAAGAGTCCGCCATCGGGCATTCAAGGCCGGCGATCTGGTGATGAGAAAGGTGTTCGCAAACACACAAGAGCCTAATGCAGGAAAGCTCGCGGCGAACTGGGAAGGCCCCTACATAATACACGAAGCAGGAAGCTCGGGGGCTTACCGGTTGATGACCGCTGGAGGCGACCTGTTAGAGCGACCTTGGAACGCTCTACACCTTCGCAAGTTTTATGCCTAAGGGAATTTTTGTAAATCATCTTCTGAAGAAGTTATGAATGTAAGATGGAGGTTTCAACAAACAATTTAACTTGGAAGCTCGGCGCAGACAGAGCCCGCATGATCTATAGTGTGCAGTCCGCCGTTGTGCGGACTAAAAACAAGACCGGGATCCTCAGAGGCAGCCAGTGGGCAACCTTGAGCTTCCCGGGGCAGTCCGCCGTCGTGCGGAGTTAAAGCAAGACCGGGATCCTCAGAGGCAGCCAGTGGGCGACCTTGAGCTTCCCGGGGTAGTCCGCCGTTGTGCGGACTTAAAGCAAGACCGGGATCCTCAGAGGCAGCCAGTGGGCGACCTTGAGCTTCCCGGGGCAGTCCGCCGTTGTGCGGACTTAAAGCAAGACCGGGATCCTCAGAGGCAGCCAGTGGGCAACCTTGAGCTTCCCGGGGCAGTCCGCCGTTGTGCGGACTTAAAGCAAGACCGGGATCCTCAGAGGCAGCCAGTGGGCGACCTTGAGCTTCCTGGGGCAGTCCGCCATTGTGCGGACTTAAAGCAAGACCGGGATCCTCAGAGGCAGCCAGTGGGCGACCTTGAGATTCCCGGGGAAGTCCGCTGCCTAGTGGACTCTAAACCTAACCAGGATCCTTCGCGTGCACCTGCCATGAACGGAAGCATTCTGGCGTTGGCATACCCCTCGAAGGGCGAGCCCGCCGAACAGGATCATCGAGGGAAATTAACCGGGCAGGGGGCAGCTAGCACTTATTAGTTTCCTTTAAAAATAAAAATGGTTTAAGTCTCTGAGTGTAGGGAAGTTTTTGAAGTCTTTTGGTTCGCTTAAACGTTTTCCGGGCTCAGAGACTTGAGTTTTTGCGAGCATGCCAAGTTTCTAGTTTGCATATACTTTAAAATAAAAAGGTTGAATCGAATTAGCTGCCTCGCCCGGGGTATCACTCTCGAGATCACTGCGAACTCCTAGAGCAGACTCATAAGTGGCACAGAGAAAGAAAGAAACGCATATGTGAACTCAGAAAGATTTCATTTCATTGATTAAACCGAAAATTACAAAGGCAGTTACGAGGCTGCGAGCTCAAGGCTTGCTAGTCTCCGCCCCACTGTCGTCCCCTCGGCGCCGCTTCTTCGACCTTTCGGTCCTGTATTTCTCCACAGCGGCCAGGGCGCCTTTCTTGAGGAGATCGTCCAGCTGGGCTTGGAGGCGACCTTGCTGAGCCCGGAGGCTATTGGCGTGCGTCTCCTTCAGGGCGGCGATCTCTGTCTTCAGAGCAGCGACCTCGCCTTGAAGTTGAGCCGCCTCCCGCTGCGCGACCTCCCTGGCGAACACAGCCTCGTCTCGCTCCGCCTTAGCTTTGAGGAGGGCGGTAGCGGACAGGTCTTTGGCTGCCTCGGCCATGGCAAGGCCTGACACCAGGGCTTTGACCCTGCGGTGCAGTGCCTCCGACTCCGCCCTCAGCTCCTCGGAGCCCTTAGCTCGTTGAAGCTCGTGGATGTGCTCGTCCACCTTGCGCTCGGACCCCCGAAGGGAATCGTCGAACAAGGCAGCCAGCGCCTTCCCGGCCCCAGCGACCTCCGCGGCCAGTGCCTGGCTTTGCTTCTCCGCCTGCATAAGGAAGGTAAAAAAGTTAGCAAAAAGCAAAAAATAGCATTCTTGGCGGAAGGGTCAGAGAGAGCAAGATGTACCTCGGCCAGGCGTTCGCTTATTGAAGCGAAGGGGGCTCGGGCAAAGACATTGCGGCCCAGCAGCTGCCGCACGTAGTAGGGCGCCCTCCCCTCCTCCGCAGAGGAGCCCGCGCTGGGACCCCCCGGAGCTTCAGTAGCAGGGGGCACGCCGGGAAGAGTGGAGGCTGGCACCTCCCCCGGGCGAGCTCCGGCTGCTGGCGGGCTTGGAGGGTCCGCCCCGACCCCCTTGGCCTCCGACTCCGAGCTGGAGGACTCGGAGCCGGAGCCAATATCCACGAAAGAGGGGGACCTATAGATCAAGTCCCCCATATCCTCCAGGAAGTCCGCCTTCTCCTTGCCCCGTCCAGATGACGAGGGCAGAGGAGCGGATATGGAAGCTGCAGGGGGCGTAGAGGTCGCAGTGGCGGCGGGGGTTTCTCGCCCACTGTCCTCGCGGGAAATTTCCCGAGGAGCAGAGGGTGGCACCCCGCCCTGCTGGACCTCCACCCCGGCGGGAGGAGGTGGAAGCTCCTGCCCGCTCGGTCCCACCCCTGGTGCGGGAGCTGATGGAGCCGCGGGCTTCTCCACTTGGGCAGGAGCGGCGGGCTCCGCCCGAAGAGCTTGAGGGACGGGCCCCTCCTCCTCGGAGCCTGGCGCCTCCTCCTCGGAGTTCGTCCAACTGGGCTCCGAGTCCAAGCCCGCCTCCTCCAGCGCTTTTCGCCGCTGCTCCGTCTGGGTGTTCGAGGGCGCGGGCCCCGCACGTTTGGCCTTCTTCTTCCCGCGGGCCTCCATCTCCGGCGTCAGCACTGCTACACGAAGAGGGACGGTCAGATCGCCCGGGAAGTAGCCCATTAATATCTGGGCCATCCCGGATTCGACTTCCGCCATGGTTAGCGGGAGGTCGATGTTCGGGTCGTCGGGCTCGACAATTTGGATCTTGCGGCGGACAATTAGAGTTGGGGTGGAAGGCTGACCTGGGCCGGCGTCCGGGCGAGGAGGTTGCGGAGGCTTCGCCCTGGCGGAGCATCTCCATGGTGTCGGGGTCGTTGAGGCGGATGGGCGAAGCCCGCCTCCGGACCGTCTTCTTGCGGGGGTTGCCTCCCGAGCTCCCTGCCCCCTTGCTGGCCCCTTTGGAGGGAGGAGCGCTCTGCATCGGTGGAATAGCGCCGACCTCCTCCTCCTTCTTCTTCCGGACGATCTTCTGCTTCAGCAGAATAGCGTCGGTCTTCCCGTCCTTCAGCTGGAAGGCAAAGTCGGGAGCGGTGATCTTCTCCGGAGTCCACCCACCGAGGTAGTGGAGGATCGCCTCGTCCAGAGATCGCTCCCGGTCGGGAGCGATGCACTTCTTCTTCCCCGCCTTGTAGAAGGAGATCTCCCGGAAGACCGCCGTCGGGGGAACCCCGGGGTGAGCCGGGACTCCGCTGAACCGCCCGCGCCAGTCGCCGACCGCCACGAAAGGATAGTCCTTCCAGTGGCGGTCCTTGCTCTCGATAGTGGAGAAGGGGAGCACCTCGCCAGGTCGCCCGGCGAGGTAGAAGTAGCCGCAGCCCGCGGAGCTGAAGACCGGCGAGGGCTTGAGGAGCCACTTTTTGAGCAGATAGCTCAGTGGGATCCTCACCTTCAGGGCGGTCTCCAGCTGGGACAGCCCGTAAAGTATCCCCCAGGAGTTTCCTGAGAGCTGAGCAGGGCAAAGCCCCGTCAACTCCAGGAGCTCCCCGGCGAGATGACTCAGGGGGAACCGCAGCCCGGACCACAGTAGCCCGACAGAAGCTACTGTGCCCTGGGGCGGCCTCCCCGAGAGTGGCATCTCGGTGACGAGGATCTTCTGAGGGAGATCGATCGCCGCTCGGATAGTGTCCCCAACGGGCACCCCACTCGGGTTTTGCAGCCAGACCACCGCCCTCTCTGCGGCGGGCTCAGAAGCTTGGGCGGCAGTGGCAGCAGCAGCGGCAGCAGCATCGACAGCGGAGGCCATGAAAGCAGAAAAGGAAAGGCGAGCTGAAAGCAAAGAAGGAAGGGAGAGCTGTTTTCACGCGACGGTAATTATCGCCCCCCATCCCCTATTTATAGACGGGTGAGAGGCAGGTGGATCGAGCCGCAGTTAATGCCCGAGCGCGCGCGGCGAGGCGACGTGACGGCGATCGAAGCGACAGCTCGCTTCTTTCCAATCGTCGAGCGCCAAGTGGGCCACGCGTGGAAAAGGCTGCGCCGGCGCCGACACTATCATTTACTGACAAAAGAAGAGTGAATGAGGAGAAGACACGTGTCTCGCGCCGATCGGGATCTCATGATGAGATTCGCTGTATCAGCATTGAGCCTCGCGCCGCATTTAAGGTGAAGCGACCGTTGGAGATTTGGTGCGATACCCAAGTCACAAGACCGCTCGTGGCAGGTGCCCGCAGCTCGCCCGAGGCAGACCCTGACCGCGTGTGACAAGCTCGCACCGGAAGGAGATCGCTCGCGGCTGACGCTCCCGGCCCGCCCAGCGTTTGTGAAATACTGGGAGTCAAAACTCTCGACGCAGACCGCTCGCGGCAGGTGCCCGCAGCTCGCTCGAGGCAGACCCTGACCGCATGTGACAAGCTCGCATCAGAAGGAGATCGCTCGTGGCTGACGCTCCCGGCCCGCCCAGCGTTTGTGAAGTACTGGCAGTCAAAGCTCTCGGCGCAGACCGCACACGGCCGATGCCCGCAGCTCGCCCGAGGCAGACCCTGACCGTGTGTGACAAGCTCGCACCGGAAGGAGATCGCTCCCGGCTGACGCTCCCGGCCTGCCCAGCGTTTGTGAAATACTGACAGTCAAAGCTCTCGGCGCAGACCGCCCACGGTTGGTGCCCGCATCTCCCCAGGTTGAGGTCGCAAATGACTAGAACTCCCAATTCGACCGTCGTGTGCAATAAGACTCCTGAGCAAGCGCCAAAGTCTCCTTAGTCGCTCCCTCAGGAGGGGGTAATGTTGGGGGTAGCAGAAATCTACCCTGGAGTTCGCCCCCCCCCCCCCCCCCCCCCCCCCCCCGTGCTCACCAAATCACCTTGACAGGGAGCGAGATCCACATTGGGCTGAAGGGGCCTAGGCCAAGGGCACTCATAGGAGCTCGCCTAAGCTCGCTGGAGCTCGCCTGAGCTCGCCCAGGAGCCCGCCTAAGCTCGCTCGGGAGCTCGCCAAGCTCGCCCCAGAGCTCGCCTAAGCTCGCCCAGGAGCTCGCCCAGCCCGCGCGAGAACTCGCTTGCAGTGGTAGCGGGAGTTAGACCGTCATGCATAACAAAGACACCGGCATCGCAAACGCCCCTAGCTCATGCAGGAGCTCGCCCCTAGCTCATGCAGGAGCTCGCCCAAGATCGCGCAGGAGCTCGCCCCAGTTCGCCCTTGCCTGTGGATCTCATAGACCCTAGGATTCCAAGGGGTGGGGAACTCGCCCAGGAGCTCGCCCTTCCCCCCCCCATGCTAACCAAGTCACCTTGACAAGGAGCGAGCTCCACATTAGGCTGAAGGTGCTTTAGGCAAAGTGCTCGCTCAGGAGCTCGCCCAAGCTTGCTCAAGAGCTCACCCAAGCTTGTTCAGGAGCTCGCCAAGCTCGCTCCGGAGCTCGCCTAAGCTCTCTCAGGAGTTCGCCAAGTTCGCTCAGGAGCTCGCTTAGCTCGCTCCGGAGCTCGCCCAAGCTCGCCCCGACCCCTGTTTATCGAAGAGGTTGCCCTCGCGAGGTCCGACTCTTGATAAATATGGACGAAAGGACGAAGCAGTGCCGGGCGAGCTTGCCTTTGCTTCCTCCCTGAGACCGCCCAGACTTGAACATTCCAGAATAGACACCTGGTCGCGACAAGAAAGATACTCTCCCCCACTCAAACCGCCTGGCAGGCTTAACGACAGAATGTCAGGGCGCGAGTACCAAGGACTGTCAGACCCACGCGAGCCAGAACGTGGGGGTCTAGAAGGTCCTGGAAGAATCTCCACGCGTCGGGCCACGGTAGGCCGCCGATTTCTATAAATGCTCACCCCCAGGCTCCATAGTACAGGTTCGAAATCCTTTTCCCTACCACTTTGGTATAGAACAGCTCGCCGTTGTGCTACCGTGACTGACTTGAGCGTCGAAGGGTCTGCGCTTCTAAGGGAGCCAGCCGTTCTCACGTTCTCTTTTCTTTGTCTTGCAGGCGGCCCGCACGGACCAGTGAAAAATCCCCCAAACAGATCGTACGAATGAATTAAAATAGATCGTACGAATGAATTAGAATGGATCGTGCGAATGAATTAGAATGGATTGAACGAATGAATAAGAATGGATCGTACGAATGAATAAGAATGGATCATACAATTGAATTAGAATGGATCATACATACGAATGAATTAGAATGGATCGTTCGAATGAAATAGAATGGATCGTACGAATGAATTAGAATGGATCGTGAATGAATTAGAATGGATAGTACGAATGAATTAGAATGGATCGTACGAATGAATTAGAATGGGTCGTATGAATGAATTAGAATGGATCGCTCGAATGAATTAGAATGTTAGAATGGATAGTACAAATGAATTAGAATGGATAGTTTGAATGAATTAGGATGGATCGTACGAATAAATTAGAATGGATACATTCGTATGAATTAAAATGGATCGTACGAATGAGTTAGAATGGATAGTACGAATGAATTAGAATGGATCGTACGAAAGAATTAGAATGGGTCGTATGAATGAATTAGAATGGATCATACAAATGAATTAGAATGGATCGTGAATGAATTAGAATGAATCGTACGAATGAATTAGAATGGATCGTACGAATAAATTAGAATGGATACATTCGTGTGAATGAATTAGAATGGATCGTACGAATGATTTAGAATGGATCGTACGAATAAATTAGAATGGATCGTGATTGAATTAGTATGGATCGTACGAATGACTTAGAATGGATACATTCGTGCGAATGAAATAGAATGGATCATACGAATGAATTAGAATGGATCGTACGAATGAATTAGAATGGATCATACGAATGAATTAGAATGGATCATGAATGAATTAGAATGGATTCATTCGTACGAATGAATTAGAATGGATCATAAGAATCAATTAGAATGGATCATATGAATGAATTAGAATAGATTGTACGAATAAATTAGAATGGATCGTTCGAATGAATTAGAACGGATCGGGAGAATGAATTAGAATCAATCGTACGAATGAATTAGAATGGATCATGCGAATGAATTATAATGGATCATGGGAATGAATTAGAATGGATCGTCTGAATGAATTAGAATGGATCGTCTGAATAAATTAAAAAGGATCATACGAATGAATCAGAATGGATCGTCCGAATGAATTAGAATGGATCGTCCGAATGAATTAGAATAGATCGTACGAATGAATAAGAAAGGATCATACGAATGAATTAGACTGGATCGTACGAATGAATTAGAATGAATCTTATGAATGAATTAGAATGGATCGAACGAATGAATTAGAATGGATACATTCGAATGAATTAGAATGGATCATACGAATGAATTAGAATGGATAGTACGAATGAATTAAAATGGATCATACGAATGAATTATCATTCGTACGATCCATTCTAATTCATTTGTATGATCCATTCTAATTCATTCGCATGATCCATTCTAATTCATTCATACAATCCATTCTAATTCATTCGTACGATCCATTCTAATTCATTCGCACGAATATATCCATTCTAGCTCATTCGTACGATCCATCCTAATTCATTCATACGATCCAATCTAATTCATTCGCACGAATATATCCATTCTAATTCATTCGAACGATCCATTCTAATTCATTCAGACGATCCTTTCTAATTCATTCAGATGATCCATTCTAATTCATTCAGACGATTCATTCTAATTCATTCGCACGATCCATTCTAATTCATTCGTACTATCCATTCAACTTCATTCGTACGATCCATTCTAATTCACTCGGACGATCCATTCTAATTCATTCGTACGATCGAGTCTAATTCATTCGTACGATCCATTCTAATTTATTCGTATGATCCATTCTAATTCATTCGTACGATCCATTCTAATTCATTCCTACGATCCAGTCTAATTTATTCGTATGATTCATTCTAATTTATTTGTATGATCCATTCTTATTCATTCGGACGATCCATTCTAATTCATTCGTACGATCCATTCTAATTCATTCACACGAATGTATCCATTCTAATTCATTCGTACGATCCATTCTAATTCATTCGTATGATCCATTCTAATTCAATCGCATGAATGTATCCATTCTAATTCATTCGTACGATCCATTCTAATTAATTCTAATTCATTCGTACGATCCATTCTAATTCATTCAAACGATCCATTCTAATTCATTCGCACAAATGTATGCATTCTAATATATTTGTACGATCCATTCTAATTCATTTGCATGATCTATTCTACTTCATTCGCACGATCCATTCTAATTCATTCGAACGATCCTTTCTAATTCATTCATACAATCCATTCTATTTCTTTCGTATGATCCATTCTAATTCATTCGTTCGACCCATTCTAATTCATTCGCATGGATATATCCATTCTAATTCATTCGTACGATCCATTCTAATTCATTCGCACGAATTCGTACGATCCAGTCTAATTCATTCGTATGATCCATTATTTTTCATTCGTATGATCCTTTCTAATTTATTGAGATGATCCATTCTAATTTATTCAGACGATCCATTCTAATTCATTCGCACGATCCATTCTAATTCATTCACGATCCTTTCTAATTCATTCGAACGATCCATTCTAATTCATTCGTATGATTCATTCTAATTCATTCGTACGATCCATTCTAATTCATTCGCTCAATCCATTCTAATTCATTCGTATGATTCATTCTAATTCATTCATATGATCCATTCTAATTCATTCGCTCGATCCATTCTAATTCAACCGCATGATCCATTCTAATTCATTCATACGATCCATTCTAATTCATTCTCACGAATGTATCGATTCTAATTTATTCGTACGATCCATTCTAATTGATTCGCACGATCTATTCTAATTCATTCATACGATCTATTCCAATTCATTCGTACTATCCTTCTAATTCATTCGTAAAATCCATTCTAATTCATTCGCACGATCTATTCTAATTCATTCACATAGATGTAACCATTCTAATTCATTCGCACGAACGATCCATTCTAATTCATTCACACGATCCATTCTAATTCATTCGCACGATCCATTGTAATTAATTCGCACGATCCATTCTAATTCATTCGTACGATCCATTGTAATTCATTCGTACGATCCATTCTAATTCATTCGCACGATCCATTTTAATTCATTCGCATATTCCATTCTAATTCTTTCGTACGATCCATTCTAATTCATTCGCACGATCCATTCTAATTCATTCGTACGATCCATTCTAATTCATTCGTACGATCCATTCAAATTCATTCACACGATCTATTCTAATTCATTCGTATGGATGTATCCATTCTAATTCATTCGCACAAACGATCCATTCTAATTCATTCACATGATCCATTCTAATTCATTCGCACATTCCATTCTAATTCATTCGAACGATCCATTCTAATTCATTCGTACGATCCATTCTAATTCATTCGTACGATCTATTCTAATTCATTCGTACGATCCATTCTAATTCATTCGTACAATCTATTCTAATTCATTCGTATCTTCCATTCTAATTCATTCGTACTAATGTATCCATTCTAATTCATTCGTACGATCCATTCTAATTTATTCGTACGATCCATTCTTATTCATTCGTACGATCCAGTCTAATTCATTCGTATGATCCATTCTTATTCATTCATATGATCCTTTCTAATTCATTCATACGATCCATTCTAATTCATTCACGATCCATTCTAATTCATTCGTACGCTCCATTCTAATTCATTCGTACGATCCATTCTTATTCATTCGTACAATCCATTCTAATTCATTAGGACGATCCATTCTAATTCACTCAGACGATCCATTCTAATTCATTCGTACGATCCAGTCTAATTCATTCGTATGATCCATTCTGATTCATTCGTATGATCCTTTCTAATTCATTCAGATGATCCTTTCTAATTCATTCGTACGATCAATTCTAATTCATTTGCACGATCTATTCTAATTCATTCGTACGATCCATTCTAATTCATTCGCACGATCTATTCTAATTCATTCGTATGATCCATTCTAATTCATTCGCACGATCCATTCTAATTCATTCGTACGATCCATTTTAATTCATTCATACGATCCATTCTAATTCATTCGCACGAATGTATCCATTCTAATTCATTCGCAAGATCCATTCTAATTCATTCGTATGATCCATTCTAATTCATTCGCATGATCCACTCTAATTCATTCATACGATCCATTCTAATTCATTCCTACGATCCATTCTAATTCATTTGCACGATCTATTCTAATTCATTCGTACGATCCATTCTAATTCATTCGCACGATCTATTCTAATTCATTCGTATGATCCATTCTAATTCATTCGCACGATCCATTCTAATTCATTCGTACGATCCACTCTAATTCATTCATACGATCCATTCTAATTCATTCGCACGAATGTATCCATTCTAATTCATTCGCAAGATCCATTCTAATTCATTCGTATGATCCATTCTAATTCATTCGCATGATCCACTCTAATTCATTCATACGATCCATTCTAATTCATTCGTACGATCCATTCTAATTCATTCTTACGATCCATTCTAATTCATTCGTATGATCCATTCTAATTCATTCGTACGATCCATTCTAATTCACTCGGATGATCCATTCTAATTCATTCGTACGATCCTTTCTAATTCATTCGTACGATCCTTTCAAATTCATTCGTACGATCCATTCTAATTCACTCGCACGATCCATTCTAATTCATTCATACGATTCATTCTAATTCTATCGTACGATCCATTCTAATCCATTCGTACGATCCATTCTAATTCATTCGCACGAACCATTCTAATTCATTCGAACGATCCATTCTAATTCATTCGTACGATCCATTCTAATTCATTCGCTCGATCCATTCTAATTCATTCGTACGATCCATTCTAATTCATTCGCTCGCTCCATTCTAATTCAATCACGATCCATTCTAATTCATTCGTACGATCCATTCTAATTCATTCGAACGATCCATTCTAATTCATTCGTACGATCCATTCTAATTTATTCACGATCCATTCTAATTCATTCGTACGATCCATTCTAATTCATTCATATGACCCATTCTAATTCATTCGCATGATTGTATCCATTCTAATTCATTCGAACGATCCATTCTAATTCATTCGTACGATCAATTCTATTTCATTCGTACGATCCATTCTAATTCATTCGTATGATCCAGTCTAATTTATTCGCACGAATGTATCCATTCTAATTCATTCGTACGATCCATTCTAATTCATTCGTACGATCCATTCTAATTCATTCGCACGATCCATTCTAATTCATTCGTATGATCTATTCTAATTCAGTCAGACGATACATTCAAATACATTCGCACGATCTATTCTAATTCATTCATATGATCCATTCTAATTCATTCGTACAATCCATTCTAATTCATTCATACGATCCATTCTAATTCATTCGTACGATCCATTCTAATTCATTCGCACGAATATATCCATTCTAATTCAATTGCACGATCCATTCTAATTCATTCACACTATCCATTCTAATTCATTCGTTCGACCTATTCTAATTCATTCGTACGATCCATTCTAATTCATTCGAACGATCCATTCTAATTCATTCGTACGAATGTATCCATTCTAATTCATTCGTACGATCCATTCTAACTCATTCATACAATCCATTCTAATTCATTCGAACGATCCATTCTAATTCATTCGAACGATCCATTCTAATTCATTCGTACGATCCATTCTAATTCATTCGCACATTCCATTCTAATTCATTCGCATGATCCATTCTAATTCATTCGTTCGACCCATTCTAATTCATTCGTATGATCCATTCTAATTTATTCGTAAGATCCATTCTAATTCATTCGCATAAATGTATCCATTCTAATTCATTCGAACGATCCATTCTAATTCATTCAGACGATCCATTCTAATTCATTCGCACGATCCATTCTACTTCATTCGTATGATCTATTCTTATTCACTCGGACGATCCATTCTAATTCATTCGTACGATCCATTCTAATTCTTTCGTACGATCCATTCTAATTCATTCGTATGATCCATTCTGATTCATTCGTATGATCCTTTCTAATTCATTAAGATGATCCATTCTAATTCATTCAGACGATCCATTCTAATTCATTCACATGATCCATTCTATATCATTCGTATGATCTATTCTAATTCATTCAGACGATCCAGTCTAATTCATTCGTACGATCCATTCTAATTCATTCGTACGATCCATTCTAAGTCATTCGTACTATCCATTCTAATTCATTCGTAAGATCCATTCTATATCATTCATATGATCCATTCAAATTCATTCGTACGAATGTATCCATTCTAATTCATTCGTACGATCTATTCTAATTCATTCGTATGATCTATTCTAAATCATTCGTACTATCCATTCTAATTCATTCGTACGATCCATTCTAATTCATTCGCACGATCGCACGAATGATTTAGAATGGATACATTCGTACGAATAAATTAGAATGGATCATATGAATGATTTAGAATGGATCGTACGAATGAATTAGAATAGATACATTCATGCGAATGAATTAGAATGGATCGTATGAATG
The DNA here is from genome assembly GCA_947650365.1 of Chamaelirium japonicum. Classification (NCBI taxonomy): domain Eukaryota; kingdom Viridiplantae; phylum Streptophyta; class Magnoliopsida; order Liliales; family Melanthiaceae; genus Chamaelirium; species Chamaelirium japonicum. The sequence continues at coordinate 1,595,055 of CANTAL010000040.1, forward strand.
AATTAGAATGGATCTTTCGAATGAATTAGAATGGATCGTGCGAATGAATTAGAATGGATCATACGAATGATTTAGAATGGATACATTCGTACGAATAAATTAGAATGGATGGTACGAATGATTTAGAATGGGTCGTACGAATGAATTAGAATGGATACATTCGTGCGAATGAATTAGAATGGATCGTACGAATGAGTTAGAATGGATCATGCGAAAGAATTACAATGGATCGTGCGAATGAATTAGAATGGATCATGCGAGTAAATTAGAATGGATCGTACGAATGAATTAGAATGGATACATTCGTACGATTGAATTAGAATGGATCTTTCGAATGAATTAGAAAGGATCGTGCGAGTGTATTAGAATGGATCGTACGAATGAATTAGAATAGATCGTACGAATGAATTAGAATGGATCGTGCGAATGAATTAGAATGGATCGTGCGAATGCACTAGAATGGATCGTACGAATGAATTAGAATGGGTCATGCGAATGAATTAGAATGGATCGTACGAATAAATTAGAATGGATCGTACGAATGAATTAGAATGGACCGTGTGAATGAATTAGAATAGAATGTGTGAATGAATTATAATAGATCGTATGAATGAACTTGAATGGATCATATAAATGAATTAGAATGGATCGTCTGAATGAATTAGAATGAATCATACGAATGAATTAGAATGGATCGTACGAATGCATCATACGAATGAATTAGAATGGGTCGAATGAATGAATTAGAATGAATCGTGCGAATGATTTAGAATGGAATGTACGAATGAATTAGAATGGATCGTACGAATGAATTAGAATGGATCGTTCGAATGAATTAGAATGGATCGTACGAATGAATTAGAATAGATGGTACGAATGAATTAGAATGGATCGTACAAATAAATTAGAATGGATCGTACGAATGAATTAGAATGAATCATGCGAATGAATTAGAATGGATCGTACGAATGAATTAGACTGGATCGTACGAATGAATTAGACTGGATCGTCCGAATTAATTAGAATGGATCGTCCGAGTGAATTAGAATGGATCGTATGAATGAATTAGAATGAATCGTTCGAATGAATTTGAATGGATCGTTCGAATGAATTAGAATGGATCGTTTGAATGAATTAGAATGGATCGTGCGAATGAATTAGAATGGATCGTTCGAATGAATTAGAATGGATCGTACGACTGAATTAGAATGGATACATTCATGCGAATGAATTAGAATGGATCGTACGAATGAATTAGAATGTATAGTACAAATGAATTAGAATAGATCGTTCGAATGAATTAGAATAGATCGCACGAATGAATTAGAATGGATACATTGGTACGAATGAATCAGAATGGATCATATGAATAAATTAGAATCGATTGTACGAATGAATTACAATGGATACATTCGTACGAATGAATTAGAATGGATCGTACGAATGAATTTGAATTGATCATACGAATGAATTAGAATGGATCGTATGAATGAATTAGAATGGATACATTCGTACGAAGGAATTAGAATGTATCATACGAATGAATTAGAATGGATCATACGAATGAATTAGAATAGATTGAACGAATGAATTAGAATGGATTGTACGAATGAATTATAATGGATCGTATGAATGAATTAGAGTGGATCATACGAATGAATTAGAATGGATCGTACGAATGAATTAGAATGGAACATATGAATGAATTAGAATGGATTGTACCAATGAATTAGAATGAATCGTGCGAATGAATTAGAATGGATCGTGCGAATGAATTAGAATGGATCGTTCGAATGAATTAGAATGGATCGTACGAATGAATTATAATGGATACATTCGTGCGAATGAATTAGAATGGAACGTACGAAAGAATTAGAATGGATAGTACGAATGAATTAGAATAGATCCTACGAATGAATTAGAATAGATCGTACGAATGAATTAGAATGGATACATTTGTACGAATGAATCAGAATGGATCATACTAATAAATTAGAATGGACCGTACGAATGAATTAGGATGGATAGTATGTGCACGATCCATTCTAATTCATTCACGAACGATTCTAATTCATTCGTACAATCCATTCTAATTCATTCATATGATCCATTCTAATTCATTCGTACGATCCATTCTAATTCATTCGTACGATCCATTCTTATTTATTCGAACGATCCATTCTAATTCATTCGTACGATCCATTCTAATTCATTCGCACGATCCATTCTTATTCATTTGTACGATCCATTCTAATTCATTCGTATGATCCATTCTAATTCTTTTGCACGATCCATTCTTATTCATTCGTACGATCCATTCTAATTTATTTGTACGATCCATTCTTATACATTCGCACGATCCATTCCAATTCATTCGTACGAACCATTCTAATTTATTCGTTCGATCCATTCTAATTCATTCACACGAATGTATTCCGTCTGAATGAATTAGAACGATCCATTCTAATTCATTCGGACGATCCATTCTAATTCATTCGTACGATCCCTTCTAATTCATTCGCACGATCCATTCTTATCCATTCATACGATCCATTCTAATTTATTCGTACAATCCATTCTAATTCATTCGTACGATCCATTCTTATTCATTCGTACGATCCATTCTAATTCATTCGCACGAATGTATCCCGTCTGAATGAATTAGAATGAATCATACGAATGAATTAGAATGGATACATTTGTGCGAATGAATGAGAATAGATTTTACGAATGAACTAGAATGGATCGTATGAATGAATTAGAATGGATCGTTCGAATGAATTAGAATGGATCGTACGAATGAATTATAATGGAACGTACGAATGAATTAGAATGGATACATTCGTACGAATGAATTAGAACGGATCATGCAAATGAATTAGAATGGATCGTACAAATATATTAGAATGGATACATTCGTGCGAATGAATTAGAATGGATCCTACGAATGAATTAGAATGGATTGTACGAATGAATTAGAATGGATCATACGGATGAATTAGAATGGATACATCCATGCGAATGAATTAGAATGGATCGTACGAATGAACTTGAATGGATACATTCGTGCGACTGAATTAGAATAGATTGTACGAATGAATTAGAATGGATCGTGCGAATGAATTAGAATGAATACATTCGTGCGAACGAATTAGAATGGATCGTACGAATGAATTAAAATGGATCATGTGAATGAATTAGAATGAATCGTACGAATGAATTAGAATGGATCGTACGAATGAATTAGAATGTATCATGTGAATGAATTAGAATGGATCGTACGAATGTATTAGAATGGATCGTGCGATTGAATTAGAATGGATCGAGCAAATGAATTAGAATGGATCGTACGAATGAATTAGAATGGATCGTGCGAATGAATTAGAATGGACGGTGCGAATGCATTAGAATGGATCGTACGAATGAATTAGAATGGATCGTGCGAATGAATTAGAATGGATCGTACGAATGAATTAGAATGGATCGTCCGAGTGAATTAGAATGGATCGTACGAATGAATAAGAACGGATCGTACGAATTAATTAGAATGGATCATGCGAATGAATTAGAATGGATCATACGAATGAATTAGAATAGATTATATGAATGAATTAGAATGGATCGTGCGAATGAATTAGAATGGATCGTACGAATGAATTAGAATGGATCATGTGAATGAATTAGAATGGATCATGCGAATTAATTACAATGGATCATATGAATGAATTAGAATTGATCATGTGAATGAATTAGAATGGATCGTTCATGCGAATGAATTAGAATGGATATATCCATGCAAATGAATTAGAATAGATCGTGCGAATGAATTAGAATTGATCTTACGAATGAATTAGAATGGATAGTACAAATGAATTAGAATAGATTGTATGAATGAATTAGAATGGATAGTGCGAATGAATTAGAATGGATCGTACGAATAAATTAGAATGGATACATTCTTTTGAATGGATTAGAATGGATCGTACGAATGAATTAGAATGGATCGTACGAATACATTAGAATGGATCGTGCGATTGAATTAGAATGGATCATATGAATGAATTAGAATGGATCGTACGAATGAATTAGAATGGATCGTCCGAATGAATTAGAATGGAACGTTCGAATGAATTAGAATGGATCATACGAATGAATTAGAATGGATCGTATGAATGAATAAGAATGGTTTGTCCGAATGAATTAGAATTGATCGTACGAATGAATTAGAATGGATACATTTGTACGAATGAATTAGAATGGATCATTCGAATTAATTAGAATGGATCATTTGAATAAATTAGAATGGATCGTACGAATGAATTAGAATGGATCGTGCGAATGAATTAGAATGGATACATTCGTGCGAATAAATTAGAATGGATACATTCGTGCGAATGAATTAGAATGGATCATACGAATGAATTAGAATGGATCATACGAATGAATTAGAATGGGTCGAATGAATGAATTAGAATGGATCATACGAATGAAATAGAATGGATCGTCCGAGTGAATTAGAATGGGTCGTACGAATAAACTTGAATGGATACATTCGTGCGACTGAATTAGAATAGATCATACGAATGAATTAGAATGGATCGTGCGAATGAATTAGAATGTATCATATGAATGAATTAGAATGGATCGTGCGAATGAATTAGAATGGATCGTGCGAATGAATTAGAATGGATACATTCGTGCGAATGAATTAGAATGGATCATACGAATTAATTAGAATAGATCGTACAAATGAATTAGAATGGATCATACGAATGAATTAGAATAGATCATACAAATAAATTAGAATTGATCGTATGAATGAAATAGAATGGATTGTACGAATGAATTAGAATGGATCGTTCGAATGAATTAGAATGGATTATATGAATGAATTAGATTATTCATTCGTATGATCCATTCTAATTCATTCGTACGAAATATTCTAATTCATTCGCACGATCCATTCTAATTCATTCGAACAATCCATTCTAATTTATTCGTATAATCTATTCTAATTCATTCCTATGATCCATTCTAATTCATTCGTATGATCCATTCTAATTCATTCATATGAATGTATCCATTTTAATTCATTTGTACTATCCATTCTAATTTATTCGTACGATCCATTCTAATTCATTCGCACGATCCATTCTAATTCATTCGCACGAATGTATCCATTCTAATTCATTCGAGCGAATGAATTAGAATGGATCGTACAAATGAAATAGAATGGATTGTAAGAATGAATTAGAATGGATCGTTCGAATGAATTCGAATGGATTGTACGAATGAATTAGAATGGATCGTACGAATGAATTAGAATGCATTCATGCGAAGAATGGATTGTACGAATGAATTAGAATGGATCGTTCGAATAAATTAGAATGGATCGTATGAATGAATTAGAATGGATCGAGCGAATGAATTAGAATGGATCGTACGAATGAATTAGAATGGATCGAGCGAATGAATTAGAATGGATCATACGAATGAATTAGAATGGATCGTACGAATGAATTAGAATGGATCGTGTGAATGAATTAGAATGGATCGTACGAATAAATTAGAATGGATACATTCATGTGAATGAATTAGAATGCATCGTACGAATGAATTAGAATGGATCGTACGAATGCATTAGAATGGATCATACGAATGAATTAGAATGGATCTTACGAATGAATTAGAATGGATACATCCATGCGAATGAATTAGAATGGATCGTACGAATGAATTAGAATGGATCGTACGAACGAATTAGAATGGATCGCGCGAATGAATTAGAAAGGATCGTGCGAATGACTTTGAATGGATCGTCCGAATGAATTAGAATGGATCGTACGAATAAATTAGAATGGATCGTTCGAATGAATTAGAATGGATCATACGAATAAAATAGAATGGATTGTACGAATGAATTAGAATGGATCGTCCGAATAAATTAGAATGGAATGTGCGAATGAATTAAAATGGATCGTACAAAATTCGTGTGAATGAATTAGAATGGATCGTACGAATGAATTAGAATGGATCGTACGAATGCATTAAAATGGATTGTGCGATTGAAATAGAATGGATCGAGCGAATGAATTAGAATGGATCGTACGAATGAATTACAATGGATCGTGCGAATGAATTAGAATGGATCGTTCGAATGAATTAGAATGGATCGTACGAATGAATTAGAATAGCTACATTCATGCGAATGAATTAGAATGGATCGCACGAATGAATTAGAATGGATAGTACGAATGAATTAGAATAGATCGTTCGAATAAATTAGAATAGATCGTATGAATGAATTAGAATGGATACATTCGTATGAATGAATCAGAATGGATCATACGAATGAATTAGAATGGATCGTACGAATGAATTACAATGGATACATTCGTACGAATGAATTAGAATTGATCGTACGAATGAATTAGAATGGATCATACGAATGAATTAGAATGGATCGTACGAATGAATTAGAATGGATACATTCATACGAATGAATTAGAATGGATCATACGAATGAATTAGAATAGATTGTACGGATGAAATAGAATGGATCGTACGAATGAATTAGAATGGATCGTATGAATGAATTAGAATGGATCATACGAATGAATTAGAATGGATCATACGAATGAATTAGAATGGATTGTACGAATGAATTAGAATGAATCGTGCGAATGAATTAGAATGAATCGTGCGAATGAATTAGAATGGATCGTTCGAATGAATTAGAATGGATCGTACGAATGAATTAGAATGGATACATTCGTGCAAATGAATTAGAATGGATTGTACGAATGAATTAGAATGGATAGTACAAATGAATTAGAATAAATCGTACGAATGAATTAGAATAGATCGTACGAATGAATTAGAATGAATACATTCGTATGAATGAATCACAATGGATCATACGAATAAATTAGAATGGACCGTACAAATGAATTAGAATAGATAGTATGTGCACGATCGATTCTAATTCATTCACGATCCATTCTAATTCATTCGTACGGTCCATTCTAATTCTTTCATACAAACCATTCTAATTCATTCGTACGATCCATTCTAATTCATTCATACGATCCATTCTAATTCATTCGTACGATACATTCTAATTCATTCGAACGATCCATTCTAATTCATTCGTACGATCCATTCTAATTCATTCGCACGATCCATTCTTATTCATTCGTACTATCCATTCTAATTTATTCGTACAATCCATTCTAGTTCTTTCGTACGATTCATTCTTATTCATTCGTACGATCCATTGTAATTCATTCGCACGAATGTATCCCGTCTGAATGATTTAGAATGAATCATACGAATGAATTAGAATGGATACATTTATACGAATGAATTAGAATAGATTTTACGAATGAATTAGAATGGATCGTATGAATGAATTAGAATGGATCGTTCGAATGAATTAGAATAGATCGTACGAATTAATTATAATGGATCATACGAATGAATTAGAATGGATACATTCGTACGAATGAATTAGAACGGATCATGCGAAAGAATTAGAATGGATCGTACAAATATATTAGAATGGATACATTCGTGCGAATGAATTAGAATGGATCGTACGAATGAATTAGAATGGATAGTACGAATAAATTAGAAAGGATCATACGGATGAATTAGAATAGATACATCCATGCGAATGAATTAGAATGGATCGTACGAATGAACTTGAATGGATACATTCGTACGAATGAATTAGAATGAATACATTCGTGCGAATGAATTAGAATGGATCGTACGAATGAATTAGAATGGATCATGTGAATGAATTAGAATGGATCGTACGAATGAATTAGAATGGATCGTACGAATGGATTTGAATGGATCATGTGAATGAATTAAAATGGATCGTACGAATGAATTAGAATGGATGTTTCGAATGAATTAGAATGGATCGTCCGAATGAATTAGAATGGATCGTCCGAATAAATTAGAATGGATCTTTCGAATGATTTAGAATGGATCATATGAATGAATTAGAATAGATCGTACTAATGAATTAGAATGGATCGAACGAATGAATTAGAATGGATACATTCGTGTGAATGAATTAGAATGGATTAAACGAATGAATTAGAATGGATATATTCGTATGAATTAGAATGGATCGTACGAATGAATTAGAATGGATCGTACGAATGCATTAGAATGGATCGTGCGAATGAATTAGAATGGATCGTACGAATGAATTAGAATGGATCGTGCGATTGAATTAGAATGGATCATACGAATGAATTAGAATGGATCATACTAATGAATTAGAATGGATCATGCGAATGAATTAGAATGGATCGTACGAATGAAATAGAATAGATTGTCAGAATGAATTAGAAAGGATTGTATGAATGAATTAGAATGGATCGTATAAATGAATTAGAGTAGATCGTTTTCATTGGTACGATCCATTCTAATTCATTCGTACGATCCATTCTAATTCATTCGTACGATCCATTCTAATTCATTCATATGATTCATTCTAATGCATTCGCACGATCCATTCTAATTCATTCGTACGATCCATTCTAATTCATTCGTACGATCCATTCTAATTCATTCGCATGAATGTTTCCATTCTAATTCATTCGCACGATCCATTCTAATTCATTCGAACGATCCATTCTAATTCATTCGTATAATCTATTCTAATTCATTCGCACGATCCATTCTAATTCATTCGCACGATCCATTCTAATTCATTCGCACGATCCATTCTAATTCATTCGAACGATCCATTCTAATTCATTCGAACGATCCATTCTAATTCATTCGTACGATCTATTCTAATTCATTCGTACGATCCATTCTAATTCATTCGCTCGATCCATTCTAATTCATTCACGATCCATTCTAATTCATTCGTACGACCATTCTAATTCATTCGCATGAACCATTCTAATTCATTCGTGTATCCATTCTAATTCATTCGTATGATCCACTTTAATTCATTCGTACTATCCATTCTAATTCATTCGAACGATCCATTTTAATTCATTCGAACGATCCATTTTTATTCATTCGTATGATCCATTCTAATTTATTCGTACAATCCATTCTAATTCATTCGAACGATCCATTTTTATTCATTCGTACGATCCATTCTTATTCATTCGCACGAATGTATCCCGTCTGAATGAATTAGAATGAATCATACGAATGAATTAGAATGGATACATTTGTGCAAATGAATAAGAATAGATTTTACGAATGAATTAGAATGGACCGTGTGAATGAATTAGAATGGATCGTTCGAATGAATTAGAATGGATCGTTCGAATGAATTAGAATGGATCGTACTAATGAATTAGAATGGATCGTACGAATGAATTAGAATGGATACATTTGTACGAATGAATTAAAATGGATCATGCAAATGAATTAGAATGGATCGTACAAATATATTTGAATGGATACATTCGTGCGAATGAATTAGAATGGATCGTACGAATGAATTAGAATGGATTGTACAAATGAATTAGAATGGACCATGCGAATGAATTAGAATGGATCGTACGAATGAATTAGAATGGATCGTACGAATGAATTAGAATGGAACGTGTGAATGAATTAGAATGGATCGTACGAATGAATTAGAATGGATCGTGCGAATGAATTAGAATGGATCGTACGAATGAATTAGAATGGATACATTCATGCGAATGAATTCGAATGGATCATACGAATGAATTAGAATGGATACATCCTTACGAATGAATTAGAATGGATCGTACGAATGAATTAGACTAGATCGTACGAAAGAATTAGAACAGATCATACGAATGAATTGGAATACATCGTGCGAATGAACTAGAATGGATCTTACGAATGAATTAGAATGAATCATACGAATGAATTAGAATGGATCGTATGAATGAATTAGAGTGGATCGTGCGAATGAATTAGAATGGATCATACGAATAAATTAGAATGGATACATTCGTGTGAATGAATTAGAATTGATCGTACGAATGAATTAGAGTGGATCGTACGAATGCATTAGAATGGATTGTGCGATTGAATTAGAATGGATCATACGAATGAAGTAGAATGGATCGTTCGAATGAATTAGAATGGATCGTGCGAATGAATTAGAATGGATACATTCGTGCAAATGAATTAGAATGGATCGTATGAATGAATTAGAGTGGATCATGCGAATGAATTAGAATTGATCATCCGAATGCATTAGAATGGATAGTGCGATTGAATTAGAATGGATCGAGCGAATGAATTCGAATGGAATGTGTGACTGAATTAGAATGGATCATACGAATGAATTAGAATGGATCGATCGAATAAATTACATTGGATCATACGAATGAATTAGAATGGATTGTACGAATGAATTAGAATAGATTGTACGAATGAATTAGAATGGATCGTTCGAAAGAATTAGAATGGATTGTTCGAATGAATTAGAATGGATCGTACGAATAAATTAGAATGGAATGTGCAAATGAATTAAAATTGATCATACGAAATTCGTGTGAATGAATTAAATGGATCGTACGAATGAATTAGAATGGATCGTACGAATGCATTAGAATGGATCGTGCGATTGAATTAGAATGGATCGAGCGAATGAATTAGAATGGATCATACGAATGAATTAAAATGGATCGTACGAATGAATTAGATTGGATCGTGCGAATGAATAAGAATGGATCGTGCAAATGAATTAGAATGGATGGTGTGAATGCATTAGAATGGATCGTACGAATGAATTAGAATGGATCGTGTGAATGAATTAGAATGGATCGTACGAATGAATTAGAATGGATCTTCCGAGTGAATTAGAATGGATCATACAAATGAATTAGAATGGATCGTACGAATTAATTAGAATGGATCATGCGAATGAATTAGAATGGATCATACGAATGAATTAGAAAAGATTGTACGAATGAATTAGAATGGATCGTGCGAATGAATTAGAATGGATCATATGAATGAATAAGAATGGAATGTGCGAATGAATTAGAATGGATCGTGCGAATGAATTAGAATGGATCGTACGAACGAATTAATATGGATCCTGTGAATGAATTAGAATGGATCATGTGAATTAATTACAATGGATCATATGAATTAATTAGAATGGATCGTGTGAATGAATTAGAATGGATCGTTCGTGCAAATGAATTAGAATGGATACGTCCATGCGAATGAATTAGAATAGATCGTGCGAATGAATTAGAATGGATCTTACGAATGAATTAGAATGGATAGTATGAAAGAATTAGAATAGATCGTATGAATGAATTAGAATGGATCGTGCGAATGTATTAGAATGGTTCGTACGAATAAATTAGAATGGATACATTCATGTGAATGAATTAGAATGGATCGTACGAATGAATTAGAATTGATTGTACAAATGCATTAGAATGGATCGTGCGATTGAATTAGAATGGATCATATAAATGAATTAGAATGGATCATACGAATGAATTAGAATGGATAGTCCGAATGAATTCGAATGGATCATACGAATAAATTAGAATGGTTCGTTCGAATGAATTAGAATGGATCATACGAATGAATTAGAATGGATCGTATGAATGAATTAGAATGGATCGTGCGAATGAATTAGAATGGATCGTACGAATGAATTAGAATGGATACATTCGTATGAATGAATCAGAATGGATCGTTCAAAAGAATTAGTATGGATACATTCATGCGAATGAATTAAAATGGATACATTCGTGCGAATGAATTAGAATGGATCGTACGAATGAATTAGAATAGATCATACGAATGAATTAGAATGGGTCGAATGAATGAATTAGAATGGATCGTACGAATGAAATAGAATGGATCGTCTGAGTGAATTAGAATGGGCCGTACGAATGAACTTGAATGGATACATTCGTGCGACTGAATTAGAATAGATTGTACGAATGAATTAGAATGGATCGTGCGAATGAATTAGAATGGATCGTATGAATGAATTAGAATGGATCGTGCGAATGAATTAGAATGGATACATTTGTGCGAATGAATGAGAATAGATTTTACGAATGAACTAGAATGGATCGAATGAATGAATTAGAATGGATCGTTCGAATGAATTAGAATGGATCGTACGAATGAATTATAATGGATCGTACGAATGAATTAGAATGGATACATTCGTACGAATGAATTAGAACGGATCATGCGAATGAATTAGAATGGATCGTACGAATGAATTAGAATAGATCGTACGAATGAATTAAAATGGATCGTGCGAATGAATTAGAATGAATACATTCGTGCGAACGAATTAGAATGGATCGTACGAATGACTTAAAATGGATCATGTGAATAAATTAGAATGGATCGTACGAATGAATTAGAATGGATCTTACGAATGAATTAGAATTGATCATGTGAATAAATTAGAATGGATCGTACGAATGAATTAGAATGGATCGTACGAATGAATTAGAATGGATCATCCGAATGAATTAGAGTGGATCGTACGAATAAATTAGAATGGATCGTTCGAATGATTTAGAATGGATCATACGAATGAATTAGAATGGATCGTACTAATGAATTACAATGGATCGTACGAATGAATTAGAATGGATGCATTCGTGTGAATGAATTAGAATGGATCGTACGAATGAATTAGAATGGATACATTCGTATGAATTAGAATGGATCGTACGAATGAATTAGAATGGATCATACGAATGCATTAGAATGGATCGTGCGTATGAATTAGAATGGATCGTTCAAATGAATTAGAATGGATCGGGCGATTGAATTAGAATGGATCATACGAATGAATTAGAATGGATCGTACGAATGAATTAGAATGGATCATGCGAATGAATTAGAATGGATCGTACGAATGAATTAGAATAGATTGTAAGAATGAATTAGAATGGATCGTATGAATGAATTAGAATGGATCGTATGAATGAATTAGAGTAGATCGTATTCATTCATACGATCGATTCTAATTTATTCGTACGATCCATTCTATTTCATTCGTACGATCCATTCTAATTCATTCGTATGATTCATTCTAATGCATTCGCACGGTCCATTCTAATTTATTCGTACTATCCATTCTATTTCATTCGTACAATCCATTCTAATTCATTCGTACGATCCATTCTAGTTCATTCGCACGAATGTATCCATTCTAATACATTTGCACGATCCATTCTAATTCATTCGAACGATCCATTCTAATTCATTCGTACAATCTATTCTAATTCATTCGCACGATCCATTCTAATTCATTCGCACGATCCATTCTAATTCATTCGTAAGATCCATTCTAATTCATTCGTACGGTCCATTCTAATTCATCCGCATGATCCATTCTAATTCATTCGAACGATCCATTCTAATTCATTCGTACGATCCATTCTAATTTATTCGTACGATCCATTCTAATTCATTCGCTCGATCCATTCTAATTAATTCACGATCCATTCTAATTCATTCGTACGATCCATTCTAATTCATTCGCATGAACCATTCTAGTTCATTCGTGTATCCATTCTAATTCATTCGTATGATCCACTCTAATTCATTCGTACGATCCATTCTCATTCATTCGAACGATCCATTTTAATTCATTCGTACGATCCATTCTAATTCATTCGAACGATCCATTCTTAATCATTCATACGATTCTTTCTAATTTATTCGTACAATCCATTCTAATTCATTCGTACGATCCATTCTTATTCATTCGTACGATCCATTCTAATTCATTCGCACGAATGTATCCCGTCTGAATGAACTAGAATGAATCATACGAATGAATTAGAATGGATATATTTGTGCAAATGAATGAGAATAGATTTTACGAATGAATTAGATTGGATCATATGAATGAATTAGAATGGATCGTTCGAATGAATTAGAATGGATCATACGAATGAATTAGACTGGATCGTACGAATGAATTAGAATACATTCGTACGAATGAATTAGAATGGATCATGCGAATGAATTAGAATGGATCGTACAAATATATTAGAATGGATTCATTCGTGCGAATGAATTAGAATGGATCGTACGAATGAATTAGAATGGATTGTATGAATGAATTAGAATGGATCATACGAATGAATTAGAATGGATAAATCTATACGAAGGAATTAGAATGGATCATACGAATGAATTAGAATGGATCGTACGAATGAATTAGAATGGATCGTGTGAATGAATTAGAATGGATCGTACGAATGAATTAGAATGGATCGTACGAATGAATTAGAATGGATCGTGCGAATGAATTAGAATGGATCGTACGAATGAATTAGAATGGATACATTCCTGCAAATCAATTAGAATGGATCATACGAATGAATTAGAATGGATATATCCATGCGAATGAATTAGAATGGATCGTACGAATGAATTAGACTGGATCATACGAATGAATTAGAATGGATCGTACGAATGAATTAGAATAGATCATGCGAATGAATTAGAATGGATCTTACGAATGAATTAGAATGACTCATACGAACGAATTAGAATTGATCGTATGACTGAATTAGAATGGATCGTGCGAATGAATTAGAATTGATCGTACGAATAAATTAGAATGGATACATTCGTGTGAATGAATTAGAATGGACCGTACGAATAAATTAGAGTGGATCGTACGAATGCATTAGAATGGATCGTGCGATTGAATTAGAATGGATCATACGAATGAAGTAGAATGGATCGTTCAAATGAATTAGAATGGATCGTGCGAATGAATTAGAATGGATACATTCGTGCGAATGAATTAGAATTGATCCTATGAATGAATTAGAGTGGATCATGCGAATGAATTAGAATGGATCGTCCGAATGCATTAGAATGGATTGTGTGATTGAATTAGAATGGATCGAGCGAATGAATTAGAATGGAATGTGCGAATGAATTAGAATGGATCATACGAATGAATTAGAATGGATCATTCGAATGAATTAGAATGGATCATGCGAATAAATTAGAATGGATTGTATGAATGAATTAGAATAGATTGTACGAATGAATTAGAATGGATCATACGAATGAATTAGAATGGATCGTTCAAAAGAATTAGAATGGATCGTTCGAATGAATTAGAATGGATCGTACGAATAAATTAGAATGGAATGTTCAAATGAATTAAAATGGATCATACGAAATTCGTGTGAATGAATTAGAATGGATCGTACGAATGAATTAGAATGGATCGCACGAATGCATTAGAATGGATCGTGCGATTGAATTAGAATGGATCGAGCAAATGAATTAGAATGGATCGTACGAATGAATTAGAATAGATCGTGCGAATAAAATAGAATGGATCGTGCGAATGAATTAGAATGGATGGTGCGAATGCATTAGAACGGATCGTACGAATTAATTAGAATGGATCGTGCGAATGAATTAGAGTGGATCGTACGAATGAATTAGAATGGATCGTACGAATGAATAAGAATGGTTCGTATGAATTAATTAGAATGGATCTTGCGAATGAATTACAATGGATCATACGAATGAATTAGAATAGATTGTACGAATGAATTAGAATGGATCGTGCGAATGAATTAGAATGGATCGTACGAATGAATTAGAAAGGATCATGTGAATGAATTAGAATGGGTCATGCGAATTAATTACAATGGATCATATGACTGAATTAGAATGGATCGTGTGAATGAATTAGAATGGATCGTTCGTGCGAATGAATTAGAATGGATATATCCATGCAAATGAATTAGAATAGATCGTGCGAATGAATTAGAATTGATCTTACGAATGAATTAGAATGGATAGTACGAATGAATTAGAATAGATCGTATGAATGAATTAGAATGGATCGTACGAATGAATTAGAATGGATCGTACGAATGCATTAGAATGGATCGTGCGATTGAATTAGAATGGATCATATGAATGAATTAGAATGGATCGTACGAATGAATTAAAATGGACCGAATGAATTAGAATGGATCGTACGAATAAATTAGAATGGATCGTTCGAATGAATTAGAATGGATCATACGAATGAATTAGAATGGATCGTACGAATGAATTAGAATGGATCGTCCAAATGAATTAGAATTGATCATACGAATGAATTAGAATGGATACATTCGTACGAATGAATTAGAATGGATCGTTCGAATTATTTAGAATGGATCATTCGAATAAATTAGAATGGATCGTACGAATGAATTAATATGGATCATGCGAATGAATTAGAATGGATACATTCGTGCGAATAAATTAGAATGGATACATTCGTGCGAATGAATTAGAATGGATCGTACGAATGAATTAGAATGGATCATACGAATGAATTAGAATGGGTCGAATGAATGAATTAGAATGGATCGTACGAATGAAATAGAATGGATCGTCCGAGTGAATTAGAATGGGTCGTACGAATGAACTTGAATGGATACATTCGTGCGACTGAATTAGAATAGATCGTACGAATGAATTAGAATGGATCGTGCGAATGAATTAGAATGGATCGTATGAATGAATTAGAATGGATCGTGCGAATGAATTAGAATGGATCGTGCGAATGAATTAGAATGGATACATTCGTGTGAATAAATTAGAATGGATCATACGAATTAATTAGAATAGATCGTACAAATGATTTAGAATGGATCATACGAATGAATTAGAATAGAGCATAAGAATAAATTAGAATGGATCGTACGAATGAAATAGAATGGATTGTACGAATGAATTAGAATGGATCGTTCGAATGAATTAGAATGGATTGTACGAATGAATTAGATTATTCATTCGTATGATCCATTCTAATTCATTCGTACGATCTATTCTAATTCATTTGCACGATCCATTCTAATTCATTCGAACGATCCATTCTAATTTATTCGTACAATCTATTCAAATTCATTCGTATGATCCATTCTAATTCATTCGTATGATCAATTCTAATTCATTCGTATGAATGTATCCATTTTAACTCATTCGTACTAACCATTCTAATTCATTCGTACGATCCATTCTAATTCATTCGCACGATCCATTCTAATTCATTCGCACGAATGTATCCATTCTAATTCATTCGTGCTAATGAATTATAATGGATCGTACAAATGAAATAGAATGGATTGTACGAATGAATTAGAATGGATCGTTCGAATCAATTAGAATGGATTGTACGAATGAATTAGAATGGATCGTACGAATGAAATAGAATGAATTCATGCGAATGAATTAAAATGGATTGTACGAATAAATTAGAATGGATCGTTCGAATAAATTAGAATGGATCGTACGAATGAATTAGAATGGATCGAGCAAATGAATTAGAATGGATCGTACGATTGAATTAGAATGGATCGAGCGAATGAATTAGAATGGATCATACGAATGAATTAGAATGGATCGTATGAATGAATTAGAATGGATCGTGCGAATGAATTAGAATGGATCGTACGAATAAATTAGAATGGATACATTCATGTGAATAAATTAGAATGGATCGTACGAAAGAATTAGAATGGATCGTACGAATGCATTAGAATGGATCATACGAATGAATTAGAATGGATCTTACGAATGAATTAGAATGGATACATCCATGCGAATGAATTAGAATGGATCGTACGAATGAATTAGAATGGATCGTACGAATGAATTAAAATGGATCATACGAATGAATTAGAATGGATCATGCGAATAAATTAGAAAGGATCGTGCGAATGAATTAGAATGGATCGTCCGAATGAATTAGAATGGATCGTACGAATAAATTAGAATGGATCATTCGAATGAATTAGAATGGATCTTACGAATGAATTAGAATGGATCATACGAATAAAATAGAATGGATTGTACGAATGAATTAGAATGGATCGTACGAATGAATTAGAATGGATCGTATGAATGCATTAAAATGGATCGTGCGATTGAAATAGAATGGATCGAGCGAAAGGATTAGAATGGATCGTACGAATGAATTACAATGGATCGTGCGAATGAATTAGAATGGATCGTTCGAATGAATTAGAATGGATCGTACGAATGAATTAGAACAGATACATTCATGCGAATGAATTAGAATGGATCGTACGAATGAATTAGAATGGATAGTACGAATGAATTAGAATAGATCGTTCGAATGAATTAGAATAGATCGTACGAATGAATTAGAATGGATACATTCGTACGAATGAATTAGAATGGATCATACAAATGAATTAGAATGGATCGTACGAATGAATTACAATGGATACATTCGTACGAATGAATTAGAATTGATCGTACGAATGAATTAGAATGGATCATACGAATGAATTAGAATGGATCGTACGAATGAATTAGAATGGATACATTCATACGAATGAATTAGAATGGATCATACGAATGAATTAGAATGGATCATACGAATGAATTAGAATAGATTGTACGAATGAATTGGAATGGATCGTACGAATGAATTAGAATGGATCGTATGAATGAATTAGAGTGGATCATACGAATGAATTAGAATGGATCGTACGAATGAATTAGAATAGATCATGCGAATGAATTAGAATTGATTGTATGAATGAATTAGAATGAATCGTGCGAATGAATTAGAATGGATCGTGCGAATGAATTAGAATGGATCGTTCGAATGAATTAGAATGGATCGTACGAATGAATTAGAATGGATACATTCGTGCAAATGAATTAGAATGGATCGTACGAATGAATTAGAATAGATAGTACAAATGAATTAGAATAGATTGTACGAATGAATTAGAATAGATCTTACGAATGAATTAGAATGGATACATTCGTATGAATGAATCACAATGGATCATAGGAATAAATTAGAATGGACCGTACGAATGAATTAGAATGGATAGTATGTGCACGATCGATTCTAATTCATTCACGATCCATTCTAATTCATTCGTACGGTCCATTCTAATTCTTTCATACGAACCATTCTAATTCATTCGAACGATCCATTCTAATTCATTCATACGATCCATTCTAATTCATTCGTACGATCCATTCTAATTCATTCGAACGATCCATTCTAAATCATTCGTACTATCCATTCTAATTCATTCGCACGATCCATTCTTATTCATTCGTACTATCCATTCCAATTTATTCATACAATCCATTCTAATTCATTCGTACGATTCATTCTTATTCATTCCTACGGTCCATTCTAATTCATTCGCACGAATGTATCCCGTCTGAATGAATTAGAATGAATCATACGAATGAATTAGAATGGATACATTTGTGCGAATGAATGAGAATATATTTTACGAATGAATTAGAATGGATCGTTCGAATGAATTAGAATGGATCGTACGAATGAATTATAATGGATCGTACGAATGAATTAGAATGGATACATTCGTACGAATGAATTAGAATGGATCATGCGAAAGAATTAGAATGGATCGTACAAATATATTAGAATGGATACATTCGTGCGAATGAATTTGAATGGATCGTACGAATGAATTAGAATGGATAGTATGAACGAATTAGAAAGGATCATACGGATGAATTAGAATGGATACATCCATGCGAATGAATTAGAATGGATCGTACGAATGAACTTGAATGGATACATTCATGCGACAGAATTAGAATAGATCGTATGAATGAATTAGAATGGATCGTGCGAATGAATTAGAATGAATACATTCGTGCGAATGAATTAGAATGGATCGTACGAATGAATTAGAATGGATCATGTGAATGAATTAGAATGGATCGTACGAATGAATTAGTATGGATCGTAGGAATCGATTAGAATGGATCATGTGAATGAATTAGAATGGATCGTACGAATGAATTAGCATGGATCGTACGAATGAATTAGAATGGATCGTCCGAATGAATTAGAATGGATCGTACGAATAAATTAGAATGGATCTTTCGAATTATTTAGAATGGATCATATGAATGAATTAGAATGGATCGTACTAATGAATTAGAATGGATCGTACGAATGAATTAGAATGGATACATTCGTGTGAATGAATTAGAATGGATTGTACGAATGAATTAGAATGGATATATTCGTATGAATTAGAATGGATCATACGAATGAATTAGAATGGATCGTACGAATGCATTAGAATGGATCGTGCGAATGAATTAGAATGGATCGTACGAATGAATTAGAATGGATCGTGCGATTGAATTAGAATGGATCATACGAATGAATTAGAATGGATCGTACGAATGAATTAGAATGGATCATGCGAATGAATTAGAATGGATCGTACGAATGAATTAGAATAGATTGTCAGAATGAATTAGAAAGGATCGTATGAATGAATTAGAATGGATCGTATAAATGAATTAGAGTAGATCGTATTCATTCATACGATCCATTCAAATTCATTCGTACAATCCATTCTAATTCATTCGTACGATCCATTCTAATTCATTCGTACGATACATTCTAATTCATTCGTATGATTCATTCTAATACATCCGCATGATCCATTTTAATTCATTCGTAGGATCCATTCTAATTCATTCATACGATCCATTCTAATTCATTCGCACGAATGTATCCATTCTAATTCATTCGCACGATCTATTCTAATTCATTCGAACGATCCATTCTAATTCATTCGTACAATCTATTCTAATTCATTCGCACGATCCATTCTAATTCATTCGCACGAACCATTCTAATTCATTCGTAAGATCCATTCTAATTCATTCACACGATCCATTCTAATTCATTCGCACGATCCATTCTAATTCATTCGAATGATCCATTCTAATTCATTCGTACGATCCATTCTAATTCATTCGTACGATCCATTCTAATTCATTCACTCGATCCATTCTAATTCATTCACGATCCATTCTAATTCATTCGTACGACCATTCTAATTCATTCGTATGAACCATTCTAATTCATTCGTGTATCCATTCTAATTCATTCGTATGATCCACTTTAATTCATTCGTACGATCCATTCTAATTCATTCGATCGATCCATTTTAATTCATTCGAACGATCCATTCTTATTCATTCGTACGATCAATTCTAATTTATTCGTACAATCCATTCTAATTCATTCGAACGATCCATTTTTATTCATTCGTATGATCCATTCTAATTCATTCGCACGAATATATCCTATCTGAATGAATTAGAATGAATCATACGAATGAATTAGAATGGATACATTTGTGCAAATGAATAAGAATAGATTTTATGAATGAATTAGAATGGACCGTATGAATGAATTAGAATGGATCATTTGAATGAATTAGAATGGATCGTACGAATGAATTAGAATGGATAGTACGAATGAATTGGAATGGATACATTCGTACGAATGAATTAGAAAGGATCATGCGAATAAATTAGAATGGATCGTATAAATATATTAGAATGGATACATTCGTGCGAATGAATTAGAATGGATCATACGAATGAATTAGAATGGATTGTACGAATGAATTAGAATGGACCATGCGAATGAATTTGAATGGATCGTACGAATGAATTAGAATGGATCGTACGAATGAATTAGAATGGATCGTGTGAATGAATTAGAATGGATTGCACGAATGAATTAGAATGGATCATGCGAATGAATAAGAATGGATCGTACGAATGAATTAGAATGGATACATTCATGCGAATGAATTAGAATGGATCATACGAATGAATTAGAATGGATACATCCATACGAATGAATTAGAATGGATCGTACGAATGAATTAGACTGGATCGTACGAATGAATTAGAATGGATCGTACGAATGAATTAGAATAGATCGTGCGAATGAATTAGAATGGATCTTACGAATGAATTAGAATGAATCATACGAATGAATTAGAATGGATCGTATGAATGAATTAGAATGGATCGTGCGAATGAATTAGAATAGATCATACGAATAAATTAGAATGGATACATTCGTGTGAATGAATTAGAATGGATCGTACGAATAAATTAGAGTGGTTCGCACGAATGCATTAGAATGGATCGTGCGATTGAATTAGAATGGATCATACGAATGAAGTAGAATGGATCGTTCAAATGAATTAGAATGGATCGTGCGAATGAATTAGAATGGATACATTCGTGCGAATGAATTAGAATGGATCGTATGAATGAATTAGAGTGGATCATGCGAATGAATTAGAATGGATCGTCCGAATGCATTAGAATGGATAGTGCGATTGAATTAGAATGGATCGAGCGAATGAATTCGAATGGATTGTGTGACTGAATTAGAATGGATCATACGAATGAATTAGAATGGATCGTTCGAATAAATTAGATTGGATCATGCGAATGAATTAGAATGGATTGTACGAATGAATTAGAATAGATTGTACGAATGAATTAGAATGGATCGTTCAAAAGAATTAGAATGGATCGTTCGAATGAATTAGAATGGATCGTACGAATAAATTAGAATGGAATGTGCGAATGAATTAAAATTGATAATACGAAATTCGTGTGAATGAATTAGAACGGATCGTACGAATGAATTAGAATGGATCGTACGAATGCATTAGAATGGATCGTGCGATTGAATTAGAAAGAATCGAGCGAATGAATTAGAATGGATCATACGAATGAATTAAAATGGATCGTACGAATGAATTAGATTGGATCGTGCGAATGAATAAGAATGGATCGTGCAAATGAATTAGAATGGATGGTGCGAATGCATTAGAATGCATCGTACGAATGAATTAGAATGGATCGTGCGAATGAATTAAAATGGATCATACGAATGAATTAGAATGGATCGTCCGAGTGAATTAGAATGGATCGTACGAATGAATTAGAATGGATCGTACGAATTAATTAGAATGGATCATGCTAATGAATTAGAATGGATCATACGAATGAATTAGAATAGATTGTACGAATGAATTAGAATGGATCGTGCGAATGAATTAGAATGGATCAGACGAATGAATTAGAAAGGAATGTGCTAATGAATTAGAATGGATCGTGCGAATGAATTAGAATGGATCGTACGAATGAATTAATATGGATCCTGTGAATGAATTAGAATGGATCATGCGAATTAATTACAATGGATCATATGAATGAATTAGAATGGATCGTGTGAATGAATTAAAATGGATCGTTCGTGCGACTGAATTAGAATGGATACGTCCATGCGAATGAATTAGAATAGATCGTGCGAATGAATTAGAATGGATCTTACGAATGAATTAGAATGGATAGTACGAATGAATTAGAATAGATCGTATAAATGAATTAGAATGGATCGTGCGAATGAATTAGAATGGATCGTACGAATAAATTAGAATGGATACATTCGTGTGAATGAATTAGAATGGATCGTACGAATGAATTAGAATGGATCGTACAAATGCATTAGAATGGATCGTGCGATTGACTTAGAATGGATCATACGAATGATTTAGAATGGATCATACGGATGAATTAGAATGGATTGTCCGAATGAATTAGAATGGATCGTACGAATAAATTAGAATGGTTTATTCGAATGAATTAGAACGGATCATACGAATAAATTAGAATGGATCGTATGATTGAATTAGAATGGATCGTGCGAATGAATTAGAATGGATCGTACGAATAAATTAGAATGGATACATTCGTACGAATGAATTAGAATGGATCGTTCGAAAGAATTAGAATGGATCATTCGAATAAATTAGAATGGATCGTAGGAATGAATTAGAATGGATCATGCGAATGAATTAGAATGGATACATTCGTGCGAATGAATTAGAATGGATCGTACGAATGAATTAGAATGGATCATACAAATGAATTAGAATGGGTCGAATGAATGAATTAGAATGGATCGTACAAATGAAATAGAATGGATCGTCTGAGTGAATTAGAATGGGTCGTACGAATGAACTTGAATGGATACATTTGTGCGACTGAATTAGAATAGATCGTACGAATGAATTAGAATGGATCGTGCGAATGAATTAGAATGGATCGTATGAATGAATTAGAATGGATCGTGCGAATGAATTAGAATAGATTGTGCAAATGAATTAGAATGGATACATTCGTGCGAATGAATTAGAATGGAATGTACGAATGAATTAAAATAGATCGTACAAATGAATTAGAATGGATCATACGAATGAATTAGAATAGATCATACGAATAAATTAGAATGGATCGTACGAATGAAATAGAATGGATTGTACGAATGAATTAGAATGGATCGTTCGAATGAATTAGAATGGATTGTACGAATGAATTAGATATTCATTTGTATGATCCATTCTAATTCATTCGTACGATCCATTCTAATTCATTCGCACGATCCATTCTAATTCATTCGAACGATCCATTCTAATTTATTCGTACAATCTTTTCAAATTCATTCGTATGATCCATTCTAATTCATTCTTATGATCCATTCTAGTTCATTCGTACGAATGTATCCATTCTAATTCATTCGTATGATCCATTCTAATTCATTCGTACGATCCATTCTAATTCATTCGTAAAATCCATTCTAATTCATTCGCACGAATGTATCCATTCTAATTCATTCATACGATCCATTCTAATTCATTCGTAAAATCCATTCTAATTCATTCGCACGAATGTATCCATTCTAATTCATTCGTGCGAATGAATTAGAATGGATCGTACGAATGAAATAGAATGGATTGTACGAATGAATAAGAATAGATCGTTCGAAAGAATTAGAATGGATTGTACAAATGAATTAGAATGGATCGTACGAATGAATTAGAATACATTCATGCGAATGAATTAGAATGGATCGTACGAATGAATCAGAATGGATCGTTCGAATGAATTAGAATGGATCGTACGAATGAATTAGAATGGATCGTGAATGAATTAGAATGGATCGAGCGAATGAATTAGAATGGATCGTACGAATGAATTAGGATGGATCGAGCGAATGAATTAGAATGGATCATACGAATGAATTAGAATGGATCGTATTAATGAATTAGAATGGATCGTGATAATGAATTAGAATGGATCGTACGAATAAATTAAAATGGATACATTCGTGTGAATGAATTAGAATGGATCGTACGAATGAATTAGAATGGATCGTACGAATGCATTAGAATGGATCGTACGAATGAATTAGAATGGATCTTACGAATGAATTAGAATGGATACATCCATGCGAATGAATTAGCATGGATCGTACGAATGAATTAGAATGGATCGTACGAAGGAAGTAGAATGGTTCGTACGAATAAATTAGACTGGATCGTACGAATTAATTAGACTGGATCGTACGAATGAATTAGAATGGATCGTACGAATGAATTAGAATGGATCGTTCGAATGAATTAGAATGCATCGTGCGAATGAATTAGAAAGGATTGTGCGAATGAATTAGAAATGATCGTCCGAATGAATTAGAATGGATCGTCCGAATGAATTAGAATGGATCGTACGAATAAATTAGAATGGATCGTTCGAATGAATTAGAATGGTTAATACGAATGAATTAGAATTGATCATACGAATGAAATAGAATGGATTGTACGAATGACTTAGAATGGATCATCCGAATAAATTAGAATGGAATGTGCGAATGAATTAAAATGGATCGTATGAAATTCGTGTGAATGAATTAGAATGGATCGTACGAATGAATTAGAATGGATCGTACGAATACATTAAAATGAATCGTGCGATTGAATTAGAATGGATCGAGCGAATGAATTAGAATGGATCGTACGAATGAATTAGAATGGATCGTGCGAATGAATTAGAATGGATCGTGCGAATGAATTAGAATGGATCGTGCGAATTCATTAGAATGGATCGTACGAATAAATTAGAATGGATCGTGAGAATGAATTAGATTGGATCGTACGAATGAATTAGAATGGATCGTCCGAGTGAATTAGAATGGATCGTACGAATGAATTAGAATGGATCGTACAAATTAATTAGAATGGATCATGGGAATGAATTAGAATGGATCATACGAATGAATTAGAATAGATTGTACGAATGAATTAGAATGGATCATGCGAATGAATTAGAATGGATCGTACGAATGAATTAGAATGGAATGTGCGAAAGAATTAGAATGGATCGTGTGAATGAATTAGAATGGATCATGTGAATGAATTAGAATGGATCGTGCGAATTAATTACAATGGATCATATAAATGAATTAGAATGGATCGTGTGAATGAATTAGAATAGATCGTGCGAATGAATTAGAATGGATCTTACGAATGAATTAGAATGGATAGTACGAATGAATTAGAATAGATCATATGAATGAATTACAATGGATCGTGCGAATGAATTAGAATGGATCATACGAATAAATTAGAATGGATACTTTGGTATGAATGAATAAGAATGGATCGTACAAATGAATTAGAATGGATCGTACAAATGCATTAGAATGGATCGTGTGATTGAATTAGAATAGATCATACAAATGAATTAGAATGGATGGTACGAATCAATTAGAATGGATCGTCCGAATGAATTAGAATTGATCGTATGAATAAATTAGAATGGATTGTTCGAATGAATTAGAATGGATCGTATGAATGAATTAGAATGGATTGTGCGAATAAATTAGAAGGGATCGTATGAATGAATTAGAATGGATACATTCGTACGAATGAATTAGAATGGATCATTCGAATGAATTATAATGGATCAATCGAATAAATTAGAATGGATCGTACAAATGAATTAGATTGGATCGTGCGAATGAATTAGAATGGATACATTCGTATGAATGAATTAGAATGTATCATACGAATGAATTAGAATGGGTCGAACGAATGAATTAGAATGGATCGTACGAATGAAATAGAATGGATCGTCCGAGTGAATTAGAATGGGTCGTATGTTTGAACTTGAATAGATACATTCGTGCGACTGAATTAGAATAGATCGTACGAATGAATTAGAATGGATCGTTTGAATGAATTAGAATGGATCGTATGAATAAATTAGAATGGATCGTGCGAATGAATTAGAATGGATCATGCGAATGAATTAGAATGGATACATTCGTGCGAATGAATTAGAATGGATCGTACGAATGAATTAGAATGGATCGTACGAATGAATTAGAATGAATACATTCGTACGAATGAATTAGAATGGATCGTATGAATGAATTAGAATGGATCATTTGAATAAATTAGAATGGATCATACGAATGAATTATAATGGATCGTATGAATGAATTTGAATGGATCATATGAATGAAATAGAATGGATTGTACGAATGAATTAGAATGGATTGTACGAATGAATTAGAATGGATCGTACGAATGAATTAGAATGGATCATACGAATGAATTTGAATGGATCGTACGAATGAATTAGAATGGATCGTACGAATGAATTTGAATGGATCGTACAAATGAATTAGAATGGATCGTTCGAATGAATTAGAATGGATTGTGCGAATGAATTAGAATGGATCGTGCGAATGAATTAGAATGGATCGTCCGAATGAATTAGAATGAATCGTACGAATAAATTAGAATGGATCGTTCGAATGAATTAGAATGGATCATAAGAATGAATTAGAATGGATCATACGAATGAAATAGAATGGATTGTACGAATGAATTTGAATGGATCGTACGGATGAATTAGAATGGATCGTACGGATAAATTAGAATGGATCGTTCGAATGACATAGAATGGATCATACGAATGAATTAGAATGGATCGTGCAAATGAATTAGAATGGATCATACGAATGAATTAGAATGGATCGTGCGAATGAATTGGAATGGATACATTCGTGCGAATGAATTAGAATGGGTCGTACGAATGAATAAGAATGGATCATACGAATGAATTAGAATGGATCGTACGAATGAATTAAAATGAATCAAACGAATGAATTAGAATGGATCATCCGAGTGAATTAGAATGGATCATGAATGAATTAGAATGGATCGTACGAATGAATTAGAATGGATCGGATGAATGAATTAGGATGGATCGTACGAATGAGCTAGAATGGATATATTCGTGTGAATGAATAAGAATGGATCGTACGAATGAATTAGAATGGATCATTCGAATGAATTAGAATGGATCTTATAAATGAATTAGAATGGGATGTGCGAATGAATTAGAATGGATCGTACGAATGAACTTGAATGATCGTATGAATGAATGAGAATGGATCGTGTGAATGAATTAGAATGAATCATACGAATGAATTAGAATGGATCGTATTAATGAATCAGAATGGATCGTACGAATAAATTAGAATGGATTATTCGAATGAATTAGAATGGATCGTACGAATAAACTAGAATGGATCGTACGAATGAATTAGTATGGATCGTACGAATGAATTAGAATGGATCGTACGAATGAATTAGAATGGATCGTGCGAGTGAATTAGAATTGATCGTACGAATGAATTAGAATGAATCATTCGAATGAATTAGAATAGATACATTCATGCGAATGAATTAGAATGAATCATACGAATGAATTAGAATGGATTGTACGAATGAATTAGAATGGATCGACCGAGTGAATTAGAATGGATTGTACGAATGAATTAGATTGAATCATACGAATGAATTAGAATGGATCGTACGAATGAAATAGAATGGATCGTACAAATGAATTAGAATGGATCATTCGAATGAATTAGAATGGATACAATCATGCGAATGAATTAGAATGTGTCGTATGAATGAATTAGAATGGATCGTACGAATGAATTAGAATGGAACATGAATGAATTAGAATGGATCGAGCGAATGAATTAGAATGGATCATACGAATAAATTATAATGGATCGTTCGAATGAATTAGAATGGATCGTACGAATGAATTAGAATGGATCGTGAATGAATTAGAATGGATCGAGCGAATGAATTAGACTGGATCGTACGAATGAATTAGAAGGGATCGTTCGAATGAATTAGAATGGATTGTGTGAATGAATTAGAATGGATCGCACGAATGAATTAGAATGGATCGTACGAATGAATTAGAATGGATCGTATGAATGAATTAGAATGGATCAAGCGAGTGAATTAGAATGGATCATATAAATGAATTAGAATGAATCGTACGAATGAATTAGAATGGATAGTACGAATGAATTAGAATATATCATACTAATGAATTAGAATGGATCGTACGAATGAATTAGAATGGATCATACGAATGAATTATAGTGGATCATGCGAATGAATTAGAATGGATCGTCCGAATGAATTAGAATGGATCGTACGAATAAATTAGAATGGATTGTACGAATGAATTAGAATGGATCGTACAAAAGAATTAGAATGGATCGTATGAATGAATTAGAATGGATTGTACGAATGAATTAGAATGGATCGTACGAATGAATTAGAATGGTTCGTACGAATGAATTAGAATGGATCGTACGAATGAATTAGAATGGTTCGTACGAATGAATTAGAATAGATCATACGAATGAATTAGAATTGATTGTACAAATGAATTAGAATGGATTGTATGAACGAATTAGAATGGATCGTACGAATGAATTAGAATAGATCGTACGAATGAATTAGAATGGATCGTACGAATGAATTAGAATGGATCGTACGAATGAAATAGATTGGATCCTTCGAATGAATTAGAATGGCTAATTCATTCGTATGATCCATTCTAATTCATTCGTACGATCCACTCTAATTCATTCGTACGATCCACTCTAATTCATTTGCACGAATGTATCCATTCTAATTCTATCACACTGTCCATTCTAATTCATTCGTATGATTCATTCTAATTCATTCAGACGATCCATTCTAATTCATTCATACGATCCATTCTAATTCATTCGTATGATTCATTCTAATTCATTCATATGATCCATTGTAACTAATTCGCACGATCTATTATAATTCATTCACATGATCCATTCTAATTCATTCGTACGATCCATTCTAATTCATTCGTACGATCCATTCTAATTCATTCGTATGATTCATTCTAATTCATTCGTATGATTCATTCTAATTCATTCGTACGATCCATTCTAATTCATTCGTATCATCCATTCTAATTCATTCGAATGATCCATTCTATATTATTCGTATGATCCATTCTAATTTATTCGTACGATCCATTCTAATTCATTCTTCCGATCTATTCTAATTCATTCGTATCATCCATTCTTGTTCATTTGTACGATCTACTCTAATTCATTCCTACGATCTATTCTAATTCATTCGCACGATCCATTCTAATTCATTCGAACGATCCATTCTAATTCATTCGTATGATCCATTCTATTTCATTCGTACGATCCATTCTAATTCATTTGTACGAATGAATTAGAATGGATCGTATGAATGAATTAGAATAGTTCATACGAATGAATTAGAATGGATCGTACGAATGAATTAGAATGGATCGTATGAATGAAATAGAATGGATCGTGTTGGGGGTAGTCAAAAACCACATATCTTGGATAGCATTGCAAACACACCTGAGATAGAGTTCTCGAGGGAGCCCGTCCAGGAGTTGGAACCCTCGGAAGCCGAGCGTGCCCCCTTTCCAGCCCGCAAGCAGCTCGCCCCCAGCCCGCAAGAAGCTCGCCCCCACAGGGAGCTGGATGGACACCTTGTATCTGAGTGCAGCTCGCCCCCAGCCCGCAAGAAGCTCGCCCCCACAGGGAGCTGGATGGACACCTTGTATCTGAGTGCAGCTCGCCCCCAGCCCGCAAGAAGCTCGCCCCCACAGGGAGCTGGATGGACACCTTGTATCTGAGTGCAGCTCGCCCCCAGCCCGCAAGAAGCTCACCCCCACAGGGAGCTGGATGGACACCTTGTATCTGAGTGCAGCTCGCCCCCAGCCCGCAAGGAGCTTGCCCATGCTCTCGAATGAGCTCACCTAGCTCACGCAGGAGCTCGCCCATGTTCGCTCAGGAGCTCGCCTAGCTCGCGCATGAGCTCGCATAGCTCGCTCAGGAGCTCGCCCATGCTCTCGCATGAGCTCGCCTAGCTCGCACAGGAGCTCGCCCCGGTTCGCTCAGGAACTCGTCTAGCTCGTTCAGGAGCCCGCCTAAGCTCTCCCAGGAGCTTGCCCAAACGCGCCCAGGAGTTTGCCTAAGCTCTCTCATGAGCTCGCCTATGCTCTCTCAGGAGCTCGCCCAAGCTCGCCCTGACCCCTGTTTATCGAAGAGGTTTCCCCCGTGAGGTCCGACTCTTGATAAATATGGGCGAAAGGACGGAGCAATGCCGGGCGAGCTGGCCTTTGCTTCCACCCTGAGACCGCCCAGACTCGAACATTCCAGAATAGACAGCTGGCAGCAACAAGAAAGATTCCCTCTCCCACTCAAACCGTCTGGCAGGCTTGACGACAGAATGTCAGGGCACGAGTACCAAGGACTGTCAGACCCACGCGAGCCAGAACGTGGGGGTCTAGAAGGCCCTGGAAGAATCTCCACGTGTCGGGCCACGGTAGGTCGCTGGTTGCTATAAATGCTCACCCCCAGGCTCCATAGTACAGGTTCGAAATCCTTTTCCCTACCACTTTGGTATATCGCAGCTCGCCGTTGTACCACCGTGACTGACTTGAGCGTCGGAGGGTCTGCGCTCCTAAGGGAGCCAGCCGTTCTCACGTTCTCTTTCTTTGTCTTGCAGGCAGCCCGCACGGACCAGCAAAAAATCCCCCGTACATTTGGCACCGTCTGTGGGATCTTCGACTGGTTCCGGCGAGAACGCCCACGACCACACGGTTGAGCGCCGTTCGCTCTCATAACCCCAGAGATGGCTCCGGCGACAAGGGGACGCAGGCGACCGAGGACTTGTGCGAGATCTGCACGCAGCGAGCCTCCTATTGAGACCCCTCAGCCCCAGGTCCTGCTCAGTGACCAACTCTTGTTGGAGATGTTGGCCACCCAGCGGGCCATGATGGAGGAACTGACGCGATTGCGTCAGGCTCCGGCGGCCAGCCGACGGTCTGGGCCGGCAAAGACGGCGTCTCCGGTGCGACCACCGGCGTCAACATCGCGCCCGCCCACGATCGCTCCGGCGCGGCAGGTTTCCCGTCCGGAACCCCCAGTCGGGAGAGCGGCTGTGTGCGGGGTGCTGGAAACCCCGCTCACGAGGTTGCAGAAGCTAGTAACCCAGCGGTCTAGCAACCAGGCGACCTCGCGCGCGACCATCCCTTGCCGCCGTAGCCGGAGCGTCGATTCTGACGGGTCGGAGGCAAGGTCTCTAGAGCGGGATCGCGACCCGCGCCATCGGCGACGAGGGAAAGAGCCCGCAGTGGAAATACCTTCCGAAGCTCGTGAGGCAACGGCCTCCCACAGACCAACTGACGCGCTGAAGGAATCCGTGGGCGGACAGCAAGGAGGCCGCCGATCGGTAGCCCCCGAGGGTCACCGCGGGGTGGGTCCGACCTTGCCACGAGGGAGCGTACGAGACCGCCTAGGACCTGCGCAGTCGCCTCTGGGAGTTCTCCCCGGGCACTGGCAGCGATCTAGTGCGCCAGTAGATTTACTGGAAGACCTCGCCGCCCACGGAGGTAGCTCGCCTTTCACCAGCGAGGTCCACCAAGGGGGTTTTCCGCACCACTGGACCCCCCCGAAGTTTGTATTGTTCGACGGGTTGCAGGATCCCGTTGACCATCTCTTGGCTTACAGAAAGCTTCTGTTTTTCCGGGACCAAGACCACGTCTTGTGCCGAGCATTCCCGAGCAGTTTGACCGGCTCGGCATTGAACTGGTTCCACAAGTTGCCGCCCGGCATGATCCCCGACTTTCCAACTCTCTCTAGGCTATTCCTGGAGCAGTATCGCTGTAATAGGCAGCCCCCGAAGAGAATCGAGTCTCTGTTTACCTTAACCATGGGAGCTCGCGAGACGCTCCGGTGCTTCGCAACGCGATTCCGAAGCGCCTACCTCGCTCTGGAAGACGCGGCGGGCCAAGATCGTACCGTGGTGAGTGCTTTCAGAAGCGCCCTCCCCGAGGGGGGCAAGCTTCATGACGCTCTAGTGATCAAAGATCCTCACACGATGGTTGAACTATTTGCCCTGGTCCAGCAACACATCAAGCTCGAAGACGCTGTGTTAGACCGGAAGGGAAAGGCGATCGAGCAGCGACCTCCTCCGGCCCTGCGACCACTTGTCGTTAAGGCCATGGAGAGGAGGGAGGTGCCCCTGGCAGTGCCTTTGCCCGGACCGCCCGTAGCTCCTGCTGTACAGCCCGCTGAAGCCCCCGCGGCTGTCGCTGGAAGGCCGGCGAACTGGCGCCTGCCTCCGGGACCCGGGGAGCGGGACTTCACCGTGCTAACCCACTCGCCAGGACAAATCTTTCATCAGATTCGTAATGAACCTTTCTTCCAGTATCCGCCACCCCTGCAGGTCGGAGAGCCCGGCTCTACCGACAACTCGCGGCGGTGTGCTTTTCATCGAAGCCCTAGGCATCACACTAACAGATGCCGAGCTCTCAAGAACCACCTCAAGGATTTGGTCACCCAGGGCCACTTGAATCAGTTTATTTCGCCTCCAAAGAGGTTCGAGGTGATACCGGCACAGGCTCCTCGGGAGGGAGATCACCCGGGGCCCGCTGAACCCGCCCTGCCTCCGCCTCCCCCGAGAGGACCGGCGATCTGCCATACCATTAGCGGGCGGCTGAGCGGCCCGAGATCCAGTAATGAAGCCCGCCGACGAGTTAGGGCGATGGAGCGGGCGCAGAAGGTATTTTCTGTCTCACTAACTCCTACTTTACTTCAAGCACCAAGGGTGGAAGCCCACGATTTTCTCTGGTTTTCGGAAGATGACATGATCGGGGTCGTTATGCCCCACAATGATCCCCTCGTCATACGCCTGATGATGGCTAACATCGAGGTGAGGCGAGCTCTGGTTGATTCGGGGAGCGCCGTTGACATCCTTTTTCTGTCGGCCTACCTGCGAATGGGGTTGAGACTCGCCGACCTGTCTCCCTCGACGAGCTCCCTCAGTGGATTCACCGGTGAGGTCACCAAAGTAGCAGGGGAGATAACCCTTACTGTGACCGCGGGCCCGGAGGCTCGCCAAGTCCACTTCGCGATGGTGGATGGAAGTTCCGCATTTAATGCCATCCTCGGGCGGCCTTGGCTAAGGCAAATGAATGCGGTATCTTCGCCCAACCATCAGGCCCTCAAATTCCCGACCACGAGCGGGGTCGTAGTAATTCGGGGTGATCAGGTAGCCGCTACCCGATGCGAGCAGGATGTTCTTCACCTCATGGATATGGAGGTCGCCGAGGCCAAGAGGCCCGCACCCTCCTAGCAATTACCGCCCGCTACGAGCGAGCTACTGGGGAGCCCGCTGGGGGCCTCCTCGCTTAAGTCCCCTACTCCATCCCCGGGTGGGACGGTGTGGATCTTAAGTTGGAGGAGGAAGGTCGCCCGACAACCCCCAAACGAGGAAGTTTTCCAGTTGCCGAACCACTTCAAGAGGTCGACATTGGCGGCAAAGAAGGGCCAAGAGTTGTTAGCCTCGGGACCTCGCTAACCAAGGGCGAGGTCCTGGCCATAACCAACTTACCAGGGAATACCGTGACGTATTCGCCTGGAGCTTCGCGGACATGCCAGGGATTGACCCGGAGGTCGCCTGTCATCGTTTGCACACCATGAAAGAGTTCCCGCCGGTCAAGCAGAAAGCTCGGCACGTACCTGCTGCGAAGTCCGCTGCAGTAGCGGCGGAGATAGACAAGCTAGAGCGAGCTGGCTTCATCCACGAGGCGCACTTCCCCGAGTGGATCTCCAATATCGTGGCGGTGCCTAAGAAGAACGGAGCGGTCAGAGTCTGCATTGACTTCTCTGACCTCAATAAGGCATGCCCGAAGGACGGTTTTCCTCTTCCGAGAATAGGCGCGCTGGTCGACGCAGCTGTCGGGTTCCAGGCCCTGTCCTTCATGGATGGATATTCTGGGTATAACCAGATACCTCTCCACGCCGACGATCAGGAGAAGACCGCCTTCTACTCTGGAGCGGGCTATCAGAAGCTATATTGCTATCGAGTGATGCCGTTCGGACTTAAGAACGCTGGAGCGACCTACCAAAGGTTAGTCACTCAGATGTTCAAAGATCAGATCGGCAGAAACGTCGAAGTTTATATAGACGACCTCCTGGTGAAGAGTCGGGAGCGAGAGGGGCATGTTGCCGATCTCCGCGAAACCTTCGAGATACTGAGAAAGTACCAAATGAGGCTAAACCCGGCGAAGTGCGCATTCGGGGTGACTTCTGGGAAATTCCTCGGGTACCTGGTTACCCACAGGGGGATCGAGGCCGACCCTGGGAAAATCCGAGCACTTGTCGAAATGCCTGCACCAAGAACCCGGCAGGAAGTCCAGAGGTTGAGCGGGCGAATCGCCGCGCTCAATCGGTTCATCTCCAAATCCTCAGACAACTGTCGACCTCTTTTCGAGCTGCTACGAAAAGGAGCGAGCATTTGTTGGGATGAAAAGTGCGAGCACGTCTTCCAGAAGATCAAGGACTACCTGGCGAGCCCACCGATCTTAGCGGCACCCAAAGAGGGCGCCGAACTCGGCGTGTACCTTGCGGTCACTGAGAATGCGGTGAGCGGGGTCCTTGTTGTGGAAGAAGCAAAGGTGGAGCGGCATGTCTACTTTGTAAGCCACACAATGCTTCCCGCCGAGCTCCGGTATCGACCAATCGAGAAGGTCGCATTGGCCTTGGTCCTTACCGCGAGAAAGCTCCACCCCTACTTCTCGGCGCACCCTGTCAAGGTCATCACAGAGCACCCTCTAAAGAGCGCGCTCTCCAGACCCTCGGTAGCCGGCAGGCTCTACCGTTGGTCCGCCGAGCTCGCCGCCTATGGTTTGGACTATGTCCCTCGAGTTGCTGTCAAAGGACAGGCGCTCGCCGATTTCTTGGCGGACTTCCCCATAGAAGAACCGGTCCAGTACCGGGAGGATGAGCCAACTGAGGCACACCCTGGGAAGGCGAGGTTCTTGGACAACCAAGGCGAGCTTCCTCCAACTAAGCGTTCAGAGGAGGCAGGCTGGGAATTATTCGTCGATGGATCCTCCAACGCTTTGGGGGCTGGGATCGGGGTCGCACTGATCGCCCAATCGGTACTTCTGGAGAAGTCAGTCCGACTGGATTTCGCCGCTACCAACAATGAGGCGGAATATGAGGCGCTGCTGGCTGGCCTGGAGCTCGCTCAAGAGGTAGGCGCCAAACGCTTGAAGGTCTTTAGCGATTCCTAGCTAATTATTTGCCAAATCAATGGGGAGTACGCCTCTCGGGATGCACGAATGGCGGGCTATGTGGATCTGGTGAAGCACAAGGCCGTGGAGTTCGAAAAGATCTCCTTCGAGCAAATTCCGCGAGCCGATAACAGGCGAGCTGATGCTTTGGAAAACGCCGCCTCTCTGCTGGGAACCTCAGAGGCTCGCCAGATTCTCATCGAGGTCCAAAACCAGTCTCGGCTCCAACTGATGGAGCCCGCTGTTAACCAAGTCTTCGCCGACGTGCTACCCAGTGGGTGGACCGCCCCCATTCGTCGCTTTCTCCAGAAGGGCGAGCTGCCAGAGGATAGAGAGGAAGCCCGGCGAGTGGAGAAATGTGCTGGGCGCTATCTTATTCGCTGGGATCGCCTTTTTCGAAGATCCTTTGGCGGGCCAAATCTCCGTTGCGTCGAGAGCCCAGAAACCGAAGAAGTTCTAAAGTGCATTCACTCTGGCGAGCTGGGAAACCACGCTGGTGGGCAGTCTCTTGCTGCGAAAGTACGAAGGCAAGGATACTGGTGGCCCACTCTGGAGCAAGACGCTTTGAAGGTCGCCCAGAGGTGCATCCAATGCCAGAAGCACGCCACCACGAACCATATGCCCGCAGAAGAACTGCATCCTCTGGCGAGCCCCTGGCCTTTCCAGCAATGGGGGTTGGACATTGTGGGACCTTTCCCTGTGTCAGCCCGGCAAAAGAAATTCATCCTAGTAGCTACGGACTACTTCACCAAATGGGTGGAAGCGGTCCCGCTAGCTAAGATAGGCGAGAAGCAGGTAAAGGACTTCCTTTGGAAGAATATTTTCTGTCGATTCGGTCTGCCTCGGGTACTTATCACCGACAATGGTCGCCAGTTCAACAATCGCTTGGTCAGAAGCTTTTGTATTGAATATGGAGTCGACCTAAGATTCTCTTCCCCAAGGTACCCTCAAAGCAATGGGCAGGCCGAAGCAACGAATCGCGTGATCTTGGACAACCTCAAGAAGAGGCTGGAAGGGAAAAAAGGATTGTGGGAGCAGGAGCTCGATGGAGTCTTGTGGGCCTATCGCACTACTATACGTCGCTCAACTAACGAATCCCCTTTCAGTCTCACTTTTGGTTGCGAAGCCGTGCTACCCATTGAGGCCGAGCTGCCCACTGAAAGAAGGCTTGCGTCGGAGGAGGTCGATAACGGCAAACTGCTCGTCGACTCCCTTGATCAGCTCGAAGAAAGACGAGAGCACGCCAACCTACACCTCGCCGGATATAGACAGGAAATGAAGCGCGCCTATGATAAGAGAGTCCGCCATCGGGCATTCAAGGCCGGCGATCTGGTGATGAGAAAGGTGTTCGCAAACACACAAGAGCCTAATGCAGGAAAGCTCGCGGCGAACTGGGAAGGCCCGTACATAATACACGAAGCAGGAAGCTCGGGGGCTTACCGGTTGATGACCGCTGAAGGCGACCTGTTAGAGCGACCTTGGAACGCTCTGCACCTTCTCAAGTTTTATGCCTAGAGGAATTTTTGTAAATCATCTTCTGAAGAAGTTATGAATGAACGATGGAGGTTTTCAACAATTTAACTAGGAAGCTCGGCGCAGACAGAGCCCGCATGATTGGTAAAGTATAGTCCGCCGCTGAGCGGACTTAAAGCAAGATCGGGATCCTCAGAGGCAGCCAGTGGGCGACCTTGAGCTTCCCGGGGCAGTCCGCCGTTGTGCGGACTTAAAGTAAAACCGGGATCCTCAGAGGCAGCCAGTGGGTGACCTTGAGCTTCCCGGGGCAGTCCGCCGTTGTGCGGACTTAAAGCAAGACCGGGATCCTCAGAGGCAGCCAGTGGGCGACCTTGAGCTTCCCGGGGCAGTCCGCCGTTGTGCGGACTTAAATAAGACCGGGATCCTCAGAGGTAGCCAGTGGGCGACCTTGAGCTTCCCGGGGATGTCCGCTGCCTAGTGGACTCTAAACCTAACCAGGATCCTTCGCGTTCACCTGCCATGAACGGAAGCATCCTGGCGTTGGCAAACCCCTCGAAGGGCGAACCCGCCGAACAGGATCATCGAGAGAAATTAACCGGGCAGGGGGCAGCTAGCACTTATTAGTTTTCTTTAAAAATAAAAATGGTTTAAGTCTCTGAGTGTAGGGAAGTTTTTGAAGTCTTTTGGTTCGCTTAAACGTTTTTCGGGCTCAGAGACTATCGAGTTTTTGCGAGCATGCCGAGTTTTTCATTTGCATATACTTTAAAATAAAAGGTTGAATCGAATTAGCTGCCTCGCCCGGGGTATCACTCTCGAGATCGCTGCGAACTCCTAAAGCGGACTCATGAGCGAGACAGAAAAAGAAAGAAACGCATATGCGAACTCAGAAAGATTTCATTTCATTGATTAAGCCAAAAATTACAAAGGCAGTTGAGAGGCTGCAAGCTCAAGGCTTGCTAGTCTTCGCTCCACTGTCGTCCCCTCGGCGCCGCTTCTTCGACCTTTCGGTCCTGTATTTCTCCACAGCGGCCAGGGCCCTTTCTTGAGGAGATCGTCCAGCTGGGCTTGGAGGCGACCTTGCTGAGCCCGAAGGCCTTCGGCGTGCGTCTCCTTCAGGGCAGCGATCTCTGTCTTCAGAGCAGCGACCTCGCCTTGAAGTTGAGCCGCCTCCCGCTGTGCGACCTCCCTGGCGGACACAGCCTCGTCTCGCTCCGCCTTAGCTTTAAGGAGGGCGGTAGCGGACAGGCCTTTGGTTGCCTCGGCCATGGTGAGGCCTGACACCAGGGTTTTGACCCTGTGGTGCAGTGCCTCGGACTCCGCCCTCAGCTCCTCGGAGCCCTTAGCTCGTTGAAGCTCGTGGATGTGCTCGTCTACCTTGCGCTCGGACCCCCGAAGGGAATCGTCGAACAAAGCAGCCTGTGGGTGCAAATTTTGGCAAGAAGTCTGCAAACAGCTGGACCCACCGGCCCTGCCTGGTGGGCCCCCGAGCAAACAACGGGACCCACCGGTCCTGCCTGGTGGGCCCCCGAAGACAACAGCGGGACCCACCGGCCCTGCCTGGTGGGCCCCCGAGTACCACAGCGGGACCCACCGACCCCGCCTGGTGGGCCCAAGAGCCTGTCGAATCCTCCCAGGAGACGGTAGCGGGGTCCACCAGCTTTACCTGGAGGATCCCCAGATATGGCAGCAGAGACCGCCATTTACCCAGGAAATCCTCTCCAGAAATTCTATAAATAGCAGAGCCTTCGAATGTAAAAAGATCGAAACTCTCAATTCTAAAACCAGAGCTCTGAGATTTCTAACTTCCCATCTTCCACCTCTCTTTGATCTTCTTCTCTCTTTCGAAGAGATCAGAGTGTTTTCAGTGATACTCGGCATGTCGAGATCACTTCAACATAAGTGTTAGTGAATTCGGGTTGCTCCCTATAGCACGGAGACGTAGGCTTCGGCTGAACTCCGAGATCATATCTCGTGTTAACAATCTCTCTGATTGCATTTCTCTGTTTACATATCAAAGGCTTCAACTTCAATCAACAGATCGAACAACGATCTTCGACGTCAACTTCAACTCCAATTGACTGGTGCTGCGAGAGTCTTCGGGTCGGCACGAAGATTTTCCCCCACACAGCCAGCGCCTTCCCGGCCCCAGCGACCTCCATGGCCAGCGCCTGGCTCTGCTTCTCCGCCTGCATAAGGAAGGTGAAAAAGTTAGCGAGAATCGAGACTAAATTTGGCACAGAAATAGGTATGGTGAGAAGTACCTCGGCAAGGCATTCGCTTATCGAAGCGAAGGGAGCTCGGGCGAACACGTTGCGACCTAGCAGTTGCCGCAGGTAGTGGGGCACCCTCCCCTCTTCGGCTGAGGAGCCCGCGCTAGCGCCACCCGTAGCTTGGGTAGGGGGCGGAGCGCTCAGAGAAGATGCGGGGGCTGGCCTCACCTCCGGGCGAACCCCTTCGCGCGTCGGGCTAGCAGGGATCGCCCCGCCAGCTTCAGCTTCCGACCCCGAGCCCGAGGAGTCGGAGCCAATATCCACGAAGGAGGGGGACCTATAGATCAAGTTCCCCAGATCCTCCGGGAAGTCCGCTTTCTCCTTGCCCCGTCCAGATGACAAGGGCAGGGGAGCGGGTGTGGAAGCTGCAGGGAGTGTAGAGGTCGCAGCGGCGGCGGGGGTTTCTCGCCCACTGTCCTCACGGGGGATTTCCCGAGGAGCGGTGGGTGGCACTCCGCCCTGCTGGACCTCCGCCCCGGCGGGAGGAGGTGGAAGCTCCTGCCCGCTCGATCCCGCCCCTGGTGCGGGAGCTGACGGAGCCGGGGGTTTCTCCACTTGGGCGGAAGCAGAAGGCTCCGTCTGGGAAGGTTGAGGAGCGGGCTCTTCCTCCTCGGAGCCTGATGCCTCCTCTGCGGAATCCGTCCAGCTGGGCTCCGAGTCCAAGCCCGCCTCCTCCAGCGCTTTTCGCCGCCGCTCCGTCTGGATGTTCGAAGGCGCGGGCCCCGCGCGTTTGGCCTTCTTCTTCCCACGGGCCTCCATCTCCGGCGTCAGCACTGCTACACGAAGAGGGACGGTCAGATCACCCGGGAAGTAGCCCATTAATATCTGGGCCATCCCGGATTCAACTTCCGCCATGGTTAACGGGAGGTCGATGTTCGGGTCGTCGGGCTCGACCATTTGGATCTTGCGGCGGACAATGGGAGTTGGGGCAGGGGGCTGACCTGGGCCGGCATCCGGGCGAGGAGGTTGGGGAGGAGCGGAGGCTTCGCCCTGGCGGAGCATCTCCATGGTGTCGGGGTCGTTGAGGCGGATGGGCGAAGCCCGCCTCCGGACCACCTTCTTGCGGGGGTTGCCTCCGGAGCTCCCCGCCCCCTTGCTGGCCCCTTTGGAGGGAGGAGGGGCGTTCTGCATCGGCGGAATAGCGCCGACCTCCTCCTCTTTCTTCTTCCGGATGACTTTCTGCTTCAGCATAATAGCGCCGGTCCTCCCGTCCCTCAGCTGTAAGGCGAAGTTGGGGGCGGTGATCTTCTCCGGAGTCTGCCCCCCGAGGTAGTGAAGGAAGGCCTCGTCCAGAGACCGCTCCCGGTCAGGAGCGATGCACTTCTTCTTCCCCGCCTTGAAGAAGGAGATTTCCCGGAAGACCGCCGTTGGGGGAACCCCGGGGTGAGCAGGGACTCCGCTGTGCCGCCCGCGCCACTCGCCGACCGCCACGAAAGGATAGTCCTTCCAGTGGCGGTCCTTGCTCTCGACGGTGGAGAAGGGAAGCACCTCGCCAGGCCGCCCGGCGAGGTAGAAATAGCCGCAGCCCACGGTGCTGAAGACCGGCTCAGGCTTGAGAAGCCACTTCTTGAGCAAGTAGCTCAGAGGGATCCTCGCCTTCAGGGCGGTCTCCAGCAGAGACAGCCCGTAGAGTATCCCCCAGGAGTTTCCTGAGAGTTGGGCGGGGCAAAGCCCCGTCAACTCCAGGAGCTCCCCGGCGAGATGACTCAGGGGGAACCGCAGCCCAGACCACAACAGCCCGACGGAAGCTACTGTGCCCTGGGGTGGCCTCCCCGAGAGTGGCATCTCGGTGACGAGAATCTCCTGAGGGAGATCGATCGTCGCCCGGATACTCTCCCCGACGGGCACCCCGATCGGGTTCTGCAGCCAAACCACCACCCTCTCAGCGGCGAGCTCAGAGGATTGGGCGGCGGCAGCAGCGGCGGCAACAGCAGCAGCAATGTCGGAAGCGGAGGCCATCAGAGCAGAAAAGCAAAGGCGAGCTGAAAGCAGGAAAGAAAGAGCGAGCTGGAGAGAAGGGAGAGCTGTTTTCACGTGACGGTAAAAATCGCCCCCCGTCCCCTATTTATAGGCAAGTGAGAGACAGGTGAATCGATCCGCAGTTAATGCCCAAGCGTGCGTGGCGAGGCGACGTGACGGCGCTCGAAGCGACAGCTTATTTCTATCCAATCGTCAAGCGCCATGTGGGCCACGCGAGGAAAAAGCTGCGCCGGCACCGACACTGTCATTTACTGACAAAAGGAGGGCGAATAAGGAGGAGACACGTGTCTCGCGCCGATCGGGATCTCATGATGAGATTCGCTGTATCAGCATTGAGCCTCGCGCCGCATTTAAGGTGAAGCGACGATTTGGCGTGATACCCAAGTCACAAGACCGCTCGCGGCAGGTGCCCGCAGCTCGCTCGAGGCAGACCCTGACCGCGTGTGACAAGCTCGCACCAGAAGGAGATCGCTCGTGGCTGACGCTCCCGGCCCGCCCAGCGTTTGTGAAATACTGGCAGTCAAAGCTCTCGACGCAGACTGCCCACGGCAGGCACCCAAGCTCGCCCGAAGCAGACCTTGACCCCGTGTGACAAGCTCGCACCGGAAGGAGATCGCTCGAGGCTGATGCTCGTGGCCCGCCCGGCGTTTGTGGAGTACTGAGAGTCAAACCTCTCGACGCAGATCGCTCCCGGCTGGAGCCCGTAGCTCGCTCGAGGCAGACCCTGGCCGCGTGTGACGAGCTCGCATCGGAAGGAGATCGCTCGTGGCTGACGCTCCCGGCCCGCCTAGCGTTTGCAAAATACTGGGAGTCAAAACTCTCGGCGCGGACCGCTCGCGGCAGGTGCCCACAGCTCGCTCGAGGCAGACCCTGACCGCATGTGACACGCTCGCATCGGAAGGAGATCGCTCGTGGCTGATGCTCGTGGCCCGCCCAGCGTTTGTGAAATACTGGCAGTCAAAGCTCTTGGCGCAGGCCGCCATCGCTACTATCTCCGTCCCACCAGAAAACTGTTACGGCAGACATTGATATCAGGCACATTACCAGGGATAGGAGCTCGCTAAGACTCCTGAGCAAGCGTCGAGTTTCCTCGATCACTCCCTCAGGAGGGGGTAATGTTGGGGGTAGTCAGAAACCACATATCTTGGATAGCATTGCAAACACACCTGAGATAGAGTTCTCGAGGGAGCCCGTCCAGGAGTTGGAACCCTCGGAAGCCGAGCGTGCCCCCTTTCCAGCCCGCAAGCAGCTCGCCCCCAGCCCGCAAGAAGCTCGCCCCCATAGGGAGCTGGATGGACACCTTGTATCTGAGTGCAGCTCGCCCCCAGCCCGCAAGAAGCTCGCCCCCACAGGGAGCTGGATGGACACCTTGTATCTGAGTGCAGCTCGCCCCCAGCCCGCAAGAAGCTCGCCCCCACAGGGAGCTGGATGGACACCTTGTATCTGAGTGCAGCTCGCCCCCAGCCCGCAAGAAGCTCGCCCCCACAGGGAGCTGGATAGACACCTTGTATCTGAGTGCAGCTCGCCCCCAGCCTGCAAGGAGCTCGCCCATGCTCTCGAATGAGCTCGCCTAGCTCGCGCAGGAGCTCGCCCATGTTCGCTCAGGAGCTCGCCTAGCTCGCGCATGAGCTCGCATAGCTCGCTCAGGAGCTCGCCCATGCTCTCGCATGAGCTCGCCTAGCTCGCACAGGAGCTCGCCCCGGTTCGCTCAGGAACTCGTCTAGCTCGTTCAGGAGCCCGCCTAAGCTCTCCTAGGAGCTTGCCCAAACGCGCCCAGGAGTTTGCCTAAGCTCTCTCATAAGCTCGCCTATGCTCTCTCAGGAGCTCGCCCAAGCTCGCCCTGACCCCTGTTTATCGAAGAGGTTGCCCCCGCGAGGTTCGACTCTTGATAAATATGGGCGAAAGGATGGAGCAGTGCCGGGCGAGCTGGCCTTTGCTTCCACCCTGAGACCGCCCAGACTCGAACATTCCAGAATAGACAGCTGGCAGCAACAAGAAAGATTCCCTCTCCCACTCAAACCGTCTGGCAGGCTTGACGACAGAATGTCAGGGCGCGAGTACCAAGGACTGTCAGACCCACGCGAGCCAGAACGTGGGGGTCTAGAAGGCCCTGGAAGAATCTCCACGTGTCGGGCCACGGTA
Source organism: Chamaelirium japonicum (assembly GCA_947650365.1). Lineage (NCBI taxonomy): Eukaryota > Viridiplantae > Streptophyta > Magnoliopsida > Liliales > Melanthiaceae > Chamaelirium > Chamaelirium japonicum. Next base: position 1,639,121 of record CANTAL010000040.1, read on the forward strand.
GGTCGCTGGTTGCTATAAATGCTCACCCCCAGGCTCCATAGTACAGGTTCGAAATCCTTTTTCCTACCACTTTGGTATATCGCAGCTCGCCGTTGTGCCACCGTGACTGACTTAAGCGTCGGAGGGTCTGCGCTCCTAAGGGAGCCAGCCGTTCTCACGTTCTCTTTCTTTGTCTTGCAGGCAGCCCGCACGGACCAGCGAAAAATCCCCCGTACAGATCGTTCGAGTGAATTAGAATGGATCGTTTGAATGAACTTGAATGGATACATTCGTGCGACTGAATTAGAATAGATCGTACGAATGAATTAGAATGGATCGTGCGAATGAATTAGAATGGATCGTACGAATGAATTAGAATGGATCATGCGAATGAATTAGAATGGATCGTGCGAATGAATTAGAATGGATCGTACGAATGAATTAGAATGGATCATGCGAATGAATTAGAATGGATCGTATGAATGAACTTGAATAGATACATTCGTGCGACTGAATTAGAATAGATCGTACAAATGAATTAGAATGGATCGTGCGAATGAATTAGAATGGAAACATTCGTGCGAATGAATTAGAATGGATCGTACGAATGAACTAGAATGGATACATTCGTGCGAATGAATTAGAATGGATCGTACGAATGAATTAGAATGGATCATACGAATGAATTACAATGGATAGTTTCGTGCGAATAAATTAGACTGGATCATACAAATGAATTAGAATGGATCGTCCGAGTGAATTAAAATGGATCGTACGAATGAACTAGAATGGATCGTATGAATGAATTAAATTAGAATGGATTGTTAAAATAAATTAGAATGGATCGTATTAATGAATTAGAATGGATCGTACGAATGAATTAGAATAGATTGTGCGAATGAATTAGAATGGATTGTGCGAATGAATTAGAATGGATACATTCGTGCGAATGGATTAGAATGGATACATCCATGCAAATTAATTAGAATGGACTGTACGAATGAACTAGAATGGATACATTCTTGTGAATGAATTAGAATGGATCGTACGAATGAATTATAATGGATCGTACGAATGAATTAGAATGGATCGTGCGAATGAATTAGAATGGATCGTACGAATGAATTAGAATAAATCGTACAAATGAATAAGAATGGATCGTATGAATGAATTAGAATGGATCGTGCGAATGAATTAGAATGGATTGTACGAATGAATTAGAATGGTTCGTTCGAATAAATTTGAATGGATCGTATGAATAAATTACAATGGATCGTACAAATGTATTAGAATGGATACATTCGTGCGAATGAATTAGAATAGATTGAACGAATGAATTAGAATGGATCGTACGAATGAATTAGAATGGATCATTCAAATGAATTAGAATATATCGTGTGAGTGAATTAGAATGGATCATACGAATGAATTAGAATGGATCGTTCGAATGAATTAGAATGGTTCGTGCGAATGAATTTGAATAGATCGTATAAATGAATTAGAATGGATCTTGCGAATAAATTAGAATGGATCGTACGAATGAATTAGAATGGATCATGTGAATGAATTAGAATGGATTGTGCGAATTAATTACAATAGATCATATGAATGAATTAAAATGGATCATACGAATGAATTAGAATGGGTCGAACGAATGAATTAGAATGGATCGTGCGAATGAATTAGAATGGAATGTGCGAATGAATTAGAATGGATCGTACGAATAAATTAAAATGGATCATTCGAATGAATTAGAATGGATCGTTCGAATGAATTAGAATGGATCATTCAAATGAATTAGAATGGATTGTACAAATGAATTAGAAAAGTTTGTACAAATGAATTAGAATGGATCGTCTGAATGAATTAGAATGGATCGTACGAATGAATTAGAATGGATCGTTTGAATGAATTAGAATGGATCGTGCGAATGAATTAGAATAGATACATTCGTGCGAATGAATTAGAATGGATTGTATGAATGAATTAGAGTGGATCATGCGAATGAATTAGAATGGATCGTCCGAATGAATTAGAATGGATCGTACGAATGAATTAGAAAGGATCATACGAATGAATTAGAATGGATCATACGAATGCATTAGAATGGATCGTATGAATGAATTAGAATGGATCGTGCGAATGAATTAGAATGGATCGTGCGAATGAATTAGAATGGATCGTTCGAATGAATTAGAATGGATCGTACGAATGAATTAGAATGGATCGTTCGAATTAAATAGGATGGATCGTATGAATGAATTAGAATGGATCGTACGAATGAAATAGAATGGATCGTTCGAATGAAATAGAATGGATCGTCTAAATGAATTAGAATGAATCATACGAATGAATTAGAATGGATCGTATGAATGAATTAGGATGGATCGTACGAATGAGCTAGAATGGATCGTACGAATGAATTAGAATGGATCGTGCGAGTGAATTAGAATGGATTGTACGAATAAAGTAGAATGGATACATCCAGGCAAATGAATTAGAATAGATCATGCGAATGAATTAAAATGGATCGTGCGAATGAATTAGAATGGATCGTGCGAATGAATTAGAATGGATCGTACGAATGAATTAGAATGGATACATTCATGCGAATGAATTAGAACGGATCGTCTGAATGAATTAGAATGGATCGTAGGAATGAATTAGAATGGATCGTATGAATGAATTAGAATAGATCGTCTGAATGAATTAGAATGAATCATACGAATGAATTAGAATGGATCGTGCGATTGAATTAGAATGCATACATTCGTGTGAATGAATTAGAATGGATCGTATGAATGAATTAGAATGGATCGTACGAATGAATTAGAATGGATCGTACGATCCATTCTAATTCATTCGTACGATCCATTCTAATTCATTCGTACGATCCATTCAAATTCATTTGTATGATCCTTTCTAATTCATTCGTACAATCCATTCTAATTCATTCGTATGATCCATTCTAATTCATTCAGAAGATCCATTCTAATTCATTCGTACAATCAATTCTAATTCATTCATACAATCCATTCTAATTCATTCGTACAATCCATTCTAATTCGTTCGTACGAACCATTCTAATTCATTCGTACGATCCATTCTAATTCATTCGTACGATCCATTCTAATTCATTCACATGATACACTCTAATTCATTCGTATGATCCATTCTAATTTATTCGTATGATCCATTCTAATTCATTCGTACGATCTATTCAAATTCATTCGTACTATCCATTCTGATTCATTCGTAAGATGCATTCTAATTCAATCGCATGATCCATTCTAATTCATTCAAACGATCCATTCTAATACATTCATACAATCTATTCTAATTTATTCGTACGATCCATTCTAATTCATTCGAACGATCCATTCTAACATTCTAATTTATTCGAACGATCCATTCTAATTCATTCACGATCCATTCTAATTCATTCATACGATTCATTCTAATTCATTCGTACGATCTATTCTAATTCATTAGTACGAGCCATTCCAATTCATTCGTATGATCCTTTCTAATTCATTCGTACGATCCATTCTAATTCATTCGTACGATCCATTCTAATTCATTCGTATGATCCTTTCTAATTCATTTAGAAGATCCATTCTAATTTATTCATATGATCCATCCTAATTCATTCGTACGATCCATTATAATTCATTCGTACAATCCATTCTAATTCATTCATACGAACCATTCTAATTCATTTGTACGATCCATTGTAATTCATTCGTACGATCCATTCTAATTCATTCGTACGATCCATTCTAATTCATTCGGACTATCCATTCTAATTCATTCGCACGATCTATTCTAATTCATTCGCACGATCTATTCTAATTCATTCGTACTATCAATTCTAATTCATTCGTAAGATCCATTCTAATTCAATCACATGATCCATTCTAATTCATTCGAATGATCCATTCTAATTCATTCGTACAATCTATTCAAATTTATTCGTACGATCCATTCTAATTCATTCGCACGATCCATTCTAACATTCTAATTCATTCGAACGATCCATTCTAATTCATTCACGATCCATTCTAATTCATTCATACGATTCATTCTAATTTATTCGTATGATCCATTCTAATTCATTCGTACGATCCATTCTAATTTATTCGTATGATCGATTCTAATTCATTCGAACGATCCATTCTAATTTATTCGTACGATCCATTCTAATTTATTCGTATGATCCATTCTAATTCATTCGGACGATCCACTCTAATTCATTCGTACGATCCATTCTAATTCATTCACATTATCCATTCTAATTCATTCGTACGATCCATTCTAATTCATTCATACGATCCATTCTAATTCATTCGTACGATCCATTCTAATTCAATCACACAATCCTTTCTACTTCATTCGATATATCCATTCTAATTCATTCGTACGATCCATTCTAATTCATTCGGACGATCCATTCTAATTCATTCGTACGATCCATTCTATTTAATTCGTACGATCCATTCTAATTCATTCACACGATCCATTCTAATTTATTCGTACGATTCATTCTAATTCATTCGAACGATCCATTCTAATTCATTCGAACGAATGAATTAGAATGGATCGTATGAATGAATTAGAATGGATTGTACGAATGAATTAGAATGGATCGTACGAATTAATTAGAATGGATCGTACGAATTAATTAGAATGGATTGTACGAATAAATTAGAATGGATTGCACGAATGAATTAGAATGGATCGTACGAATGAATTAGAATGGATCATACGAATGAATTAGAGTGGATCATACGAATGAATTAGAATGGATCGTACGAAAAAATTAGAATGGATCGTTCGAATGAATTAGAATGGATCGTACGAATGAATTAGAATGGATCGTACGAATGAATTAGAGTGGATCATACGAATGAATTAGAATGGATCGTACGAATGACCTAGAATGGATATATTCGTGCGAATAAATAAGAATGGATCATACGAATGAATTAGAATGGATAGTACAAATGAATTAGAATGGATCGTTCGAATGAATTTGAATGGATAGTACAAATGAATTAGAATGGATCGTACGAATGAATTAGAATGGATCGTACGAAGGAATTAGAATGGATCGTACGAATGAATTAGAATGGATCGTGTGAATGAATTAGAATGGATCGTACGAATGAATTAGAATGGATCGTACGAATGAATTAGAATGGATCGTCCGAGTGAATTAGAATGGATCGTACGAATGAATTAGAATGGATCGTACGAATGAATTAGAATGGATCGTATGAATGAATTAGAATGTATCGTATGAATGAATTAGAATAGATCGTATGAATGAATTAGACTAGATCGTACGAATGAATTAGAATGGATCGTCCGAGTGAATTAGAATGGATCGTACGAATGAACTTGAATGGAAAGTACGAATGGATTAGAAAGGATCGTGCGAATGAATTAGAATGGATCGTCTGAATGAATTAGAATGGATCGTCTGAATCAATAAGAATGGATCGTCTGAATGAATCAGAATGGATCATAAGAATGAATTAGAATGAATCGTACGAATGAATTAGAATGGATCGTACGAATGAATTAGAATAGACCGTTCAAAATGAATTAGAATGAATCATATGAATGAATTAGAATGGATCGAGCGAATGAATCAGAATGGATCATACGAATGAATTAGAATGAATCATACGAATGAATTAGAATGGATCGAGCGAATGAATTAGAATGGATCGTACGAATGAATTAGAATAGATCATACGAATGAATTAGAATGAATAGTGAATGAATTAGAATGGATCGTACGAATGAATTAGAATGGATCATGAATGAATTAGAATGGATTGTTCGAATGAGTTAGAATGTTAGAATGGATCGCACAAATAAATTAGAATGGATCTTACTAATGAATTAGAATAGATCATACGAATGAATTAGAATGGATCATACGAATTAATTAGAATGGATCGTGAATGAATTAGAATAGATTGTTCGAATGAATTAGAATGTTAGAATGGATCGTGCGAATGATTTTGAATGGATCGTACGAATAAATTAGAATAGATCGTACGAATGAATTAGAATGGATCGTGAATGAATTAGAATGGATCGTTCGAATGAATTAGAATGTTAGAATGGATAGTACAAATAAAATAGAATGGATCGTATGAATGAATTAGAATAGATAGTACGAATGAATTAGAATGGATCATGCGAATGAATTAGAATGGATACATTCGTGCGAATGAATTAGAATGGATCGTCCGAGTGAATTAGAATGGATCGTACGAATGAATTAGAATGGATTGTTCGAATGAATTAGAATAGATCGTACGAATGAAATAGATTGGATCGTACGAATGAATTAGAATGGATCATCCGAGTGAATTAGAATGGATCGTACAAATGAACTTGAATGGATAGTACGAATGAATTAGAATGGATCGTGCGAATGAATTAGAATGGATCGTCTGAATGAATCAGAATGGATCATCTGAATGAATTAGAAAGGATCATACGAATGAATCAGAATGGATCATACGAATGAATTAGAATGAATAGTGCGAATGAATTAGAATGGATCGTACGAATAAATTAGAATAGATCGTCCGAATGAATTAGAATGAATCATACGAATGAATTAGAATGGATCGAGCGAATGAATCAGAATGGATTATACGAATGAAATAGAATGAATCATACGAATGAATTAGAATGGATCGAGCGAACGAATTAGAAAGGATCGTACGAATGAATTAGAATGAATCATACGAATGAATTAGAATGGATCGTGCGATTGAATTAGAATGGATCGTCCGAATGAATTAGAATGGATCGTACGAATGAATAAGAATAGATCATACGAATGAATTAGACTGGATCGTACGAATGAATTAGAATGGATCGTATGAATGAATTAGAATGGATCGTACGAATGAATTAGAATGGATCGTACGAATGAATTAGAATGGATCGTATGAATGAATTAGGATGGATCGTACTAATGAATTAGAATGGATCGTACGAATGAATTAGAATGGATCGTATGAATGAATTAGAATGGATCGTATGAATGCATTAGAATGGATCGTACGAATGAATTAGAATGGATCGTGCGAATGAATTAGAATGGATCGTGCGAATGAAGTAGAATGGATCGTACGAATGAATTAGAATGGTTCGTTCGAATGAATTAGAATGGACCGTGTGAATGAATTAGAATGGATACATTCGTGCAAATGAATTAGAATGGATTGTACGAATGAATTAGAATGGATCGTACGAACGAATTAGAATGGATCATATGAATGAATTAGAGTGGATCATGCGAATGAATTAGAATGGATCATACAAATGAATTAGAATGGATCGTGCGAATGAATAAGAATGGATACATTCGTGCGAATGAATTAGAATGGATCGTACGAATGAATTAGAATGGATCATGTGATTGAATTAGAATGGATTGTTCGAATGAATAAGAATGGATCGTGCGATTGAATTAGAATGGATCATACGAATGAATTAGAATGGATACATTCGTGCACGAATGAATTAGAATGGATATACTTGTGCGAATGACTAGAATGGATCGTACGGATCAATAACAATAGATCATACGAATGAATTAGACTGGATCGTACGAATGAATTAGAATGGATCGTAGGAATGAATTAGAAAGGATCATATGAATGAATCAGAATGGATCGTACGAATGAATTAGAATGGATACATTCATGCGAATGAATTAGAATGGATCATACGAATGAATTAGAATAGATCGTGCGAATGAATTAGAATGGATCTTACGAACGAATTAGAATGGGTAGTACAAATGAATTAGAATATATCGTATGAATGAATTATAATGAATCGTATGAATGAATTAGAATGGATCGTTCGAATGAATTAGAATGGATCGTGCGAATGAATTAGAATGGATTATATGAATGAATTAGAATGGATTGTACAAATAAATTTGAATGGATCGTGCGAATGAATTAGAATAGATAGTACGAATGAATTAGAATGGAATGTGCGAATGAATTAGAATGGATACATTCATGCGAATGAATTAGAATGGATCGTCTGAATGAATTAGAATGAATCATACGAATGAATTAGAATGGATCGTATAAATGAATTAGAATGGATCGTGAATGAATTAGAATGGATCGTGCGAATGAACTAGAATGGATCATACGAATGAATTAGACTGGATAGTACGAATGAATTAGAATGGATCATACGAATGAATTAGAATGGATACATTCGTGCGAATAAATTAGAATGGATCGTACGAATGGATTAGAATAGATCGTGCGAATGAATTAGATTGGATCGTACGAATGAATTAGAACGGATCGTACGAATGAATTAGAATGGATCATACGAATGAATTAGAATGGATCGTACGAATAAATTAGAATGGATCGTATGAATGAATTAGAATGGGTACATTCGTACGAATGAATTAGAATGGATCATGCGAATGAATTAGAATGGATCGTACAAATATATTAGAATGGATACATTCGTACGAATGAATTAGAATAGATCATACAAATGAATTAGAATGGATTGTACGAATGAATTAGAATGGATCGTGTGAATGAATTAGAATGGATCGTACGAAAGAATTAGAATGGATCGTATGAATGAATTAGAATGGTTACATTCGTGCGAATGAATTAGAATGGATCGTACGAATGAATCAGAATGGATACATTCGTGCGAATGAATTAGAATGGATCGTACGAATGAATTAGAATAGATCGAGCGAATGAATTAGAATGGATCGTCTGAATGAATTAAAATAAATCATATGGATAAATTAGAATGGATCGTATGAATGAATTAGAATGGTTCATGAATGAATTAGAATGGATCGAGCGATTGAATTAAAATGGATCGTACGAAAGAATTAGAATGGATACATTTGCGCGAATGAATTAGAATGGATCGTACGAATGAATTAGAATAGATCGTGCGAACGAATTAGAATGGATCGTACGAATGAATTAGAATGGATCGTGCGATTGAATTAGAATGGATCATACGAATGTATTAGAATGGATCGTGTGAATGAGTTAGAATGGATCGTACAAATGAATTAGAATGGATACATTCGTACGAATGAATTAGAAGGGATCGTTTGAATGAATTAGAATGGATCGTGCGAGTGAATTAGAATGGATCGTACGAATGAATTAGAATAGATCGTGCGAATGAATTAGAATGGATAGTGCGAATGAATTAGAATGGATACATTCATGCGAATGAGTTAGAATGGATCGTACGAATAAATTAGAATGGATATATCCATGCGAATGAATTAGAATGGATCGTACGAATGAACTAGAATGGATACATTCGTACGAATGAATTAGAATGGATCGTACGAATGAATTAGAATGGATCGTACGACTGAGTTAGAATGGATCATACAAATGAATTATAATGGATCGTACGAATGAATTAGAATGGATAATGCGATTGAATTAGAATGGATCATACGAATGAATTAGAATGGATACATTTGTTCGAATGAATTAGAATGGATCGTACGAATGAAATAGAATAGATACATTTGTACGAATGAATTAGAATGGATACATTCGTGCGAATGATTTAGAATGGATCGTACGAATGAAATAGAATGGATTGTATGAATGAATTAGAATGGATCGTTCGAATGAATTAGAATGGATTGTACCAATGAATTAGAATGGATCGTACGAATGAATTAGAATAGATCATGCGAATGAATTAGAATGGATCATCTGAATGAATTAGAATGAATCATACGAATGAATTAGAATGGATCGTATGAATGAATTAGAATAGATCGTGCGAATGAATTAGAATGGATCTGATGAATGAATTAGAATGGATCGTATGAATGAATTAGAATGGGTCGAACGAATGAATTAGAATGGACCGTGCGAATGAATTAGAATTGATCGCATGAATGAATTAGAATGGATCGTCTGAATGAATTAGAATGAATCATACGAATAAATTAGAATGGATCGTATGAATGAATTAGAATGGATCGTGCGAATGAATTAAAATGGATCTTATGAATGAATTAGAATGGATCGTATGAATGAATTAGAATGGGTCGAACGAATGAATTAGAATGGATCGTGTGAATGAATTAGAATGGATCGTATGAATGAATTAGAATGGATCATGTGAATGAATTAGAATGGATCGTGTGAATTAATTACAATGGATCATACGAATGAATTAGATTGGATCGTGTGAATGAATTAGAATGGTTCGTACGAATGAATTAGAATGGATACATTCGTGCGAATGAATTAGAATGGATCGTACGAATGAATTAGAATGGATCGTTTGAATGAATTAGAATGGATCGTACGAATGAATTAGAGTGGATCATACGAATGAATTAGAATGGATACATTCTTGTGAATGAATTAGAATGGATCATACGAATGAATTAGAATAGATCATGTGAATGAATTAGAATAGATCGTCTGAATGTATTAGAATGTATCATACGAATGAATTAGATTGGATTGTATGAATAAATTAGAATGGTTCGTACGATTGAATTAGAATGGAACATACGAATGAATTAGAATGGTTACATTCGTGCGAATGAATTAGACTGGATCGTACGAATGAATTAGAATGGATCATCCGAGTGAATTAGAATGGATCGTACGAATGAACTTGAATGGATACATTCGTGCGATTGAATTAGAAAAGATCGTACGAATGAATTAGAATGGATTGTGCGAATGAATTAGAATGGATACATTCGTGCGAATGAATTAGAATGGATCGTACGAATGAATTAGAATGGATCGTGCGAGTGAATTAGAATGGATCGTACGAATGAATTAGAATAGATCGTACAAATAAGTAAGAATGGATCGTCTGAATGAATTAGAATGAATCATACGAATGAATTAGAATGGATAGTATGAATGAATTAGAATGGATCGTGCGAATGAATTAGAATAGATCGTGTGAATGAATTAGAATGGATACATTCGTGTGAATGAATTAGAATGGATCGTACGAATGAATTAGAATGGATCGTACGAATGAACAAGCATAGATCGTTCGAATGAATTATAATGGATCGTACGAATGAATTAGAATGGATCTTACGAATGAATTAGAATGGATCGTACGAATGAATTTGAATAGATCGTTCGAATGAATTAGAATGGATGGTATGAATGAATTAGAACGGATCGTGTGAATGAATTAGAATGGATCGTACGAATGAATTAGAACTGATCATGCGAATGAATTAGAATGGATCGTGCGAATGAATTAGAATGGATCATTCGAATGAATAAGAATGGATCGTATGAGTGAATTAGAAAGGATCATACTGAAATGAATTAGAATGGATCGTACGAATGAATTAGAATGGATCGTATGAATGAATTAGAATGGATCGTACGAATGAATTAGATTGGATCGTGAATGAATTATAATGGATCGAGCGATTAAATTAGAATGGATTGTACGAATGTTCGTATAATCCATTCTAATTCATTCGTACATTCCATTCTAACTCATTCGCACAAATGTATCTATTCTAATTTATTCATACGATCCATCTAATTCATTCATACGATCCATTCTAATTCATTCGTATGATCCATTCTAATTCACTCGCACGATCCATTCAAATTCATTCGCACGAATGTATCCATTCTAGTTTATTTGTACTTTCCATTCTAATTCATTCGCACAATCCTTTCTAATTTATTTGAACAATCCATTCTAATTCATTCGTACGATCCATTCTAATTCATTCGCACATTCCATTCTAATTAATTCGCACGATCCATTCTAATTCATTCGAACGATCCATTCTAATTCATTCGGACGAATGTATCCTTTGTAATTCATTCGTACGATCCATTCTAATTCATTCGCTCGATCCATTCTAATTCATTCATGATCCATTCTAATTCATTCGTACGATCCATTCTAATTCGTTCATACGATCTATTCTAATTCATTCGTACGATCCATTCTAATTCATTCGTACGATCTATTCTAATTCATTCGCACTATCCATTCTAATTCATTCGTATGATCCAGTCTTATTCATTCGTATGATCCATTCTGATTCATTCGTACGATCTATTCTAATTCATTCACTCAATCCATTCTAATTCATTCACGATCCATTCTAATTCATTAGTACGATCCATTCTAATTCATTCGTACGATCCATTCTAATTCATTCGTACGATCCATTCTAATTCATTCGAACGATCCATTCTAATTCATTCGTACGATCCATTCTAATTCATTCGCTCAATCCATTCAAATTCATTCGCACGATCTATTCTAATCCATTCGTACGATCTATTCTAATTCATTCATACGATATATTCTAATTCATTCGTATGATCCATTCTAATTCATTCGTACGATCTATTCTAATTCATTCGCACTATCCATTCTAATTCATTCGTACGATCCAGTCTAATTCATTCGTATGATCCATTCTGATTCATTCGTACGATCCATTCTAATTCATTCGCTCGATCCATTCAAATTATTCACGATCCATTCTAATTCATTCGCACGATCCATTCTAATTCATTCATATGATCCATTCTAAATCATTCGTACGATCCATTCTAATTCATTCGAACGATCCATTCTAATTCATTCGTACGATCCATTCTAATTCATTCGCTCGATCCATTCTAATTCATTCGCACGATCTATTCTAATTCATTCTTATGATTTATTCTAATTCATTCAGATGATCAATTCTAATTCATTCATACGATCCATTGTAATTAATTCGCACGATCTATTCTAATTCATTCACATGATCCATTCTAATTCATTCGTACGATCCATTCTAATTCACTCGGACGATCTATTCTAATTCATTCGTACGATCCAGTCTAATTCATTCGCACAAATGTATCCATTCTAATTCATTCGTATGATCCATTCTAATTCATTCGTAAGATCATTCTAATTCATTCGTACGATCCATTCAAATTCATTCGCACGAATGTATCCATTATAATTCAATCGCATGATCCATTCTAATTCATTCACACGATCCATTCTAATTCATTCGTTCGACCCATTCTAATTCATTGATATGATCCATTCTAATTCATTCGCATGATCCATTCCAATTCATTCGTACGATCCATTCTAATTCAATCACACGATCCATTCTAATTCATTCATATGATTCATTGTAATTAATTCGCACGATCCATTCTAATTAATTTACATGATCCATTCTAATTCATTCGTACGATCCATTCTAATTCATTCGCTCGATCCATTCTAATTCATTCGTACGATCCATTTTAATTCATTCGCACGATCCATTCTAATTCATTCATACGATCCATTCTAATTTACTCATATGATTCATTCTTATTCATTTATATGATCCATTGTAATTAATTCACACGATCCATTCTAATTCATTCACATGATCCATTCTAATTCATTCGTACGATCCATTCTAATTCACTCGGACGATCCATTCTAATTCATTCGTACGATCCAGTCTAATTCATTCACACGAATGTATCCATTCTAATTCATTCGTATGGTCCATTCTAATTCATTCGTACGATCCATTCTAATTCAGTCGTACGATCCATTCTAATTAATTCGCATGAATGTATCCATTCTAATTCATTAGTATGATCCATTCTTATTCATTCGTACGAACCATTCTAATTCATTCATACGATCCATTCTAATTCATTCGTATGATTCATTCTAATTTATTCAGAAGATCCATTCTAATTCATGTGCACGATCTATTCTAATTCATTCGTATGATCCATTCTAATTCATTCGCCTGAATGTATCCATTCTAATTCATTCGTACGATCCATTCTAATTCATTCGTTCGATCCTTTCTAATTCATTCGTACGATCCATTCTAATTCATTCGCACGAATGTATTCATTCTAATTCATTCGCACGATCCATTCTAATTCATTCGTACGATCTATTCTAATTCAGTCACACGAATGTATCCATTCAAGTTCATTCATATGATCTATTCTAATTCATTCGCATGGATGTATCCATTCTAATTCATTCGTACAATCCATTCTAATTCATTCATACGATCCATTCTAATTCATTTGCACGAATATATCAATTCTAATATATTTGTACGATCCATTCTAATTCATTCGCATGATCCATTCTAATTCATTCGTATGAATGTGTCCATTCTAATTCATTCGTACGATCCATTCTAATTCATTCGTAGGTTTCATTCTAATTCATTCGAACGATCCATTCTAATTCATTCGTACGATCCATTCTAATTCACTCGCACGATCCATTCTAATTCATTCGAATGATCCATTCTAATTCATTTATACGATCTATTCTAATTCATTCATACGATCCATTCTAATTCATTCGTACGATCTATTCTAATTCATTCATACGATCCATTCTAATTCATTTGTAAGATCCATTCTAAATCATTTGCATGAATGTATCCATTCTAATTCATTCGTATGATCCATTTTAATTCATTCATACGATCCATTCTAATTCGTTTGTACGATCTATTCTAATTCATTCATATGATCCATTCTAATTCATTCGTACGATCCATTCTAATTCATTCGCACGAATGTATCCATTCTAATTCATTCATTTGATCAACTCTAATTCATTCACACGAATGTATCCATTCTAATTCATTCGTATGATCCATTCTAATTCATTCGTATGATCCATTCTAATTCATTCGTACGATCTATTCTTATTCATTCGTACGATCCATTCTAATTCATTCTTACTATCTATTCTAATTCATTCGTAAGATCCATTCTAGTTCATTCGTACGATCCATTCTAATTCGTTCGTATGATCCATTCTTATTCATTCGTACGATCCATTCTAATTCATTCGTACAATCCATTCTAATTCATTCGTACGATCCATTCTAACTCATTCACACGAATGCATCCATTCTAATTCATTCGTATGAGCCACTCTAATTCATTCGTACGATCCATTCTAATTCATTCACACGAATGTATCCATTCTAATTTATTCGTCTGATCCATTCTAATTCATTCGTATGATTCATTCTAATTCATTCATAAAATCCATTCTAAT
The DNA here is from genome assembly GCA_947650365.1 of Chamaelirium japonicum. Taxonomy (NCBI): domain Eukaryota; kingdom Viridiplantae; phylum Streptophyta; class Magnoliopsida; order Liliales; family Melanthiaceae; genus Chamaelirium; species Chamaelirium japonicum. The sequence goes on from CANTAL010000040.1 coordinate 1,654,241, forward strand.
TCATTCGTATGATACATTCTAATTCATTCGAACGATCCATTCTAATTCATTCGTACGATCCATTCTAATTCATTCGTACGATCCATTCTAATTCATTCGCAGGATCAAGTCTAATTCATTCGAACGATCCATTCTAATTCATTCGTACGATCCATTCTAATTCATTCGCTCGATCCATTCTAATTAATTCGCGCGATCCATTCTAATTCATTCGTACGATCCATTCTAATTCATTCGTACGATCCTTTCTAATTCATTCGTACGATCCATTCTAATTCGTTCGTACGATCCATTCTAATTCTTTCGTACGATCCATTCTAATTCATTTGTATGATCCATTCTAATTCATTCGTACGATCTATTCTAATTTATTCATACGATCCATTCTAATTCATTCGTACGATCCATTCTAATTCATTCGTACGAATGAATTAGAATGGATCGTACGAATAAATTAGAATGGATACATTCGTGTGAATGAATTAGAATGGATCGTACAAATGAATTAGAATGGATCGTGCGAATGACTTAGAATGGATACATTCGTACGAATGAATTAGATTGGATCATACGAATGAATTAGAATAGATTGTACGAATGAATTCGAATGGATCGTTCAAATAAAATAGAATGGATTGTACGATTGAATTAGAATGGATCATACGAATGAATTAGAATGGATTGTGTGAATGAATTAGAATGGATCGTACGAATGAATTAGAATGGATACATTCGTACGAATAAATTAGAATGGATCATTCGAATGAATTAGAATGGATCATGCGAGTGAATTAGAATGGATCGTACGAATGAATTAGAATGGATCGTACGAATAAATTAGAATGGATCGTTCGAATAAATTAGAATAGATTGTTCGAATGAATTAGAATGGATCGTACGAATGAATTAGAATGGATCGTGCGAATGAATTAGAATGGATCGTACGAATGAATTAGAATGGATCGTATGAATGAATTCGAGTGGATCATACGAATGAATTAGATTGGATCGTACGAATGTATTAGAATGGATTGTACGAATGAATTAGAATGGATCGTATGAATGAATTAGAATGGATTGTACGAATGAATTAGAATGGATCGTATGAATGAATTAGAATGGATCGTACGAATAAATTAGAATGGATCGTGAATGAATTTGAATGGATCGTACGAATGAATTATAATGGATCGTGCGAATGAATTAGAGTGGATCGTACGAATGAATTAGAATCGATCGTATGAATGAATTAGAGTGGATCATACAAATGGATTAGAATGGATCGTACGAATAAATTAGAAAGGATCATACGAATGAATTAGAATGGATCGTTCGATTGAATTAGAATGGATCGTGCGAATGAATTAGAATGGATCGTATGAATGAATTAGAATGGATCGTACGAATGAATTAGAATGGGTCCTACGAATGAATTAGAATGAATCGTATCAATTAATTAGAATGGATCGTGAATGAATTAGAATGGATCGTTCGAATGAATTAGAATGGATCGTACGAATGAATTAGAATGGATCGTGCGATTGAATTAGAATAGATCATACGAATGAATTAGAATGGATCGCGTGAATGAATTAGAATGGATCGTACGAATGAATTAGAATGGATACATTCGTGCGAATGAATTAGAATAGATCATATGAATGAATTAGAATGGATCGTGCGAATGAATTAGAATGGATCGTGCGAATGCCTTAGAATACGATCGTACGAATGAATTAGAATGGATCGTATGAATGAATTAGAATGGATCGTGCGAATGAATTAGAATGGATACATTCGTGCGAATGAATTAGAATGGATCGTACGAATGAATTAGAATGGATCGTACGAATGAATTAGAATGGATCATACGAATGAATTAGAGTAGATACATTCGTGCGAATGAATTAGAATGGATCGTACGAATGAATTAGAATGGATCGTTCGAATGAATTAGAATAGATCGTACGAATGATTTAGAATGGATCGTACGAATGAATTAGAATGGATCATACGAATGAATTAGAATGGATACATTCGTGCGAATGAATTAGAATGGATCGTTCGAATGAATTAGAATGGAATGTGCGAATGAATTAGAATGGATCGCACGAATGAATTAGAATGGATCGTTCAAATGAATTTGAATGGATCGTTCGATTGAATTAGAATTGATCGTACGAATGAATTAGAATGGAATGTACAAATGAATTTGAATGGATCGTACGAATGAATTAGAATGGATCGTACGAATAAATTAGAATGGATCGTTCGAATGAATTAGAATGGATACATTCGTGCAAATGAATTAGATTGATTCGTGAGAATAATTTAGAATGGATCGTACGACTGAATTAGAATAGATCGTTCGAATAAATTAGTATGGATCGTACGAATGAATTAGAATGGATCGTGCGATTGAATGAGAATGGATCATACGAATGAATTAGAATATATCGTGTGAATGAATTAGAATAGATCTTATGAATGAATTAGAATGGATACATTCGTACAAATGAATTAGAATGGATCGTTCGAATGAATTATAATGGATCGTGCGAGTGAATTAGAATAGATCGTACGAATGAATAAGAATAGATCATACGAATGAATTAGAGTGGATCGTACAAATGAATTAGAATGGATCATCCGAGTCAATTAGAATGGATCGTACGAATGAACTTGAACGGATCGTATCAATGAATTAGAATGGATCGTCTGAATGAATTAGAATGAATCATACGGATGAATTAGAATGGATCGTACGAATGTATTAGAATGGATCGTATGAATGAATTAGAAAGAATCATACGAATGAATTAGAATGGATCGTACGAATAAATTAGAATGGATTGTGCGAATGAATTATATTGGATCGTGCGAATGAATTAAAATGGATCATACGAATGAATTAGAATAGATCGTACGAATGAATTAGAATGGATCGTGCGAATGAATTAGAATGGATCGTACGAATGAATTAGAACAGATCGTGCGAATGAATTAGAATGGATCATACGAAAGAATTAGAATGGTTCGGGCGATTGAATTAGAATGGATCATACGAATGAATTAGAATGGATCGTGTGAATGAATTAGAATGGATCGTACGAATGAATTAGAGTAGACACATTCGTACGAATGAATTCGAATGGATAGTTGAATGAATTAGAATGGATCGTGCGAGTGAATTAGAATGGATGGTACGAATGAATTAGAATAGATCGTACGAATAAATTAGAATGGATCGTGCGAATGAATTAGAATGGATCATGCGAATGCATTAGAATGGATCGTACGAATAAATTAGAATGGACCATGCGAATGAATTAGAATGGATACGTTCGTGCTAATGAATTAGATTGATTCATGAGAATGATTTAGAATGGATCGTACGAATGAATTAGAATGGATCGTACGAATGCATTAGAATGGATCGTAATGAATTAGAATGGATACATTCATGCGAATGAATTAGAATGGATCATACGAATGAATTAGAATATATCGTGCGAATGAATTAGAATGGATCTTACGAATGAATTAGAATGGATCGTTCGAATGAATTAGCATGGATCGTATGAAAGAATTAGAATAGATACATTCGTGCAAATGAACTAGAATGGATCATACGAATGAATTAAAATAGATCGTACAAATGAATTATAATGGATCGTACGAATGATTTAGAATGGATCATTCGAATGAATTAGAATGGATCGTACAAATGAATTAGAATGGATCGTGTGAATGAATTAGAATGGATCGTACGAATGAATTAGAATGGATCGTACGAATGAATTAGAATGGATCGTACAAATGAATTAGAATGGATCGTGTGAATGAATTAGAATGGATCGTACGAATGAATTAGAATGGATCGTACGAATGAATTAGACTGGATCATACGAATGAATTAGAATGGATCGTACGATCGTACGAATGAATTAGAATGGATCATACGAATGAAATAGAATGGATCGTTCGAATGAATTAGAATGGATCATTTGAATGAATTAGAATGAATCATACGAATAAATTAGAATGGATCGTATGAATGAATTAGGATGGATCGTACGGATAAGCTAGAATGGATCGTACGAATGAATTAGAATGGATCGTGCGAGTGAATTAGAATGGATTGTACGAATGAATTAGAATGCATACATCCATGCAAATTAATTTGAATGGATCATACGAAATAATTAGAATGGATCGTGCGAATGAATTACAATGGATCGTGCGAATGAATTAGAATGGATCGTACGAATGAATTAGAATGGATACATTCGTGCGAATGAATTAGAATGGATCGTACGAATAAAATAGAATGGATTAGAATGGATCGTGCGATTGAATTAGAATGGATCGTGCGAATGAATTAGAATGGATACATCCATGCGAATGAATTAGAATGGGTCGAACGAATGAATTAGAATAGATCGTGCGAATGAATTAGAATAGATCGTGCGAACGAATTAGAATGGATCTTACGAATGAATTAGAATGGATAGTACGAATGAACTAGAATAGATCGTACAAATGAATTAGACTGGATCTTCCGAGTGAATTAGAATGGATCGTATGAATGAATTAGAATGGATACATTCGTGCGAATGAATTAGAATGGATCGTACGAATGAATAAGAATGGATCGTACGAATGAATTAGAATGGATCGTATGAATGAATTAGAATGGATCTAGTGAATGAATTAGAATGGATCGTGCGAATTAATTACAATGGATCATATGAATGAATTAGAATGGATCGTGTGAATAAATTGGAATGGATCGTACGAATGAATTAGAATGGATACATTCGTGCGAATGAATTAGAATGGATCGTACGAATGAATTAGAATGGATACATTCGTGCGAATGAATTAGAATGGATCTTACGAATGAATTAGAATGGATAGTACGAATGAATTAGAATAGATCGTCCAAATGAATTAGAATGGATCGTCCGAGTGATTTAGAATGGATCGTGCGAATGAATTAGAATGGATATATTCCTACGAATGAATTAGAATGGATCGTGCGAATTAATTACAATGGATCATATGAATGAATTAGAATGGATCGTGTGAATGAATTAGAATGGATCGTACGAATGAATTAGAATTGATACATTCATGCGAATGAATTAGAATGGATACATTCGTGCGAATGAATTACAATGGATCTTACGAATGAATTAGAATAGATAGTACGAGTGAATTAGAATAGATCGTACGAATGAATTAGAATGGATCGTACGAATGAATTAGAATGGATCGTGCGAATGAATTAGAATGGATATATTCCTGCGAATGAATTAGAATGGATCATAAGAATGCATTAGAATGGATATATTCCTGTGAATGAATTAGAATGGATCATAAGAATGCATTAGAATGGATATATTCCTGCGAATGAATTAGAATGGATCGTAAGAATGCATTATAATGGATCCTTCGAATGAATTAGAATGGATCGTGCGAATGAATTAGAATGGATCGTGCGAATGAATTAGAATGGATCGTGTGAATAAATTAGAATGGATCGTACGAATTAATAAGAATGGATCATTCGAATGAATTAGAATGGATCCTGCGAATGAATTAGAATGGATACATTCGTGCGAATGAATTAGAATGGATCGTACGAATAAATTAGAATGGATCTTATGAATGAATTAGAATGGATCATACGAAAGAATTAGAATGGATCGTACGAATGCATTAGAATGGATCGTGCGAATGAATTAGAATGGATCGTTCGAATGAATTAGAATGGATCGTGCGAATGAATTAGAATGGATACATTCGTGCGAATGAATTAGAATGGATCGTACGAATGAATTAGAATGGATCGTACGAATGAATTAGAATGAATCGTATGAATAAATTAGCGTGGATCATGCGAATGAATTAGAATGGATCATGCGAATGAATTAGAATGGATTGGTTCGTTCGAATGAATTAGAATGGAACATCCGAGTGAATTAGAATCGATCATACGAATGAATTAGAATGGATACATTCGTGCGAATGATTCAGGTGAATGAATTAGAATGGATCGTACGAATGAATTAGAATGGATCGTACGAATGAATTAGAATGGATCATACGAATAAATTAGAATGGATCATGTGAATGAATTAGAATGGATCGTGCGAATGAATTAGAATGGATCGTGCGATTGAATTAGAATGGATCATACGAATGAATTAGAGTGGATACATTCGTGCGAATGAATTAGAATGGATCGTACGAATGAATTAGAATGGATCGTGCGAATGAATTAGAATGGATCGTACGAATGAATTAGAATGGATCGTACGAATGAATAAGAATGGATCGTATGAATGAATTAGAATGGATCATGCAAATGAATTAGAATGGATTGTACGAATGAATTAGAATGGATCGTTCGAATGAATTAGAATGGATTGTATGAATGAATTAGAATGGATACATTCATGCGAATGAATTAGAATGGATCGTACGAATGAATTAGAATGGATCGTACGAATGAATTAGAATTGATCGTACGAATGAATTAGAATGGATCAGGAATGAATTAGAATGGATCGAGCGAATGAAATAGAATCGATCGTACGAATGAATTAGAATGGATCGTTCGAATGAATTAGAATGGATCGTTCGAATGAATTAGAATGGATCGTACGAATGAATTAGAATGGATCGTGCGAATGAATTAGAATGGATACATTCGTGCTAATCAATTAGAATGGATCGTACGAATGAATTAGAATGGATCGTTCGAATGAATTAGAATGGATCGAACGAATGAATTAGAATGGATCGTATGAATGAATTAGAATAGATCGTGCGAATGAATTAGATTGGATTGTAAGAATGAATTAGAATGGATCATTCGAATGAATTAGAATGGATTGTTCGAATGAATTAGAATGGATCGTACGAATGAATTAGAATGGATCGTACGAATGAATTAGAATGGATCGTACGAATGAATTAGAATGGATCGTTCGAATGAATTAGAATGGATCGTACGAATGAATTAGAATTGAATGTGCGAATAAATTAGAATGGATCGTACGAATGAATTAGAATGGATCGTTCGAATGAATTAGAATGGATTGTTCGAATGAATTAGAATGGATCGTATGAATGAATTAGAATGGATCATACGAATGAATTAGAATGGATACATTCGTGCGAATGAATTAGAATGGATCTTACGAATGAATTAGAATAGATCGTATGAATGAATTAGAATAGATTGTGCGATTGAATTAGAATGGATCGTACGAATGAATTAGAATGGATCATGAATGAATTAGAATAGATCGAGCGAATGAATTAGAATGGATCGTTCGAATGAATTAGAATGGATACATTTGCGCGAATGAATTAGAATGGATCGTACAAATGAATTAGAATGGATTGTGCGAATGAATTAGAATGGATACATTCGTACGAATGATCTAGAATGGATCGTATGAATGAATTAGAATGGATCGTACGAATGAATTAGAATGGACATATACGTGCGAATGAATTAGAATGGATCTTACGAATGAATTAGAATGGATCATATGAATGAATTAGAATAGATCGTACGAATGAATTAGAATGGATCGTACGAATGAATTAGAATGGATCTTATGAATGAATTAGAATAGATCGTGTGAATGAATTAGAATGAATCGTCTGAATGAATTAGAATGAATCATACGAATGAATTAGAATGGATCGTATGAATGAATTAGAATGGATCGTGCGAATGAATTAGAATGGATCTTACGAATGAATTGGAATGGATCGTACGAATGAATTAGAATAGATCGTACGAATGAATTAGAATTGATCGTATGAATGAATTAGAATGGATCATACGAATGAATTAGACTGGATCGTACGAATGATTTAGAATGGATCGTACGAATGAATTAGAAAGGATCATACGAATGAATTAGAATGGATCGTATGAATGAATTAGAATGGATCGTTTGAATGAATTAGAATGGATCTTTTGAATGAATTAGAATGGATCATACGAATGAATTAGAATGGAATGTGCGAATGAATTTGAATGGATCGTGCGAATGCATTAGAATGGATCGTACGAATTAATTAGAATGGATCGTGCGAATGAATTAGAATGGATACATTCGTGCGAATGAATTAGATTGATTTGTGAGAATAATTTAGAATGGATCGTACGAATGAGTTAGAATGGATCGTCCGAATGCATTAGAATGGATCATACGAATGAATTAGAATGGATGGTGCGAATGAATTAGAATGGATCGTGTGAATGAATTAGAATGGATCGTATGAATGAATTAGAATGGATCGTTCGAATGAATTAGAATGGATACATTTGTGCAAATGAATTAGAATGGATCGTACGAATGAATTAGAATGGATCGTACGAATGAATTAGAATAGATCGTGCGAATGAATTAGAATGGATCGTCTGAATGAATTAGAATGAATCATACAAATGAATTAGAATGGATCATATGAATGAATTAGAATGGATCGTGCGAATGAATTAGAATGGATACATTCGTGCGTATGAATTAGATTGATTCGTGACAATGATTTACAATGGATCGTATGTACGATCCATTCTAATTCATTCGCATGGATGTATCTATTCTAATTTATTCGTACGATCCATTCTAATTCATTTGTACTATCCATTCTAGTTCATTCGCACGAATGTATCCTTTCTAATTCATTCGTATGATCCATTCTAATTCAATCGCATGATCCATTCTAATTCATTCGTATGATCCATTCTAATTCATTCGTACGATCCATTCTAATTCATTCGTACGATCCATTCTGATTCATTTGTACGATCCATTCTAATTCCTTCGCACGAATGTATCCATTCTAATTCATTCGTACGATCCATTCTAATTCATTCGCACGAATGTATCCATTCTAATATATTTGTACGATCTATTCTAATTCATTCGCATGATCCATTCTTATTCATTCGTACAAATGTATCCATTCTAATTCATTCGTACGATCCATTCTAATTCATTTGCACGATCCATTCTAATTCATTCGCATGATCTATTCTAATTCATTCGCACGATCCATTCTAATTCATTATTATGATCCGTTCTAATTCATTCACACATGCCATTCTAATTCATTCGTACGATCCATTCTAATTCATTCGCACGATCCATTCTAATTCATTCGTACAATCCATTCTAATTCATTCACACGAATGTATCCATTCTAATTCATTCGCGTGATCCATTCTAATTAATTCGTATGATCCATTCAAATTCATTTGCATGGATGTATCCATTCTAATTCATTTGTACAATCCATTCTATTTCATTCGTACGATCCATTCTAATTCATTCGTACGAATGAATTAGAATGGATACATTCGTGCGAATGAATTAGAATGGATCGTACGAATGAATTAGAATGCATCGTTCGAATGAATTAGAATAGATACAATCTTGCGAAGATTTAGAATGGATCGTACGAATGTATTAGAATGAATCGTACGAATGAATTATAATGAATCGTATGAATGAATTAGAATGGATCGTCTGAATGAATTATAATGAATCATACGAATGAATTAAAATGGATCGTATGAATGAATTAGAATGGATCGTGAATGAATTAGAACGGATCGAGCGTATGAATTAGAATGGATCGTACGAGTGAATTAGAATGGATCGTACGAATGAACTTGAATGGATACATTCGTGCAAATGAATTAGAATGGATCATACGAATGAATTAAAATAGATCGTGCGAATGAATTAGAATGGATCTTACGAATGAATTATAATGGATAGTACGAATGAATTAGAATAGATCGTACAAATGAATTAGAATGGATCATATGAATGAATTAGAATGGATCGTCTGAATGAATTAGAATAAATCATACGAATGAATTAGAATGGATCGTATGAATGAATTAGATGGATCGTGCGAATGAATTAGAATGGATACATTCGTGCGAATAAATTAGAATAGATCGTACGAATGAATTATAATGGATCGTTCGAATGAATTAGAATGGATCGTACGAATGAATTAGAATGGATCGTTCGAATGAATTAGAATGGATTGTTCAAATGAATTAGAATGGATCGTATGAATGAATTAGAATAGATCGTGCGAATGGATTAGAATGGATCGTCTGAATGAATTAGAATGAATCATACGAATGAATTATAATGGATCGTACGAATGAATTAGAATGGATCTTTCGAATGAATTAGAATGGATCGTGCAAATGAATTAGAATGGATCTTACTAATGAATTGGAATGGATAGTACGAATGAATTAGAATAGATCGTACGAATGAATCGTCCGAGTGAATTTGAATGGATCGTATGAATGAATTAGAATGGATACATTCGTACGAATGAATTAGAATGGATCGTATGAATGAATAAGAATGGATCGTACGAATAAATTAGAATGGATCTTACGAATGAATTAGAATGGATTGTATGAATGAATTAGAATGGATCGTCTGAATGAATTAGAATGAATCATACAAATGAATTAGAATGGATCGTATGAATGAATTAGAATGGATCGTGCGAATGAATTAGACTGGATCGTACGAATGAATTAGAATGGATCATCCGAGTGAATTAGAATGGATCGTACGAATGAACTTGAATAAATACATTCGTGCGACTGAATTAGAATAGATCGTATGAATGAATTAGAATGGATCTTGCGAATGAATTAGAATGGATACATTCGTGCGAATGAATTAGAATGGATCGTACGAATGAATTAGAATGGATCGTGCGAGTGAATTAGAATGGATCGTACGAATGAATTAGAATGGATCGTATGAATGAATTAGAATGGATACATTCGTACGAATGAATTAGAATGGATCGTGCAAATGAATTAGAATGGATCATACGAATGAATTAGAATGGATCGTACGAATAAGTTAGAATGGATCATACGAATGAATTAGAATAGATCGTATGAATGAATTAGAATGGATCATACGAATAAATTAGAATGGATTCATTCATGTGAATGAATTAGACTGGATTGTACGAATGAATTAGAATGGATCGTCCGAATGAATTAGAATGGATCGTACGAATAAATTAGAATGGATCGTGCGAATGAATTACATTGGATCGTACGAATGAATTAGAATGGATCGTACGAATGAATTAGATTGGATCGTGCGAATGAATTAGAATGGATCGTACGGATGAATTAGAATGGATACATTCATATGAATAAATTAGGATGGATCGTATGAATGAATTAGAATGGATCGAACGAATGTATTAGAATGGATACATTCGTGTGAATGAATTAGACTGGATCTTATGAATGAATTAGAATGGATAGTACGAATGGATTAGAATAGATAGTACGAATAAATTAGAATGGATCGTCCAAGTGAATTAGAATGGATCGTACGAATAAATTAGAATGGATACATTCGTACGAATGAATTAATATGGATCGTACGAATGAATAAGAATGGATCGTACGAATGAATTGGAATGGATCGTACGAATGAATTAGAATGGATCGTATGAATGAATTAGAGTGGATCATACGAATGAATTAGAATATATCGTGCGAATGAACTAGAATGGATCGTCTGATTGATTTAGAATAAATTATACGAATGAATTAGAAAGGATCGTATGAATGAATTAGAATGGATCGTGCGAATGAATTAGAATGAATCGTACGAATGAATTAGAATGGATCGTACGAATGAATTAGAATGGATCGTACGAATGAATTAGACTAGATCAATTAGAATGGATCGTACGAATGAATTAGAATGGATACATTCGTGCGAATGAATTAGAATGGATCGTACGAATGAATAAGAATGGATCGTACGAATAAATTAGAATGGATCGTATGAATAAATTAGAATGGATCGTACGAATGAATTAGAATGGATCATGTGAATGAATTAGAATGGATCGTGCGAATTAATTATAATGGATCATATAAATGAATTAGAATGAATCATACGAATGAATTAGAATGGATCGTATGAATGAATTAGAATGGATCGTGCGAATGAATTAGAATGGATCGTACGAATGAATTAGAATGGATCGTACGAATAAATTAGAATCAATACATTCGAGTGAATGAATTAGAGTGGATCATACGAATGAATTAGAATGGATCGTACGAATGAATTAGAACGGATCATATGAATGAGCTAGAATAGATCGTACGAATGAATTAGAATGGATCATACGAATAAATTAGAATGGATACATTCGTGTGAATGAATTAGAATGGATCGAACGAATGAATTAGAATGGATCGTACAAATGAATTAGAATAGATCGTGCGAATGAATTACATTGGATCATGTCAATGAATTAGAATGGATCGTACGAATGAATTAGAATGGATACATTCGTGCGAATGAATTAGTATGAGTCATACGAATGAATTAGAATGGATCGTACGAATGAATTAGAATGGATCCATTCGTGCGAATGAATTAGAATGGATCATACGAATGAATTAGAATGGATCGTGTAAATGAATTAGAATGGATCGTGCGAGTGAATTAGAATAGATTGTACGAATGAATAAGAATAGATCGTACGAATGAATTAGAATGGATCGTGCGAATGAATTCGAATAGATCATACGAATGCATTAGAATACGATCCATTCTATTTCATTCGTACGATCCATTCTAATTTATTCATATGATCCATTCTAATTCATTCGTACGATCCATTCTAATTCATTCGCACAATCCATTCTAATTCATTCGCACGAATGTATCCATTCAAGTTCATTCGTACGATCCATTCTAATTCACTCGGACATTCCATTCTAATTCATTCGTACGATCCATTCTAATTCATTCGAGCGATCAATTCTAATTCATTCGAACGATCCATTCTAATTCATTCGAACGATCCATTCTAATTCATTCGTACGATCTATTCTAATTCATTCGCACATTCCATTCTAATTCATTCGTACGATCCATTCTAATTCATTCGAACGATCCATTCTAATTTCCAACGATCCATTCTAATTCATTCGTACGATCCATTCTAATTCATTCTCATATTCCATTCTAATTCATTCGAACGATCTATTCTAATTCATTCGAACGATCCATTCTAATTCATTCGTACGATCCATTCTAATTCATTCGCACGAATGTATCCATTCAAATTCATTCGCACGATCCATTCTAATTCATTTGAACGATCCATTCTAATTCTGTCGCACGAATGTATCCATTCAAGTTCATTCGTACGATCCATTCTAATTCACTTATACGATCCATTCTAATTCATTCGCTCGATACATTCTAGTTCATTCACGATCCATTCTAATTCATTCATACGATCCATTCTAATTCTTTCGTATGATTCATTCTAATTCATTCAGATGATCCATTCTAATTCATTCATACGATCCATTCTAATTCATTCGTACGTTTTATTCTAAATCATTCTAATTCATTCACATGATCCATTCTAATTCATTCGTACGATCCATTCTAATTCATTCGCATAATCCATTCTAATTCATTCGTACGATCTATTCTAATTCAGTCGCACGAATGTATCCATTCAAGTTCATTCGTACGATCCATTCTAATGCATTCGCATGATCCATTCTAATTCATTCATACTATCCATTATATTTTATTCGTACGATCCATTCTAATTCATTCGTACGAATGAATGAGAATGGATACAATCATGCGAATGAATTAGAATGGATCGTACGAATGAATTAGAATGGATCGTATGAATGAATTAGAATGGATCGTACGAATGAATTAGAATGGATCGTATGAATGAATTAGAATGGATCGTCTGTATGAATTAGAATGAATCATACGAATGAATTAGAATGGATCGTATGAATGAATTAGAATGGATCAAGAATGAATTAGAATGGATCGAGCGAATGAATTAGAATGGATCGTACGAGTGAATTAGAATGGATCATATGAATGAACTTGAATGGATACATTCGTGCGACTGAATTAGAATGGATCGTTCGAATGAATTAGAATGGATCGTGCGAATGAATTATTAGAATGGATACATTCGTACGAATGAATTAGAATGGGTTTTATAAATGAATTAGAATGGATCGTACGAATTAATTAGAATGGATCGTACGAATGAATTAGAATAGATCATGCGAATGAATTAGAATGGATCGTCTGAATGAATTAGACAGAATCATACGAATGAATTAGAATGGATCGTATGAATGAATTAGAATGGATCGTGCGAATGAATTAGAATGGATCTTACAAATGAATTCGAATGGATCGTATGAATGAATTAGAATGGGTTGAACGAATGAATTAGAAAGGATCGTGCGAATGAATTAGAATAGATCGTGTGAATGAATTAGAATGGATCGTACGAATGAACTAGAATGGATCGTACGTATGCATTAGAATTGATCGTACGAATGAATTAGAATGGATACATTTGTGCGAATGAATGAGAATAGATTTTATGAATGAATTAGAATGGATTGTATGAATGAATTAGAATGGATCGAACGAATGAATTAGAATGGATCATACGAATGAATTAGAATGGATCGTACGAATGAATTAGAATGGATCGTGCGAATGAATTAGAATGGATCGTACGAATGAATTAGAATGGATCATACGAATGAATTAGAATGAATCGTGCGAATGCATTAGAATGGATCGTACGAATGAATTAGAATGGATCGTGCTAATGAATTAGAATGGAAACATTCGTGCGAATGAATTAGATTGATTCGTGAGAATGATTTATAATGGATCGTACGAATGAATTAGAATGGATCGTACGAATGAAGTAGACTGGATCGTACGAATGAATTAGAATGGATCGTCCTAGTGAATTAGAATGGATCGTACGAATGAACATGAATGGATACATTCGTGCGAATGAATTAGAATAGATCGTACGAATGAATTAGAATAGACCGTACGAATGAATTAGAATGGAATGTGTGAATGAATTAGAATGGATCGTACGAATGAATTAGAATGGATCGTACGAATGAATTAGAATGGATCGTACGAATAAATTTGAATGGATCGTACGAATGAATTAGAATAGATACATTCGTGCGATTGAATTTGTACGATCCCTTCTAATTCATTCGTACGATCCATTCTAATTCATTCGCATGATCCATTCTAACTTATTCATACGATCCATTCTAATTCATTCGTACGAAAAAATTAGAATGGATGTATGAACGAATTAGAATAGATACATTCGTGCGATTGAATTTGTACGATCCCTTCTAATTCATTTGTACGATCCATTCTAATTCATTCGCACGATCCATTCTAATTTATTCGTACGATCCATTCTAATTCATTCGCATGATCCATTCAAATTCATTCGCACGCTCTATTCAAATTCATTCGCACGATCCATTCTAATTCATTCGCACGATCCATTCTAATTCATTCGTACGATCCATTCTAATTCATTTGTATGATCCATTCTAATTCATTTGTACAATCCATTCTAATTCATTCATACGATCCATTCTAATTCATTCTTACGAATGTATCCATTCTAATTTATTCGTACGATCCATTCTAATTCATTCGCACAATCCATTCTAATTCATTCATACGATCCATTCTAATTCATTCGTAGGATTCATTCTAATTCATTCAGACGATTTATTCTAATTCATTCGTACGATCCATTCTAATTCATTCGTACGATCCATTCTAATTCATTCGTACGATCCATTCTAATTCATTCGCATGATTGTATTCATTCTTATTCTTTCGTACGATCCAATGTAATTTATTCGCACGATCCATTCTAATTCATTCGTACGGTCCATTCATTCTAATTCATTCGTTCGATCCATTCTAATTCATTCATACGATCCATTCTAACTCATTCGTAAAATCTATTCTCATTCATTCGCACAAATGTATCAATTCTAATTCATTCGTACGATCCATTCTAATGCATTCATACGATCCATTCTAATTCATTCATACATTCCATTCTAATTCATTTGTACGATCCATTCTAATTCATTTGAACGATCCATTCTAATTCATTCGCACGATCCATTCTAATTCATTCGAACGATCGATTCTAATTCATTCGTACGATCCATTCTAATTCATTCGCACGAATGTATCCATTCTAATTCATTCGTACGAATGAATTAGAATGGATCGTACGAATGAAATAGAAAGGACCCATTCTAATTAATTCGTACGATCCATTCTAATTTATTAGCACGAATATATCCATTCTAATTAATTCGTACGATCCATTCTAATTCATTCATATGATCCATTCCAAATCATTCGCACGAATGTATCCATTCTAATTCATTTGTACGATCCATTCTAATTCATTCATACGATTCATTCTAATTCATTCGTACAATCCATTCTAATTCTTTCGTACAATCCATTATAATTCTGTCGCACGAATGTATCCATTCAAGTTCATTCGTACGATGCATTCTAATTCACTTGTACGATCCATTCTAATTCATTCGCTCGATACATTCTAGTTCATTCACGATCCATTCTAATTCATTCATACGATCCATTCTAATTCATTCGTATGATTCATTCTAATTCATTCAGATAATCCATTCTAATTCATTCATACGATCCATTCTAATTCATTCGTACGTTTTATTCTAAATCATTGTAATTCATTCACATGATCCATTCTAATTCATTCGTACGATCCATTCTAATTCATTCGCACAATCCATTCTAATTCATTCGTACGATCTATTCTAATTCAGTCGCACGAATGTATCCATTCAAGTTCATTCGTACGATCCATTCTAATGCATTCGCATGATCCATTCTAATTCATTCGTACAATCCATTCTATTTTATTCGTACGATCCATTCTAATTCATTCGTACGAATGAATTAGAATGGATACAATCATGCGAATGAATTAGAATGGATCGTACGAATGAATTAGAATGGATCGTATGAATGAATTAGAATGGATCGTACGAATGAATTAGAATAGATCGTATGAATGAATTAGAATGGATCGTCTGTATGAAGTAGAATGAATCATACGAATGAATTAGAATGGATAGTATGAATGAATTAGAATGGATCAAGAATGAATTAGAATGGATCGAGCGAATGAATTAGAATGGATCGTACGAGTGAATTAGAATGGATCGTATGAATAAACATGAATGGATACATTCGTGCGACTGAATTAGAATGGATCGTGCGAATGAATTATTAGAATGGATACATTTGTGCGAATGAATTAGAATTGGTTTTATAAATGAATTAGAATGGATCGTACGAATTAATTAGAATGGATCGTATGAATGAATTAGAATTGATCGTCTAAATGAATTAGAATGAATCATACGAATGAATTAGAATGGATCGTATGAATGAATTAGAATGGATCGTGCGAATGAATTAGAATGGATCTTACAAATGAATTAGAATGGATCGTATGAATGAATTAGAATGGGTCGAACGAATGAATTAGAAAGGATCGTGCGAATGAATTAGAATGGATCGTGTGAATGAATTAGAATGGATCGTACGAATGAACTAGAATGGATCGTACGTATGCATTAGAATTGATCGTACGAATGAATTAGAATGGATACATTTGTGCGAATGAATGAGAATAGATTTTACGAATGAATTAGAATGGATTGTATGAATGAATTAGAATGGATCGAATGAATGAATTAGAATGGATCATACGAATGAATTAGAATGGATCGTACGAATGAATTAGAATGGATCGTGCGAATGAATTAGAATGGATCATACGAATGAATTAGAATGAATCGTGCGAATGCATTAGAATGGATCGTACGAATGAATTAGAATGGATCGTGCTAATGAATTAGAATGGAAACATTCGTGCGAATGAATTAGATTGATTCGTGAGAATGATTTAGAATGGATCGTACGAATGAATTAGAATGGATCGTACGAATGAATTAGACTGGATCGTACGAATGAATTAGAATGGAT
This sequence comes from Chamaelirium japonicum, assembly GCA_947650365.1. Classification (NCBI taxonomy): domain Eukaryota; kingdom Viridiplantae; phylum Streptophyta; class Magnoliopsida; order Liliales; family Melanthiaceae; genus Chamaelirium; species Chamaelirium japonicum. Next base: position 1,672,267 of record CANTAL010000040.1, read on the forward strand.
CGTCCTAGTGAATTAGAATGGATCGTACGAATTAACATGAATGGATACATTCGTGCGAATGAATTAGAATAGATCGTACGAATGAATTAGAATAGATCGTACGAATGAATTAGAATGGAATGTGTGAAAGAATTAGAATGGATCGTACGAATGAATTAGAATGGATCGTACGAATGAATTAGAATGGATTGTACGAATAAATTAGAATGGATCGTACGAATGAATTAGAATAGATACATTCGTGCGATTGAATTTGTACGATCCCTTCTAATTCATTCGTACTATCCATTCTAATTCATTCGCATGATCCATTCTAATTTATTCGTACGATCCATTCTAATTCATTCGTACGAAAAAATTAGAATGGATGTACGAACGAATTAGAATAGATACATTCGTGCGATTGAATTTGTACGATCCCTTCTAATTCATTCGTACGATCCATTCTAATTCATTCGCACGATCCATTCTAATTTATTCGTACGATCCATTCTAATTCATTCGCATGATCCATTCTAATTCATTCGCACGATCCATTCTAATTCATTCGTACGATCCATTCTAATTCATTTGTATGATCCATTCTAATTCATTTGTACAATCCATTCAAATTCATTCATACGATCCATTCTAATTCATTCGTACGAATGTATCCATTCTAATTTATTCGTACGATCTATTCTAATTCATTCGCACAATCCATTCTAATTCATTCATACGATCCATTCTAATTCATTCGTAGGATTCATTCTAATTCATTCAGACGATCCATTCTAATTCATTCGTACGATCCATTCTAATTCATTCGTACGATCCATTCTAATTCATTCGCATGATTGTATTTATTCTTATTCTTTCGTACGATCCAATGTAATTTATTCGCACGATCCATTCTAATTCATTCGTACGGTCCATTCATTCTAATTCATTCGTTCGATCCATTCTAATTCATTCATACGATCCATTCTAACTCATTCGTAAAATCTATTCTCATTCATTCGCACAAATGTATACATTCTAATTCATTCGTACGATCCATTCTAATGCATTCATACGATCCATTCTAATTCATTCATACATTCCATTCTAATTCATTTGTACGATCCATTCTAATTCATTTGAACGATCCATTCTAATTCATTCGCACGATCCATTCTAATTCATTCGAACGATCGATTCTAATTCATTCGTACGATCCATTCTAATTCATTCGCACGAATGTATCCATTCTAATTCATTCGTACGAATGAAATAGAATGGATTCGTACGATCCATTCTAATTTATTAGCACGAATATATCCATTCTAATTAATTCGTACGATCCATTCTAATTCATTCATATGATCCATTCCAAATCATTCGCACGAATGTATCCATTCTAATTTATTCGTACGATCTATTCTAATTCATTCGCACAATCCATTCTAATTCATTCATACGATCCATTCTAATTCATTCGTAGGATTCATTCTAATTCATTCAGACGATCCATTCTAATTCATTCGTACGATCCATTCTAATTCATTCGCATGATTGTATTCATTCTTATTCTTTCGTACGATCCAATGTAATTTATTCGCACGATCCATTCTAATTCATTCGTACGGTCCATTCATTCTAATTCATTCGTTCGATCCATTCTAATTCATTCATACGATCCATTCTAACTCATTCGTAAAATCTATTCTCATTCATTCGCACAAATGTATACATTCTAATTCATTCGTACGATCCATTCTAATGCATTCATATGATCCATTCTAATTCATTCATACATTCCATTCTAATTCATTTGTACGATCCATTCTAATTCATTTGAACGATCAATTCTAATTCATTCGCACGATCCATTCTAATTCATTCGAACGATCGATTCTAATTCATTCGTACGATCCATTCTAATTCATTCGCACGAATGTATCCATTCTAATTCATTCGTACGAATGAATTAGAATGGATCCGTACGATCCATTCTAATTTATTAGCACGAATATATCCATTCTAATTAATTCGTATGATCCATTCTAATTCATTCATATGATCCAATCCAAATCATTCGCACGAATGTATCCATTCTAATTCATTTGTACGATCCATTGTAATTCATTCATACGATCCATTCTAATTCATTCGTACAATCCATTCTAATTCTTTCGTACAATCCATTCTAATTCATTCGCACGAATGTATCCATTCTAATTCATTTGTATGATCCATTCTAATTCATTCGCACGATCCATTCGAATTCATTTGTACGATCCATTCAAATTCATTCATACGATCCATTCTAATTCATTCGCAAGAATGTATCCATTCTAATTCATTCGTATGATCCATTATAATTCATTCGTATGATCCATTCTAATTCATTCGTACGATCCATTCTAATTCATTCGCACGATCTATTCTAATTCATTCATACGATCCATTCTAATTCATTCATACAATCCATTCTAATTCTTTCACACGATCCATCCTAATTTATTCGTACGATCCATTCTAATTCATTCGTACGATCCATTCCAATTCATTCGCACGATCCATTCTAATTCATTCGTACGATCCATTCTAATTCATTCATACGATCCATTCTAATTCATTCGCACGAATGTAACCATTCTAATTCATTCGTGCGATCCATTCTAATTCATTCACACGATCGATTCTAATTCATACGCACGATCTATTCTATTTCATTTGCACGATCCATTATAATTTGTTAATTATTTCATTACATAATGATTTATTTAAATTATTATTTATTTTCCTATGAAATTATTTCATAATTTTTTTTTTTAACAAAATATTTTATTTAATATATTTCTTTACTAAATAATTTTTTTCAATATTTGAATAATTGACTAATTTTTTAATTATTTAAAAAAATTATTATTTCAATAATTCTTAGGAAATATTTAAATAATAAAATACTTAAATTATTTGATTAAATTATTATATAATGATATAAATGAATTATTTTATTAAAAAATATAAATTAAATAAAGAAATAATGAAACTATTTAAATTTTAATAAAATAATTAAATCATTATTTGAATCATTATTCCTTAAATTATAATTAATTAAATATTTTTATTATTTACTTAATGAATAATGAAATAATGAAATAATTCAATAATCATTATTGAAATATTCCATAAGAAAATAATAAAAATATTTGATTAATTATAATTTACAAAATAAAGTTTCAAACACTTATTTAATTATTTTATAAAATATTTGAATAATTTAATTATTTCTTTATGTTATTATTATATTCTAATAAAATAATTCCATTATATAATTACATAATATTTTAATAAATTAAATTTAGATATTTTATTTTTCAAATATTTAAGTAATAATTTAAAGAATAAATTATATTCATTAATAATTTTTTGAAATAATAAAATCATTTCATAAATAACTATATAAAAAAAATTTATGTAATAAATTTATTAAATTTTTAAATAAATAAATTATTAAATAAATATTTATTGAAATAATTATAAAATTTGAATTTTATTAATTCGATAATAATATAAAGAATTATTTCAATAATATTTTTCTTAAGTAATTAAATAATTATTCAATTATTTAAATATTTAAAAACTTATGCAGTAAAGACATATATTAAATAGATTATTTACTTAAACGAAAAAATAATTTAATTAATAAATAATTTTATAGTAAAATAAATTATTATTTAACTAAATTATTATTTTCTAAAACATTCAAATAATTTAATTAATATTTACATAACTAAATTATTTAGTAAAGAAAAACATTAAATAGATTATTTAGTTAAACAAAAAAATAATTCAATTACTAAATAATTTCATAGTTAAATAAATAATAACTTAAATAAATTATTATGTAATGAAATAATTCACTAATTATTTTATTAATTTATTAATAATTATTAAAAATACATCAAAAAAATAAATTATTCAATAATTTGGTTTAAATTTTTTTATTAATACATAATAATAAAATAAAGAAATAATATTATATTATTTTAATATTTAAAGACTTATTTAATAAAAAAATATATTAAATAGATTATTTACTTAAACAAAAAACTAATTTCATTATTAAATAAATTCAAAGTTAAATAAATTATAAATTATATAAAATATATTTTTTTGAAATATTCAAATAATATAATTAAGAATTACATAACTAAATTATTATGTAATAAAATTATTATATTATCATTTAAATAAATTTTTTCATAACTATTTATTAAAAACAATCATAAAATGAGATTTTCATAATATAGATAAATATATAAATAATAATTTAAATAATAATTTTTTTCAATAAATAAAAGATTAATCAATTATTATGTAATGAAATATTTAACAAATTATTTTATTAAATTATTAAAAATTAAATTAAATACATCAAAAAATTAATTATTTTATTCATTAATAAAATAAAAAATTAATTCAATATCTATTTACTTATTATTTAAATAATTATTTTATTATTTTATTGTATAAATAATAAAATATTTCTTTAAATAATATACTTTTTTAAAATAATTAGTAATTAGTTAATTTATTAATATAATATTTTATTAATTTATTAAATAATAACTAAATTAATTATTATTTCATAAAATAATTAAATAAAAATTATCATAATTATTTCATTAAAGGTAATTAATTAAATAATTTCATTATTTACTTATTGAATAATAAAATAATGAATTAATTATTTATTTTATTATTTCAATAATTTAATATTTAATAAATTAATTAAATTTATTTAAAAAATAGTAATAATTCAATAAATAATTATTAAAATAAATTAATGATATAATTAAATCATAATTTCTTTATTTTAAATTTTAAAACTTCAAATAGTTACATAATATGATTATTTAATAATATATTAATTAATAAATAAATAAAATAATAAAATTCATTGAATAACTAGATAATTAAATAATTAAATATAATTATTACTTTTATAAAAAGTTAAATATTAAAATATTTAAATTATTTTCTAATTAAATAAATAATTACTATTATTAAAATAATTATAAAAACATTACAATGATTATCATAATAACATTGAGATTATACTATTGATTATTTATTATTTCAATACTACAATCAATAAATATTTCTTTGATTATTAAAAAAAATATTAAGTAATTTTAAAAATATTTAATTATTCATATATTCAAATAATTAACTAATTATTTAAATAATAAGTAAATAGTTATTAAATTATTATTTTATTTTATTACTTAATTAAATAATTGATTTTTTTGTTATACCATTTATTATTTCATAATTTATTAAATTTTTTATTTAATTATATAATATTTTATTTCAATTATTATTTATTTAACTATAAAATTATTTAATAATTAAAATATTTATTTTTTTAAGTAAATAAACTATTTGTTATATTTCTTCACCCACGATCCATTCTAATTCATTCGCATGAATGTATCCATTCTAATTCATTCGTACGATCGAATGTAACCATTCTAATTAATTCGTACGATCCATTCTAATTTATTAGCACGAAAATATCCATTCTAATTAATTCGTACGATCCATTCTAATTCATTCGTATAATCCATTCCAAATCATTCGCACGAATGTATCCATTTTAATTCATTTGTACGATCCATTCTAATTCATTCATACGATCCATTCTAATTTATTTGTACAATCCATTCTAATTCTTTCGTACAATCCATTCTAATTCATTCACACGAATGTAACCATTCTAGTTCATTTGTATGATCCATTCTAATTCATTCGCACGATCCATTCTAATTCATTTGTACGATCCATTCTAATTCATTCGTACGATCCATTCTAATTCATTCGCACGATCCATTCTAATTCAATCGTACGATCGATTCTAATTCATTCGTAGGATCCATTCTAATTCATTCGTATGAATGTATCCATTTTAATTCATTCGTATGATCTATTCTAACTCATTCGCATGATCCTTTCTAATTCATTCGTACGATCCATTCTAATTCATTCATACGATCCATTCTAATTTATTCGTATGATCGATTCTAATTCATTCGCACGAATGTAACCATTCTAATTCATTCGTACGATCCATTCTAATTCATTCACACGATCGATTCTAATTCATACGCACGATCCATTCAATTTCATTCGCACGATCCATTATAATTTGTTAATTATTTTATTACATAATGATTTATTTAAATTATTATTTATTTACCTATGAAATTATTTCATAATTTTTTTTTAAGTAAATATTTTATTTAATATATTTCTTTACTTAATAATTTCTTTAATATTTGAATAATTGACTAATTTTTTAATTATTTAAAACAATTATTATTTCATTCGTATGATCCATTCTAATTCATTCGTATGATCCATTCTGTCGTACGATCCATTCTTATTTCATTAAAATAATCAATTTTATTAAATAATTTATTAGAATATAATAATAATATAAAGAAATAATCAAATTATTCAAATATTTTATAAAATAATTAAATAATAATTTGAATTATTATTCTATAAATTATAATTAATCCAATATTTTTATTATTTACGTAATGTATAATTCAATAATGATTATTTCATTATTTCATTATTGAATTATTCAATTAGCAAATAATGAAAATATTTAATTATTTATAATTTATTGAATAATGATTCAAATAATATTTTAATTATTTTCTAAAATTTAAATATTTTTATTACTTTTTAATATTATAGATATTATTTAATAAAATAATTAAATTATATAATTATATAATATTTTTATCAAATAATTTAAGTATTTTATTATTTCAATATTAACTTAATGATATAAAGTATAAATTATATTAATTAATAATTTTTTCAAATATTAAAATAATTTAATCAATAATTAAATAAATAAATTATTATGTAATAATATTATAAAATTATAATTTTAAATAATTATTAAAAATTTATTTATTTAAATAACTAAAATATTAGAATTTAATTATTTTGATAATAAAATAAACAATTATTCAAATTAAAATTTTTTTCAGTAATAAAATCATTAATCAATTATTGAAATATTTAAAACTTAATTTTTGAAGAAATATATCAAATAGATTGTTTGCTTGAAAAAATAAATATTTTTATTATTATATAATTTCATAATTAAATAAATCATAAAGAAAATAAAATATTATATAATTAAATAAATATAAAATTTTATTAAATCATGAAATATTAATAAAAATAATAATAATGATTTATGATTTAAATAATAAATCATTATTTTTTTATTTAAAATTTTAAAACTTTAAATAGTTACATAATTTGATTATTTAATAATATATTAATTAATAAATAAATCAAATAAAAAAATTCATTGAATAACTAGATAATTAAATAATTAAATAAAATTATTACTTTTATAAAAAGTTAAATATTAAAATATTTAAATTATTTTCTAATTAAATAAATAATTACTATTATTAAAATATTTATAAAAACATTACAATGATTATCATAATAACGTTGAGATTATACTATTGATTATTTATTATTTCAATATTATAATCAATAAATATTCCTTTGAATATTAAAAAAATATAAAGTAATTTTAAAAATATTTTATTATTTATATATTCAAATAATTAACTAATTATTTAAATAATAAGTAAATAGTTATTAAATTATTATTTTATTTTATTACTTAATTAAATAATTAATTTTTTTGTTATACCATTTAATATTTTCTTAATTTAATAAATTTTTTATTTATTTAATTATACAATATTTTATTCAAATTATTATTTATTTAATAATGAAATTATTTAATAATTAAAATATTTATTTTTTTAAGTAAATAATCTATTCGTATGATCCATTCTAATTTATTAGCACGAATGTATTCATTCTAATTCATTCGTACGATCCATTCTAATTCATTCGTATGATCCATTCAAAATCATTCGCACGAATGTATCCATTCTAATTCATTTGTACGATCCATTCTAATTCATTTATACGATCCATTCTAATTTTTTAATTATTTCAAAAAATTATTATTTTAATAATTCTTAGGAAATATTTAAATAATAAAATACTTAAATTATTTGATTAAATTATTATATAAAGATATAATTGAATTATTTTATTAAAAAATATAAATCAAATAAAGAAATAATGAAACTATTTAAATTTTAATAAAATAATTAAATCATTATTTAAATCATTATTCCAGAAATTATAATTAATTAAATATTTTCATTATTTACTTGATGAATAATGAAATAATGAAATAATTCAATAATGAAATAATTCAATAATCATTATGGAATTATTCCATAAGAAAATAATAAAAATATTTCATTAATTATAATTTACAACATAAAGTTTCAAATAATTATTTAATTATTTTATAAAATATTTGAATAATTTAATTATTTCTTTATGTTAGTATTATATTCTAATAAAATAATTCCATTATATAATTACATAATATTTTAATAAAATAACTTTATGTATTTTCTTTTTAAAATATTTAAGTAATAATTTCAAGAATAAATTATATTCATTATTAATTTTTTGAAATAATAAAATCATTTAAGAACTAACTATATAACAAAATTTTATTTAATAAATTTATTAAAATTTTAAATAAATAAATTATTAAATAAATATTTATTAAAATAATTATTAAATTTGAATTTTATTAACTAGATAATAATATAAAGAATTATTTCAATAATATTTTACTTAAGTAATTAAATAATTATTCAATTATTTCAATATTTAAAAACTTATTCAGTAATGAAATATATTAAATGGATTATTTACTTAAACGAAGAAATAATTTAATTAATAAATAATTTTATTGCAAAATAAATTATTATTTAAATAAATTATTATTTTCTGAAATAATAAAATAATTTAATTCATAATTACATAACTAAATTATTTAGTAAAGAAATATATTAAATAGATTATTTATTTAAACAAAAAAATAATTAAATTACTACATAATTTCATAGTTAAATAAATAATAATTTAAATAAATTATTATGTAATGAAATAATTAACCAATTATTTTATTAAATTATTAAAAATTATTAAAAATACATCAAAAAATTAAATTATTAAATAATTTGGTTTAAATTTTTTTATTAATACATAATAATAACATAAAGAAATAATTGAATTATTTAAATATTTTATAAAATAATTAAATCATTATTTAAATCATTTTTCCAAAAATTATAATTAATTAAATATTTTTATTATTTATTTATTATCTAATTCAATAAAAAATAATTCAATAATCATTATTAAATTTTTCAATAAGTAAATAATAAAAATATCAGATTAATAATAATTTATGGAATAAGGATTCAAATAATTATTTAAATATTTTATAAAATATTTGAATAATTCAGTTATTTCTTTAGGTTAATATTATGTTCTAATAAAAAAATTCCATTATATATTTATAGAATATTTTATCAAAATAAACTTAAGTATTTTATTTTTAAAATATTTAAGTAATAATTTAAAGAATAAATTTTATAAATTAATAATTTTTTGAAAAAATCAAATAATTTAACAAATAATTACATAACTAAATTATAATATTATATAAATCATTATTTATTTAATAATTTTTTTAAATAATTAAAAAATTAGTCAATTATTATGTAATGAAATAATTAACAAATTATTTTATTAAATCATAAAAAATTAAATTAAATAGATCAAAAAATTAATTATTTTATTCATTAATAAAATAAAAAATTAATTCAATAACTATTTACTTATTATTTCAATAATTAGTTAAATATTTTATTGTATAAATAATAAAATATTTTTTAAAATAATATAAGCTTTTTAAAATAGTAATTAATTAGTTAATTTATTATCATAATATTTTATTAATTTTTTAAAAAATTAACTAAATTAAATATTATTTCATAAAATAATTAAATAAAAATTATAATAATTATTTCATTAATGGTAATTAATTAAATATTTTCATTATTTACTTATTAAATAATAAAATAATGAATTATTTATTTATTTACTATTTCAATAATTTATTATTTAATAAATTAATTAAATTTATTTCAAAAATAGTAATAATTAAATATATCATTATTAAAATAAATTAATTATATAATTAAATCATTATTTCTTTATTTAATATTTTAAAACTTTAAATAGTTACATAATTTGATTAGTTAATAATATAATAATTAATAAATCAATAATATAATAAATTTCATTGAATAACTAGATAATTAAATAATTAAATAAAATTATTATTTTCATAAAAATTAAATATTTAAATTATTTTTTAATTAAATAAATGATTACTATTATTAAAAAAATTATAAAAACTTTACAATGATTATCATAATAACGTTGAGATTATACTATTGATTATTTATTATATCAATATTACAATCAATAAATACTCCTTTAATTATTAAAAAAATATTAAGTAATTTTAAAAAAAAATTATTATTCATATATTCAAATAATTAACTAATTATTTAAATAATAAGTAAAAAGTTATTAAATTATTATTTTATTTTATTACTTAATTAAATAATTAATTTTTTTGTTATACCATTTAATATTTCATAATTTAATAAATTTTTTATTAATTTAATTATATATTATTTTATTTAAATTATTATTTATTTAACTATGAAATTATTTAATAATTAAAATATTTATTTTTTTAAGTAAATAATCTATTTGTTACATTTCTTCACCCACGATCCATTCTAATTCATTCGTACGCTCGAATGTATCCATTCTAATTCATTCGTACGATCCATTCTAATTCATTCGCACGAATGTATCTATTCTAATTGATTAGTATAATCCATTCTAATTCATTTATACGATCCATTCTAATTCATTCGCACGAATGTATCCATTCTAATTTATTCGTACGATACATTCTAATTCATTCGTGCGATCCATTCTAATTCATTCGTACGATCCATTCAAATTCATTCGCACGAATGTATCCATTCTAATTCATTCGTACGATCCATTCGAATTCATTCATACGATCCATTCTAAATCATTCGCATGAATGTACCCATTCTAATTCATTCCTACGATCCATTCTAATTCATTCGTATGATCCATTCTAATTCATTTGTACAATCCATTCTAATTCATTCGCAGGAATGTATCCATTCTAATTCATTCGTACTATCCATTCTAATTCATTCGTACGATCCATTCAAATTCATTCGCACGAATGTACCCATTCTAATTCATTCGTATGATCTTTTCTAATTCATTCGTACGATCCAATCTAATTCATTCACATGAATGTATCCATTCTAATTCATTCGTACGATCCATTCTAATTCATTCGTACGATCGAATGTAGCCATTCTAATTCATTCGTATGATCCATTCTAATTCATTCGTACGATCCATTCTAATTCATTCGTAGGAATGTATCCATTCTAATTTATTCCTACGATCCATTCTAATTCATTTGTATGATCCATTCTAATTTATTCGCATGAATGTATCCATTCTAATTCATTCGTACGACCCATTCAAATTCATTCGTACGATCCATTATAATTCATTCATACGATCCATTCTAATTCCTTCGGATGAATGTATTCATTCTAATTCATTTGTACGATCCATTCTAATTCATTCGTACAATCCATTCTAATTCATTCGCACGAATGTATCCATTCTAATTCATTTGTACGATCCATTCTAATTCATTCGTACGATCCACTCTAATTCATTCGCACGAATGTATTCATTCTAATTCATTCGTACGTTTATTTCCAATTCATTCGTACGATCCATGCTAATTCATTTGCACGAATGTATCCATTCTTATTCATTCGTACGATCCATTCTAATTCATTCGCATGAATGTATCCATTCTAATTCTTTCGTACGATCCATTCTAATTCATTCGTACGATCCATTCAAATTCATTCGCACGAATGTATCTATTTTAATTCATTCGTATGATCCATTCTAATTCATTCGTATGATCCATTCTAATGCATTCATACGATCCATTCTAATTCATTTGTACGATCCATTCTAATTCATTAGCATGAATGTATCCATACTAATTCATTCATATGATCCATTCTAATTCATTCGTACAAATGTATCCATTCTAGTTCATTCGTACGATCCATTCTAATTTATTCGCACGAATGTATCCATGCTAATTCATTCGTACGATCTATTCTAATTCATTCGTACGGTCCATTCTAATTCATTCGTACGAATGAATTAGAATGGATCGTACGAATGAATTAGAATGGATACATTTGTGCGAATGAATTAGAATGGATTGTACAAATGAATTAGAATGGATCATGCGAATGAATTAGAATGGATCGTACGAATGAATTAGAATAGTTCGTACGAATGAATTAGAATGGATCGTGCGAATGAATTAGATTAATTTGTACGAATGAATTAGAATGGATCGAATGAATGAATTAGAATGGATCGTACGAATGAATTAGAATGGATACATTCTTGTGAATGAATTAGAATGGATCGTGCGAATGAATTAGAATGGATCGTACGAATGAATTAGAATAGATCATGTGAATGAATTAGAATGGATCATACGAATGAATTAGAACGGATCATACGAATGAATTAGAATCGATCGTACGAATGAATTAGAATGGATCGTATAAATGATCCATTCTTATTCATTCGTACGATCCATTCTAATTCATTCGTATGATCCATTCTGTCGTACGATCCATTCTAATTCATTCGTACGATCCATTCTAATTTATTCGTACGATCTATTCCAATTCATTCGCATGAATGTATCTATTCTAATTCATTCGTAAGATCCATTCTAATTCATTCGTACGATCCATTCGAATTCATTCGTAGAATCCATTCTTATTCATTCGTACGATCCATTCTAATTCATATTGGATTCATTCGTGCGAATGAATTAGAATGGATCGTACGAATGAATTAGAATGGATCGTAAGTATGAATTAGAATGGATACATTCGTACGAATAAATAAGAATGGATCGTACGAATGAATTAGAATGGATCGTACGAATGAAGTAGAATGGATCATACTATTGAATTAGAATGAATTCATTTGTACGATCCATTCTAATTCATTCGTACGTTCCATTCTAATTCATTCGCACGAATGTATCCATTTTAATTCATTCGTACGATCCTTTCTAATTCATTCGTACGATTCATTCAAATTCATTCGTGCGAATGAATTAGAATGGATCATGTCGTAGGAATGAATTAGAATGGATCGTACGATTGAATTATAATGGATCGTGCGAATGAATTAGAATGGATCGTACGAATGAATTAGAATGGATCTTATGAATGAATTAGAATGGATACATTCGTGCGAATGAATTAGAATGGATATATTCGTGCGAATGAATTAGAATGGATCGTACAAATGAATTAGAATGGATACATTCGTGTGAATGAATTAAAATGGATCGTACAAATGAATTAGAATGGATCTTACGAATGAATTAGAATGGATCGTAATAAAGAATTAGAATGGATACATTCGTGTGAATGAATTAGAATGGATCGTACGAATGAATTAGAATGGATCGTACGAATTAATTAGAATGGATCGTAGGAATACATTAGAATATATCGTACAAATGAATTAGAATGGATCCTACAAATGAATTATAATGGATCGTACGAATGAATAGAATGGACACATTAGAATGAATTAGAATGGATCGTACGAATGAATTAGATGTATATGTTTGTGCGAATGAATTAGAATGGATCGTACGAATGAATTAATTAAATATTGTTATTTTTAAATTAATTTATTTTAAGTATATAATTAATTTATTTTATTAGTTATTTCTTTAAATATTGTTATTTTTAAATTAATTTAATTATTTAATTATTTACCATTAATGAATTAATTATTATAATTTTTCTTTAATTATTTAATAAAATAATTTACTAATGTTATATAATAATATAATAAAAAATTACATATTATTTGAAAAAAATTATTTTATTTCAAAAAATATTTTTCTATTTATATGTTCAAATAATTACTAATTATTTAAATCATAAATAACTACTTATTGAATTAACTTATTTAATTTTTTATAATTTCATAAAATAATTTTTTAATTATTTCATTACATAATAATTTATTTAAATTATTATTTATTTACCTATGAAATTATTTCATAATTTTATTTTTTAAGTAAATATTCTATTTAATATATTTCTTTACTAAATAAGTTTTTCAATATTTGAATAATTGACTAATTTTTTAATTATTTAAAAAAATTATTATTTTAATAATTCTTATGAAATATTTAAATAATAAAATACTCAAATTATTTGATTAAATTATTATATAAAGATATAATTGAATCATTTTATTAAAAAATATAAATCAAATAAAGAAATAATGAAACTATTTAAATTTTAATAAAATAATTAAATCATTATTTGAATCATTATTCCATAAATTATCATTAATTAAATATTTTTATTATTTACTTAATGAATAATTCAATAATAAAATAATTCCATAATGAAATAATTCAATAATCATTATGGAATTATTCCATAAGAAAATAATAAAAATATTTCATTAATTATAATTTACAACATAAAGTTTCAAATACTTATTTAATTATTTTATAAAATATTTGAATAATTTAATTATTTCTTTATATTAGTATTATATTCTAATAAAATAATTATAAAAATATTACAATGATTATCATAATAACGTTGAGATTATACTATTGATTATTTATTATTTCAATATTACAATCAATAAATATTCCTTTGATCATTAAAAAAATATTAAGTAATTTTAAAAAAAATTATTATTCATATATTCAAATAATTAACTAATTATTTAAATAATAATAAAAAGTTATTAAATTATTATTTTATTCTATTACTTAATTAAATAATTAATTTTTTTGTTATACCATTTACTATTTCATAATTTAATAAATTTTTTATTTTTTTAATTATATAATATTTTATTTAAATTATTATTTATTTAACGATGTAATATTTTTTTCATTATTTTAATAATAGTAATTGTTTACAGAATTATAAAATAATTTCAATAATTGAAATATTTTAAAAATTATATTTTTCTTAACATATTGATTTTATTTAATTATTTAATTATCTAGTTATTTAATGAAATTTATTATTTTAATTATTTATTGATTATTATATTTTTAAATAATCAAATTATGTAACTATTTAATAATTTAAAATATTAAATAAAGAAATAATTATTTAAGTGTATAATTAATTTATTTTATTAGTTATTTCTATCATTACTATTATTTTTCAATTAATTTAATTATTTATTTAATTATGATTAATGAATTAATTATTATAATTATTCTTTAATTATTTAATAAAATAATTTACTAATACTATATAGTAATATAATAACTAATTACCTATTATTTGAAAAAAATTATGTTATTTCAAAAAATATTTTGTTATTTATATGTTCAAATAATTAACTAATTATTTAAATCATAAATCACTACTTATTGAAATATTTTATTTAATTTTTTATAATTTCATAAAATAATTTTTTAATTATTTCATTACATAATAATTTATTTAAATTATTATTTATTTACCTATGAAATTATTTAATAATTTTTTTTTAACTAAATATTCTATTTAATATATTTCTTTACTAAATAAGTTTTTCAATATTTAAATAATTGACTAATTTTTTAATTATTTAAAACAATTATTATTTAAATAATTCTTAGGAAATATTTAAATAATAAATTACTTAAATTATTTGATTAAATTATTATATAATAATATAAGTGGATTACTTTATTAAAAAATATAAATCAAATAAAGAAATAATGAAACTATTTAAATTAAAAAAAAATAATTAAATCATTATTTGAATCATTATTCCATAAATAATAATTAATTAAATATTTTCATTACTTACTTAATGAATAATTCAGTAATCATTATTGAATTATTCCATAAGAAAATAATAAAAATATTTGATTAATTATAATTTACAAAATAATGTTTCAAATACTTATTTAATTATTTTATCAAATATTTGAATAATTTAATTATTTCTTTATGTTATTATTATATTCTAATAAAATAATTCCATTATATAATTACATAATATTTTAATAAAATAAATTTAGTTATTATATTTTTCAAATATTTAAGTAATAGTTTAAAGAATAAATTATATTCATTAAAAATTTTTTGAAATAATAAAATCATTTCATAAATAACTATATAACAAAATTTTATGTAATAAATTTATTAAATTTTCAAATAAATAAATTATTAAATAAATGTTTATTGAAATAAATATAAAATTTGAATTTTATTAATTAGATAATAATATAAAGAATTATTTCAATAATATTTTTCTTAAGTAATTAAATAATTATTCAATTATTTAAATATTTTAAAACTTATTCAGTAAAAAAATATATTAAATGGATTATTTACTTAAACAAAAAAATAATTTAATTAATAAATTATTTTATAGTTAAGTAAATTAGTATTTAAATAAATTATTATTTTTTGAAATAATTAAATAATTTAAATAATAATTGCATAACTAAATTATTTAGTTAAGAAATATATTAAATAGATTATTTAGTTAAACAAAAAAATAATTCAATTACTAAATAATTTCATAGTTAAACAAATAATAATTTAAATAAATTATTATGTAATGAAATAATTAACCAAGTATTTTATTCAATTACACAAAATTATTAAAAATACATCAAAAAATTAAATTATTAACTAATTTGGTTTAAATTTTTTTATTAATAATAATAATAACTTAAAAAAATAATTGAATTATTTAAATATTTTCTAACATAATTAAATAATTATTTCAATCATTATTCCAAAAATTATAATTAATGAAATATTTTTATTATTTATTTATTGACTAATTCAATAATTATTATTAAATTATTCAATAACTAAATAATAAAAATATTGGATTAATTATAATTTATGGAACAAGGATTCAAATAATTATTTAAATAATTTATAAAATATTTGAATAATTCAGTTATTTCTTTAGGTTAATATTATGTTCTAATAAAAAAATTCCATTATATAATTGTATAATATTTTAAAAAAATAAACTTAATTATTTTATTTTTGAAATATTTAAGAAATAATTTAAAGAATAAATTTTATAAATTAATAATTTTTTGAAACAATAAAATAATTTAACAAATAATTACATAACTAAATTATAATATAATAAAAAATTTTGATTATTATTTAAATAAATAATTAAATAATTATTTATTAAAATAATTATAAAATTAGAATTTCATTAATTAGATAATAATATAAAGAATGATTAATATCATATTTTTATAAAATAAAGAAATAATTATTTAATTATTTTAATATTTAAAGACTTATTTAATAAAGAAATATATTAAATGGATTATTTACTTAAACAAAAAAATTATTTAATTATTAAATAAATTCAAAGTTAAATAAATTATAATTTAAATAAATTATATTTTTTAGAAATATTAAAATAATATAATTAAGAACTACATAAATAAATTAAATTATAATAAAATTATTATATTATCATTTAAATAATTTTTTTCATAAATATTTATTGAAATAATTATAAATTAGAATTTCATAATTTAGATAATTATATAAATAACTATTAAAATAATAATTTTTTTAAATAATTACGAGATTAGTCAATTATTATATAATGAAATAATTAACAAATTATTTTATTAAATAATAAAAAATTAAATTAAATAACTATTTACTTATTATTGTAAATTAAATAACTATTTACTTTTAAATAATTAGTTAATTATTTTATTGTATAAAAAATGAAATATTTTTTTTAATAATATAAGATTTATAAAATAATAAGTAATTAGTTAATTTATTATTATAATATTTTATTCATTTATTAAATAAATAACTAAATTAAATATTATTTTATAACATAATTAAATAAAAATTATAATAATTATTTCATTAATGGTAATTAATTAAATATTTTCATTACTTACTTATTTAATAATAAATTGATGAATTAATTATTTATTTTATTATTTCAATAATTTATTTTTTAATAAATTAATTAAATTTATTTAAAAAATTGCAATAATTAAATAAATGATTATTAAAATAAATTAATTATATAATTAAATCATTATTTCTATATTTAATATTTTAAAACTTTAAATAGTTACATAATTTTATTATTTAATAATATAATAATTCATAAATAAATAAATTAATAAATTTCATTTAATAACTAGATAATTAAATAATTAAATAAAATTATTATTTTCATTAAAAGATAAATATTCAAATATTTAAATTATTTTCTAATTAAATAAATGATTACTATTAGTAAAATAATTATAAAAACATTACAATGATTATCATAATAACATTGAGATTACACTATTAATTATTTATTATTTCAATATTATAATCAATAAATATTCATTTGATCATTAAAAAAATATAAAGTAATTTTAAAAATAATTTATTATTCATATATTCAAATAATTAACTAATTATTTAAATAATAAGTATATAGTTATTAAATTATTATTTTATTTTATTACTTAATTAAATAATTAATTTTTTTGTTATACCATTTAATATTTCATAATTTAATAAATTTTTTATTTATTTAATTATACAATATTTTATTTAAATTATTATTTATTTAATTATGAAATTATTTAATCATTAAAATATTTATTTTTTTAAGTAAATTATCTATTTGTTATATTTTTTCACCCACGATCCATTCTAATTCATTCGCACGAATGTATCCATTCTAATTCATTCGTACGATCGAATGTAGCCATTCTAATTAATTCGTACGATCCATTCTAATTTATTAGCACGAATGTATCCATTCTAATTCATTCGTACGATCCATTCTAATTCATTCGTATGATCCATTCCAAATTATTCACACGAATGTATCCATTCTAATTCATTTGTACGATCCATTCTAATTGATTCATACGATCCATTCTAATTTTTTAATTATTTATAAAAATTATTATTTTAATAATTCTTAGGAAATATTTAAATAATAAAATACTTAAATTATTTGATTAAGTTATTATATAAAGATATAATTGAATTATATTATTAAAAAATATAAATCAAATAAAGATATAATGAAACTATTTAAATTTTAATAAAATAATTAAATCATTATTTAAATCATTATTCCATAAATTATAATTAATTAAATATTTTCATTATTTACTTAATGAATAATTCAATAATGAAATAATTCAATAATCATTATGGAATTATACCATAAGAAAATAATAAAAATATTTCATTAATTATAATTTATAACTTAAAGTTTCAAATACTTATTTAATTATTTTATAAAATATTTGAATAATTTAATTATTTCTTTATGTTAGTATTATATTCTAATAAAATAATTCCATTATATAATTACATAATATTTTAATAAAATAACTTTAGGTATTTTATTTTTTAAATATTTAAGTAATAATTTAAAGAATAAATTATATTCATTAATAATTTTTTAAAATAATAAAATCATTTAATAACTAACTATATAACAAAATTTTATGTAATAAATTTATTAAATTTTTAAATAAATAAATTATTAAATAAATATTTATTAAAATAATTATAAAATTTTAATTTTATTAATTAGATAATAATATTAAGAATTATTTCAATAATATTTTACTTAAGTAATTAAATAATTATTCAATTATTTCAATATTTAAAAACTTATTCAGTAATGAAATATATTAAATGGATTATTTACTTAAACGAAGAAATAATTTAATTAATAAATAATTTTATTGCAAAATAAATTATTATTTAAATAAATTATTATTTTCTAAAATAATAAAATAATTTAATTCATAATTACATAACTAAATTATTTAGTAAAGAAATATATTAAATAGATTATTTAGTTAAACAAAAAAATAATTAAATTACTAAATAATTTCATAGTTAAATAAATAATAATTTAAATAAATTATTATGTAATGAAATAATTAACAATTATTTTATTAAATTATTAAAAATTATTAAAAATACATCAAAAAATTAAATTATTAAATAATTTGGTTTAAATTTTTTTATTAATACATAATAATAACATAAAGAAATAATTGAATTATTTAAATATTTTATAAAATAATTAAATCATTATTTAAATCATTTTTCCAAAATTTATAATTAATTAAATATTTTTATTATTTATTTATTGACTAATTCAATAATAATTATTAAATTATTCAATAAGTAAATAATAAAAATATCAGATTAATAATAATTTATGGAATAAGGATTCAAATAATTATTTAAATATTTTATAAAATATTTCAATAATTCAGTTATTTCTTTAGGTTAATATTATGTTCTAATTAAAAAATTCCATTATATATTTATATAATATTTTATAAAAATAAACTTAAGTATTTTATTTTCTAAATATTTAAGTAATAATTTAAAGAATAAATTTTATAAATTAATAATTTTTTGAAAAAATCAAATAATTTAACAAATAATTACATAATAAAATATTTTTTAAAATAATATAAGCTTTTTAAAATAGTAAGTAATTAGTTAAATTATTATTATAATATTTTATTAATTTTTTAAAAAATTAACTAAATTAAATATTATTTAATAAAATAATTAAATAAAAATTATAATAATTATTTCATTAATGGTAATTAATTAAATATTTTCATTATTTACTTATTAAATAATAAAATAATGAATTAATTATTTATTTATTATTTCAAAAATTTATTATTTAATAAATTAACTAAATTTATTTCAAAAATAGTAATAATTAAATATATCATTATTAAAATAAATTAATTATATAATTAAATCATTATTTCTTTATTTAATATTTTAAAACTTTAAATAGTTACATAATTTGATTAGTTAATAATATAATAATTAATAAATCAATAAAATAATAAATTTCATTGAATAACTAGATAAATAAATAATTAAATAAAATTATTATTTTCATAAAAAGTTAAATATTTAAATTATTTTTTAATTAAATAAATGATTACTATTTTTAAAAAAATTATAAAAACATTACAATGACTATCATAATAACGTTGAGATTATACTATTGATTATTTATTATTTCAATATTACAATCAATAAATATTCCTTTGATTATTAAAAAAATATTAAGTAATTTTAAAAAAAAATTATTTTTTATATATTCAAATAATTAACTAATTATTTAAATAATAAGTAAAAAGTTATTAAATTATTATTATATTTTATTACTTAATTAAATATTTAATTTTTTTGTTATACCATTTAATATTTCATAATTTAATAAATTTTTTATTTATTTAATTATATATTATTTTATTTAAATTATTATTTATTTAACTATGAAATTATTTAATAATTAAAATATTTATTTTTTTAAGTAAATAATCTATTTGTTATATTTCTTTACCCACGATCCATTCTAATTCATTCGTACGAATGTATCCATTCTAATTCATTCGTATGATCGAATGTAGCCATTCTAATTAATTCGTACGATCCATTCTAATTTATTAGCACGAATGTATCCATTCTAATTCATTCGTACGATCCATTCTAATTCATTCGTATGATCCATTCCAAATCATTCGCACGAATGTATCCATTCTAATTCATTTGTACGATCCATTCTAATTCATTCATACGATCCATTCTAATCCATTCGTACGATCCATTCTAATACATTCGTACGATCCATTCTAATTCATTTGCACGAATGTATCCATTCTAATTCATTCATACGATCCATTCAAATTTATTCGCACGAATGTATCCATTCTAATTCATTCGTACGATAGATTCTAATTCATTCGCACGAATGTATTCATTCTAATTCATTCGCACGATCCATTCTAATTCATTCTTACGATCCATTCTAATTTATTCACATGAACCATTCTAATTAGAATGGATTGCACAAATGTGTCCATTCTAATTCATTCGTACGATCCATTCTAATTCATTCGTACGATCCATTCTAATTCATTCGCACGATCTATTATATTCCATTCGCACAAATGTATCCATTCTAATTCATTCGTACGATCCATTCTAATTAAATCGTACGTTCCATTCTAATTCATTCGTACGATCCTTTTAAATTCATTTGATCGAATGTATCAATTCTAATTCATTCGTACGATCCATTCTAATTCATTCGTATGATCCATTCTAATTCATTTGTACGATCCATTCTAATTCATTCGCTCGAATGTATCCATTCTAATTCATTCGTATGATCCATTCTAATTCATTCGCATGAATGTATCTATTCTAATTCATTAGTATAATCCATTCTAATTCATTTATACCATCCATTCTAATTCATTCGCACGAATGTATCCATTCTAATTCATTCGTACGATACATTCTAATTCATTCGTGCGATCCATTCTAATTCATTCGTACGATCCATTCAAATTCATTCGCACGAATGTATCCATTCTAATTCAGTCGTACGATCCATTCGAATTCATTCATACGATCCATTCTAAATCATTCGCATGAATGCATCCATTCGAATTCATTCATACGATCCATTCTAATTCATTCGTACGATCCATTCTAATTCATTTGTACAATCCATTCTAATTCATTCGCACGAATGTATCCATTCTAATTCATTCGTACTATCCATTCTAATTCATTCGTACGATCCATTCAAATTCATTCGCACGAATGTACCCATTCTAATTCATTCGTATGATCCATTCTAATTCATTCGTACGATCCATTCTAATTCATTCGTACGATCGAATGTAGCCATTCTAATTCATTCGTATGATCCATTCTAATTCATTCGTACGATCCATTCTAATTCATTCGCAGGAATGTATCCATTCTAATTCATTCCTACGATCCATTCTAATTCATTTGTATGATCCATTCTAATTTATTCGCATGAATGTATCCATTCTAATTCATTCGTACGACCCATTCAAATTCATTCGTACGATCCATTATAATTCATTCATACGATCCATTCTAATTCCTTCGGATGAATGTATTCATTCTAATTCATTTGTACGATCCATTCTAATTCATTCGTACAATCCATTCTAATTCATTCGCACGAATGTATCCATTCTAATTCATTTGTACGATCCATTCTAATTCATTCATACGATCCACTCTAATTCATTCGCACGAATGTATTCATTCTAATTCATTCGTACGTTCATTTCCAATTCATTCGTACGATCCATGCTAATTCATTCGCACGAATGTATCCATTCTAATTCATTCGTACGATCCATTCTAATTCATTCGCACGAATGTATCCATTCTAATTCTTTCGTACGATCCATTCTAATTTATTCGTACGATCCATTCAAATTCATTTGATCGAATGTATCAATTCTAATTCATTCGTACGATCCATTCTAATTCATTCGTATGATCCATTCTAATTCATTTGTACGATCCATTCTAATTCATTCGCTCGAATGTATCCATTCTAATTCATTCGTACGATCCATTCTTATTCATTCGCACGAATGTATCTATTCTAATTCATTAGTATAATCCATTCTAATTCATTCGTACGATACATTCTAATTCATTTGTGCGATCCATTCTAATTCATTCGTACGATCCATTCAAATTCATTCGCACGAATGTATCCATTCTAATTCATTCGTACGATCCATTCGAATTCATTCATACGATCCATTCTAAATCATTCACATGAATGTATCCATTCTAATTCATTCATACGATCCATTCTAATTCATTCGTACGATCCATTCTAATTCATTTGTACAATCCATTCTAATTCATTCGCACGAATGTATCCATTCTAATTCATTCGTACTATCCATTCTAATTCATTCGTACGATCCATTCAAATTCATTCGCATGAATGTACCCATTCTAATTCATTCGTATGATCCATTCTAATTCATTCGTACGATCCAATCTAATTCATTCACACGAATGTATCCATTCTAATTCATTCGTACGATCCATTCTAATTCATTCGTACGATCGAATGTAGCCATTCTAATTCATTCGTATGATCCATTTTAATTCATTCGTACGATCCATTCTAATTCATTCGCAGGAATGTATCCATTCTAATTCATTCCTACGATCCATTCTAATTCATTTGTATGATCCATTCTAATTTATTCGCATGAATATATCCATTCTAATTCATTCGTACGACCCATTCAAATTCATTCGTACGATCCATTATAATTCATTCATACGATCCATTCTAATTCCTTCGGATGAATGTATTCATTCTAATTCATTTGTACGATCCATTCTAATTTATTCGTACAATCCATTCTAATTCATTCGCACGAATGTATCCATTCTAATTCATTTGTACGATCCATTCTAATTCATTCGTACGATCCACTCTAATTCATTCGCACGAATGTATTCATTCTAATTCATTCCTACGTTCATTTCCAATTCATTCGTACGATCCATGCTAATTCATTCGCACGAATGTATCCATTCTAATTCATTCGTACGATCCATTCTAATTCATTCGCACGAATGTATCCATTCTAATTCTTTCGTACAATCCATTCTAATTCATTCGTACGATCCATTCAAATTCATTCGCACGAATGTATCTATTTTAATTCATTCGTATGATTCATTCTAATTCATTCGTATGATCCATTCTAATGTATTCATACGATCCATTCTAATTCATTTGTACGATCCATTCTAATTCATTAGCATGAATGTATCCATTCTAATTCATTCATACGATCCATTCTAATTCATTCGCACAAATGTATCCATTCTAGTTCATTCGTACGATCCATTCTAATTCATTCGCACGAATGTATCCATTCTAATTCATTCGTACGATCTATTCTAATTCATTTGTACGGTCCATTCTAATTCATTCGTATGAATGAATTAGAATAGATACATTCGTGCGAATGAATTAGAATGGATTGTACAAATGAATTAGAATGGATCATGCGAATGAATTAGAATGGATCGTACGAATGAATTAGAATAGTTCGTATGAATGAATTAGAATGGATCGTGCGAATGAATTAGATTAATTCGTACGAATGAATTAGAATGGATCGAATGAATGAATTAGAATGGATCGTACGAATGAATTAGAATGGATACATTCGTGTGAATGAATTAGAATGGATCATATAAATGAATTAGAATGGATCGTGCGAATGAATTAGAATGGATCGTACGAATGAATTAGAATAGATCATGTGAATGAATTAGAATGGATCGTACGAATGAATTAGAACGGATCATACGAATGAATTAGAATCGATCGTACGAATGAATTAGAATGGATCGTATAAATGATCCATTCTTATTCATTCGTACGATCCATTCTAATTCATTCGTATGATCCATTCTGTCGTACGATCCATTCTAATTCATTCGTACGATCTATTCCAATTCATTTGCATGAATGTATCTATTATAATTTATTCGTAAGATCCATTCTAATTCATTCGTACGATCCATTCGAATTCATTCGTAGAATCCATTCTTATTCATTCGTACGATCCATTCTAATTCATATTGGATTCATTCGTGCGAATGAATTAGAATAGATCGTACGAATGAATTGGAATGGATCGTAAGTATGAATTAAATAAAAATTATTTCATAATAAATAAAAATATAACATAATAAGTAAATAGTTAATTAAATATTATTTCATAAAATAATTAAATAAAAATTATAATAATTATTTCATTAATTGTAATTAATTAAATATTTTCATTATTTACTTATTAAATAATAAAATAATGAATTAATTATTTATTTTATTATTTCAATAATTTTTTATTTAATAAATTAATTAAATTTATTTAAAAAATAGTAATAATTAAATATATCATTATTAAAATAAATTAATTATATAATTAAATTATTATTTCTTTATTTAATATTTTAAAACTTTAAATAGTTACATAATTTGATTATTTAATAATATAATAATTAATAATAATTTATTTAAATTATTATTTATTTACCTATGAAATTATTTCATAATTTTATTTTTTAAGTAAATATTCTATTTAATATATTTCTTTACTAAATAAGTTTTTCAATATTTGAATAATTGACTAATTTTTTAATTATTTAAAAAAATTATTATTTTAATAATTCTTATGAAATATTTAAATAATAAAATACTTAAATTATTTGTTTAAATTATTATATAAAGATATAATTGAATTATTTTATTAAAAAATATAAATCAAATAAAGAAATAATGAAACTATTTAAATTTTAATAAAATAATTAAATCATTATTTGAATCATTATTCCATAAATTATCATTAATTAAATATTTTTATTATTTCTTTATATTAGTATTATATTCTAATAAAATAATTATAATTATATTACAATGATTATCATAATAACGTTGAGATTATACTATTGATTATTTATTATTTCAATATTACAATCAATAAATATTAAAATAATATAATTAAGAACTATATAAATAAATTAAATTATAATAAAATTATTATATTATCATTTAAATAATTTTTTTCATAAATATTTATTGAAATAATTATAAATTAGAATTTCATAATTTAGATAATTATATAAATAACTATTAAAATAATAATTTTTTTAAATAATTACAAGATTAGTCAATTATTATGTAATGAAATAATTAACAAATTATTTTATTAAATAATAAAAAATTAAATTAAATAACTATTTACTTATTATTGTAAATTAAATAACTATTTACTTTTAAATAATTAGTTAATTATTTTATTGTATAAAAAATGAAATATTTTTTTAAATAATATAAGATTTATAAAATAATAAGTAATTAGTTAATTTATTATTATAATATTTTATTCATTTATTAAATAAATAACTAGATTAAATATTATTTTATAACATAATTAAAAAAAAATTATAATAATTATTTCATTAATGGTAATTAATTAAATATTTTCATTATTTACTTATTAAATAATAAAATAATGAATTAATTATTTATTTTATTATTTCAATAATTTTTTATTTAATAAATTAATTAAATTTATTTAAAAAATAGTAATAATTAAATATTTCATTATTAAAATAAATTAATTATATAATTAAATTATTATTTATTTATTTAATATTTTAAAACTTTAAATAGTTACATAATTTGATTATTTAATAATATAATAATTAATAAATCAATAAAATAATAAATTTCATTGAATAACTAGATAATTAAATAATTAAAGAAAATTATTATTTTCATAAAAATTTAAATATTAAAATATTTAAATTATTTTCTAATTAAATAAATGATTACTATTATTAAAATAATTATGAAAACATTACAATGATTATCATAATAACGTTGAGATTATATTATTGATTATTTATTATTTCAATATTACAATCAATAAATATTCCTTTGATTATTAAAAAAACATTAAGTAATTTTTAAAAAAAATTATTATTCATATATTCAAATAATTAACTAATTATTTAAATAATAAGTAAAAAGTTATTAAATTATTATTTTATTTTATTACTTAATTAAATAATTAATTTTTTTATTATACCATTTAATATTTCATAATTTAATAAATTTTTTATTTATTTAATTATATAATATTTTATTTAAATTATTATTTAATTATCTATGTTATATTTTTATTATTATTTTAATAATAGTAATTGTTTATTGAATTATAAAATAATTTTAATAATTGAAATATTTTAATAATTATATTTTTATTAAAATATTGATTTTATTTAATTATTTAATTATCTAGTTATTTAATGAAATTTTATATTTTATTTATTTATTGATTATTATATTATTAAATAATCTAATTATGTAACTATTTAATGATTTAAAATATTTATTGATCTAAATTATAACTCGCAAGTGCACGAATCGCTTTGTAGGAGCGGTACGTATTATGAGGTCGATCCCACAGGGATTGCTAATGATGGAACTGTCTAATCTTGGGTTATTAACTATTTACCTAAGCTACTTTAAAAGATAATTTTAATTGGAGTTGATTTGTTTTGAGACTAAAAACAAACTAATTAATGAAAGAAAAACAAGCTAGTTACGGTAAGTCGAGTTTCAAGTAGAGAAGGTACTAAGGCATTCGAATCCACCTCGGTTATCCATATTACTAGGTTTATTCAAAATGATCTATGCGAACGAGTAGCATGCGGGAATACAAATCCCGTGCTCAACTCGAGGATGTGATCTTTAGAGCTTTAAATATAATTATCTAATATTGGATTCAATTCAAGCATGTGTAATAAAATGAAGCATCAAACATCTAGGTTAAGCACAACGGATCAAAGCATATAAGCAGAGCATCCGATGTCCGAGTTAAGCATGCAAGATCTAGGTTTTAATTATTTAATTAAAATAGGCCTAATTGCATGATGATCAATTTTAGTGCTAACTACAAAACATACATGGCATGGATTGTAAGAGCAAATTGAATCATCAATTAATTAAGAATTGAATCGCATAAAACATTAGGGAGCATTGGCATAGATCATATAAAATAAACCTAAATAATATTTATAACCGGGGTTTCATCTCAGCTTAGCAATATGTTTAGTTCATCATGGTTCCCACTACATCAAAAGTAAAAGAAAGGAAGAACTAGATACAGATCATTCTAGAAGTACACTTTTGATCTTCGTGGTCCTCCTCTCCGATCGATGCTCCTTCACTTCCACTCGACTGCGGCACGGCTTCGATGGTACGGATGATAGATGACGGCTCACGCGATGGTATGATGGTGGCTCGGATGAACAACTGACGAAGGATGATGGGTGGTGGAGGCTAGGTCCGGTGGTGATGGGTTCGGACGTAGATGGAGATGGTGGATGGCCAAAAGTCCGATGGTGAGAATAGATCGTATGAATGAATTAGAATGGATCATGCGAATAAATTAGAATAGATCGTATGAATGAATTAGAATGGATCGTATGAATGAATTAGAATAGATCGTATGAATGAATTAGAATGGATCATACAAATGAATTAGAATGGATCATGCGAATGAATTAGAATGGATCGTACGAATGAATTAGAATGGATACATTCGTGCGAATGAATTGGAATGGATCATACGAATGAATTAGAAAGGATCGTACGAATGAATTAGAATGGATCGTGAATGAATTTGAATGGATCGTACGAATGAATTATAATGGATCATGCGAATGAATTAGAGTGGATCGTACGAATGAATTAGAATCGATCGTATGAATGAATTAGAGTGGATCATACAAATGGATTAGAATGGATCGTACGAATAAATTAGAAAGGATCATACGAATGAATTAGAATGGATCGTTCGAATGAATTAGAATGGATCGTGCGAATGAATTAGAATGGATCGTATGAATGAATTAGAATGGATCGTACGAATGAATTAGAATGGGTCCTACGAATGAATTAGAATGAATCGTATCAATTAATTAGAATGGATCGTGAATGAATTAGAATGGATCGTTCGAATGAATTAGAATGGATCGTACGAATGAATTAGAATGGATCGTGCGATTGAATTAGAATAGATCATACGAATGAATTAGAATGGATCGTGTAAATGAATTAGAATGGATCGTACGAATGAATTAGAATGGATACATTCGTGCGAATGAATTAGAATAGATCATATGAATGAATTAGAATGGATCGTGCGAATGAATTAGAATGGATCGTGCGAATGCATTAGAATACGATCGTACGAATGAATTAGAATGGATCGTATGAATGAATTAGAATGGATCGTGCGAATGAATTAGAATGGATACATTCGTGCGAATGAATTAGAATGGATCGTACGAATGAATTAGAATGGATCGTACGAATGAATTAGAATGGATCATACGAATGAATTAGAGTAAATACATTCGTGCGAATGAATTAGAATGGATCGTACAAATGAATTAGAATGGATCGTTCGAATGAATTAGAATAGATCGTACGAATGATTTAGAATGGATCGTACGAATGAATTAGAATGGATCATACGAATGAATTAGAATGGATACATTCGTGCGAATGAATTAGAATGGATCGTTCGAATGAATTAGAATGGATCGTTCGAATGAATTAGAATGGAATGTGCGAATGAATTAGAATGGATCGCACGAATGAATTAGAATGGATCGTTCAAATGAATTTGAATGGATCGTTCGAATGAATTAGAATTGATCGTACGAATGAATTAGAATGGAATGTACAAATGAATTAGAATGGATCGTACGAATGAATTAGAATGGATCGTACGAATAAATTAGAATGGATCGTTCGAATGAATTAGAATGGATACATTCGTGCAAATGAATTAGATTGATTCGTGAGAATAATTTAGAATGGATCGTACGACTGAATTAGAATAGATCGTTCGAATAAATTAGTATGGATCGTACGAATGAATTAGAATGGATCGTGCGATTGAATGAGAATGGATCATACGAATGAATTAGAATATATCGTGTGAATGAATTAGAATAGATCATACGAATGAATTAGAATGGATACATTCGTACAAATGAATTAGAATGGATCGTTCGAATGAATTATAATGGATCGTGCGAGTGAATTAGAATAGATCGTACGAATGAATAAGAATAGATCATACGAATGAATTAGAGTGGATCGTACAAATGAATTAGAATGGATCATCCGAGTCAATTAGAATGGATCGTACGAATGAACTTGAACGGATCGTATCAATGAATTAGAATGGATCGTCTGAATGAATTAGAATGAATCATACGGATGAATTAGAATGGATCGTACGAATGTATTAGAATGGATCGTATGAATGAATTAGAAAGAATCATACGAATGAATTAGAATGGATCGTACGAATAAATTAGAATGGATTGTGCGAATGAATTATATTGGATCGTGCGAATGAATTAAAATGGATCATACGAATGAATTAGAATAGATCGTACGAATGAATTAGAATGGATCGTGCGAATGAATTAGAATGGATCGTACGAATGAATTAGAACAGATCGTGCGAATGAATTAGAATGGATCGTACGAATGAATTAGAATGGTTCGGGCGATTGAATTAGAATGGATCATACGAATGAATTAGAATGGATCGTGTGAATGAATTAGAATGGATCGTACGAATGAATTAGAGTAGACACATTCGTACGAATGAATTCGAATGGATAGTTGAATGAATTAGAATGGATCGTGCGAGTGAATTAGAATGGATGGTACGAATGAATTAGAATAGATCGTACGAATAAATTAGAATGGATCGTGCGAATGAATTAGAATGGATCATGCGAATGCATTAGAATGGATCGTACGAATAAATTAGAATGGACCATGCGAATGAATTAGAATGGATACGTTCGTGCTAATGAATTAGATTGATTCATGAGAATGATTTAGAATGGATCGTACGAATGAATTAGAATGGATCGTACGAATGCATTAGAATGGATCGTAATGAATTAGAATGGATACATTCATGCGAATGAATTAGAATGGATCATACGAATGAATTAGAATAGATCGTGCGAATGAATTAGAATGGATCTTACGAATGAATTAGAATGGATCGTTCGAATGAATTAGCATGGATCGTATGAAAGAATTAGAATAGATACATTCGTGCAAATGAACTAGAATGGATCATACGAATGAATTAAAATAGATCGTACAAATGAATTATAATGGATCGTACGAATGGTTTAGAATGGATCATTCGAATGAATTAGAATGGATCGTACAAATGAATTAGAATGGATCGTGTGAATGAATTAGAATGGATCGTACGAATGAATTAGAATGGATCGTACAAATGAATTAGAATGGATCGTACAAATGAATTAGAATGGATCGTGTGAATGAATTAGAATGGATCGTACGAATGAATTAGAATGGATCGTACTAATGAATTAGAATGGATCGTACGAATGAATTAGAATGGATCGTACGAATGAATTAGACTGGATCGTACGAATGAATTAGAATGGATCGTACGATCGTACGAATGAATTAGAATGGATCATACGAATGAAATAGAATGGATCGTTCGAATGAATTAGAATGGATCATTTGAATGAATTAGAATGAATCATACGAATAAATTAGAATAGATCGTATGAATGAATTAGGATGGATCGTACGGATAAGCTAGAATGGATCGTACGAATGAATTAGAATGGATCGTGCGAGTGAATTAGAATGGATTGTACGAATGAATTAGAATGCATACATCCATGCAAATTAATTTGAATGGATCATACGAAATAATTAGAATGGATCGTGCGAATGAATTACAATGGATCGTGCGAATGAATTAGAATGGATCGTACGAATGAATTAGAATGGATACATTCGTGCGAATGAATTAGAATGGATCGTACGAATAAAATAGAATGGATTAGAATGGATCGTGCGATTGAATTAGAATGGATCGTGCGAATGAATTAGAATGGATACATCCATGCGAATGAATTAGAATGGGTCGAACGAATGAATTAGAATAGATCGTGCGAATGAATTAGAATGGATCGTGCGAACGAATTAGAATGGATCTTACGAATGAATTAGAATGGATAGTACGAATGAATTAGAATAGATCGT
The DNA here is from genome assembly GCA_947650365.1 of Chamaelirium japonicum. Classification (NCBI taxonomy): domain Eukaryota; kingdom Viridiplantae; phylum Streptophyta; class Magnoliopsida; order Liliales; family Melanthiaceae; genus Chamaelirium; species Chamaelirium japonicum. The sequence continues at coordinate 1,705,009 of CANTAL010000040.1, forward strand.
ACAAATGAATTAGACTGGATCTTCCGAGTGAATTAGAATGGATCGTATGAATGAATTAGAATGGATACATTCGTGCGAATGAATTAGAATGGATCGTACGAATGAATAAGAATGGATCGTACGAATGAATTAGAATGGATCGTATGAATGAATTAGAATGGATCTAGTGAATGAATTAGAATGGATCGTGCGAATTAATTACAATGGATCATATGAATGAATTAGAATGGATCGTGTGAATAAATTGGAATGGATCGTACGAATGAATTAGAATGGATACATTCGTGCGAATGAATTAGAATGGATCGTACGAATGAATTAGAATGGATACATTCGTGCGAATGAATTAGAATGGATCTTACGAATGAATTAGAATGGATAGTACGAATGAATTAGAATAGATCGTCCAAATGAATTAGAATGGATCGTCCGAGTGATTTAGAATGGATCGTGCGAATCAATTAGAATGGATATATTCCTACGAATGAATTAGAATGGATCGTGCGAATTAATTACAATGGATCATATGAATGAATTAGAATGGATCGTGTGAATGAATTAGAATGGATCGTACGAATGAATTAGAATTGATACATTCATGCGAATGAATTAGAATGGATACATTCGTGCGAATGAATTACAATGGATCTTACGAATGAATTAGAATAGATAGTACGAGTGAATTAGAATAGATCGTACGAATGAATTAGAATGGATCGTACGAATGAATTAGAATGGATCGTGCGAATGAATTAGAATGGATATATTCCTGCGAATGAATTAGAATGGATCATAAGAATGCATTAGAATGGATATATTCCTGTGAATGAATTAGAATGGATCATAAGAATGCATTAGAATGGATATATTCCTGCGAATGAATTAGAATGGATCGTAAGAATGCATTATAATGGATCCTTCGAATGAATTAGAATGGATCGTGCGAATGAATTAGAATGGATCGTGCGAATGAATTAGAATGGATCGTGTGAATAAATTAGAATGGATCGTACGAATTAATAAGAATGGATCATTCGAATGAATTAGAATGGATCCTGCGAATGAATTAGAATGGATACATTCGTGTGAATGAATTAGAATGGATCGTACGAATAAATTAGAATGGATCTTACGAATGAATTAGAATGGATCATACGAAAGAATTAGAATGGATCGTACGAATGCATTAGAATGGATCGTGCAAATGAATTAGAATTGATCGTTCGAATGAATTAGAATGGATCGTGCGAATGAATTAGAATGGATACATTCGTGCGAATGAATTAAAATGGATCGTACGAATGAATTAGAATGGATCGTACGAATGAATTAGAATGAATCGTATGAATAAATTAGCGTGGATCATGCGAGTGAATTAGAATGGATCATGCGAATGAATTAGAATGGATTGGTTCGTTCGAATGAATTAGAATGGAACATCCGAGTGAATTAGAATCGATCATACGAATGAATTAGAATGGATACATTCGTGCGAATGATTCAGGTGAATGAATTAGAATAAATCGTACGAATGAATTAGAATGGATCGTACGAATGAATTAGAATGGATCATACGAATAAATTAGAATGGATCATGTGAATGAATTAGAATGGATCGTGCGAATGAATTAGAATGGATCGTGCGATTGAATTAGAATGGATCATACGAATGAATTAGAGTGGATACATTCGTGCGAATGAATTAGAATGGATCGTACGAATGAATTAGAATGGATCGTGCGAATGAATTAGAATGGATCGTACGAATGAATTAGAATGGATCGTACGAATGAATAAGAATGGATCGTATGAATGAATTAGAATGGATCATGCAAATGAATTAGAATGGATTGTACGAATGAATTAGAATGGATCGTTCGAATGAATTAGAATGGATTGTATGAATGAATTAGAATGGATACATTCATGCGAATGAATTAGAATGGATCGTACGAATGAATTAGAATGGATCGTACGAATGAATTAGAATTGATCGTACGAATGAATTAGAATGGATCAGGAATGAATTAGAATGGATCGAGCGAATGAAATAGAATCGATCGTACGAATGAATTAGAATGGATCGTTCGAATGAATTAGAATGGATCGTTCGAATGAATTAGAATGGATCGTACGAATGAATTAGAATGGATCGTGCGAATGAATTAGAATGGATACATTCGTGCTAATCAATTAGAATGGATCGTACGAATGAATTAGAATGGATCGTTCGAATGAATTAGAATGGATCGAACGAATGAATTAGAATGGATCGTATGAATGAATTAGAATAGATCGTGCGAATGAATTAGAAGGGATACATTCCTGCGAATGAATTAGATTGGATTGTAAGAATGAATTAGAATGGATCATTCGAATGAATTAGAATGGATTGTTCGAATGAATTAGAATGGATCGTACGAATGAATTAGAATGGATCGTACGAATGAATTAGAATGGATCGTACGAATGAATTAGAATGGATCGTACGAATGAATTAGAATGGATCGTTCGAATGAATTAGAATGGATCGTACGAATGAATTAGAATTGAATGTGCGAATGAATTAGAATGGATCGTACGAATGAATTAGAATGGATCGTTCGAATGAATTAGAATGGATTGTTCGAATGAATTAGAATGGATCGTATGAATGAATTAGAATGGATCATACGAATGAATTAGAATGGATACATTCGTGCGAATGAATTAGAATGGATCTTACGAATGAATTAGAATAGATCGTATGAATGAATTAGAATAGATTGTGCGATTGAATTAGAATGGATCGTACGAATGAATTAGAATGGATCATGAATGAATTAGAATAGATCGAGCGAATGAATTAGAATGGATCGTTCGAATGAATTAGAATGGATACATTTGCGCGAATGAATTAGAATGGATCGTACAAATGAATTAGAATGGATTGTGCGAATGAATTAGAATGGATACATTCGTACGAATGATCTAGAATGGATCGTATGAATGAATTAGAATGGATCGTACGAATGAATTAGAATGGACATATACGTGCGAATGAATTAGAATGGATCTTACGAATGAATTAGAATGGATCGTATGAATGAATTAGAATAGATCGTACGAATGAATTAGAATGGATCGTACGAATGAATTAGAATGGATCTTATGAATGAATTAGAATAGATCGTGTGAATGAATTAGAATGAATCGTCTGAATGAATTAGAATGAATCATACGAATGAATTAGAATGGATCGTATGAATGAATTAGAATGGATCGTGCGAATGAATTAGAATGGATCTTACGAATGAATTGGAATGGATCGTACGAATGAATTAGAATAGATCGTACGAATGAATTAGAATAGATCGTATGAATGAATTAGAATGGATCATACGAATGAATTAGACTGGATCGTACGAATGATTTAGAATGGATCGTACGAATGAATTAGAAAGGATCATACGAATGAATTAGAATGGATCGTATGAATGAATTAGAATGGATCGTTTGAATGAATTAGAATGGATCTTTTGAATGAATTAGAATGGATCATACGAATGAATTAGAATGGAATGTGCGAATGAATTTGAATGGATCGTGCGAATGCATTAGAATGGATCGTACGAATTAATTAGAATGGATCGTGCGAATGAATTAGAATGGATACATTCGTGCGAATGAATTAGATTGATTTGTGAGAATAATTTAGAATGGATCGTACGAATGAGTTAGAATGGATCGTCCGAATGCATTAGAATGGATCATACGAATGAATTAGAATGGATGGTGCGAATGAATTAGAATGGATCGTGTGAATGAATTAGAATGGATCGTACGAATGAATTAGAATGGATCGTTCGAATGAATTAGAATGGATACATTTGTGCAAATGAATTAGAATGGATCGTACGAATGAATTAGAATGGATCGTACGAATGAATTAGAATGGATCGTATGAATGAATTAGAGTGGATCATATGAATGAATTAGAATAGATCGTGTGAATGAATTAGAATGGATCGTCTGAATGAATTAGAATGAATCATACAAATGAATTAGAATGGATCATATGAATGAATTAGAATGGATCGTGCGAATGAATTAGAATGGATACATTCGTGCGTATGAATTAGATTGATTCGTGACAATGATTTACAATGGATCGTATGTACGATCCATTCTAATTCATTTGCATGGATGTATCTATTCTAATTTATTCGTACGATCCATTCTAATTCATTTGTACTATCCATTCTAGTTCATTCGCACGAATGTATCCTTTCTAATTCATTCGTATGATCCATTCTAATTCAATCGCATGATCCATTCTAATTCATTCGTATGATCCATTCTAATTCATTCGTACGATCCATTCTAATTCATTCGTACGATCCATTTTGATTCATTCGTACGATCCATTCTAATTCATTCGCACGAATGTATCCATTCTAATTCATTCGTACGATCCATTCTAATTCATTCGCACGAATGTATCCATTCTAATATATTTGTACGATCTATTCTAATTCATTCGCATGATCCATTCTTATTCATTCGTACAAATGTATCCATTCTAATTCATTCGTACGATCCATTCTAATTCATTTGCACGATCCATTCTAATTCATTCGCATGATCTATTCTAATTCATTCGCACGATCCATTCTAATTCATTATTATGATCCGTTCTAATTCATTCGCACATGCCATTCTAATTCATTCGTACGATCCATTCTAATTCATTCGCACGATCCATTCTAATTCATTCGTACGATCCATTCTAATTCATTCGCACGAATGTATCCATTCTAATTCATTCGCGCGATCCATTCTAATTAATTCGTATGATCCATTCAAATTCATTTGCATGGATGTATCCATTCTAATTCATTTGTACAATCCATTCTATTTCATTCGTACGATCCATTCTAATTCATTCGTACGAATGAATTAGAATGGATACATTCGTGCGAATGAATTAGAATGGATCGTACGAATGAATTAGAATGCATCGTTCGAATGAATTAGAATGGATACAATCTTGCGAAGATTTAGAATGGATCGTACGAATGTATTAGAATGAATCGTACGAATGAATTATAATGAATCGTATGAATGAATTAGAATGGATCGTCTGAATGAATTATAATGAATCATACGAATGAATTAAAATGGATCGTATGAATGAATTAGAATGGATCGTGAATGAATTAGAACGGATCGAGCGTATGAATTAGAATGGATCGTACGAGTGAATTAGAATGGATCGTACGAATGAACTTGAATGGATACATTCGTGCAAATGAATTAGAATGGATCATACGAATGAATTAAAATAGATCGTGCGAATGAATTAGAATGGATCTTACGAATGAATTATAATGGATAGTACGAATGAATTAGAATAGATCGTACAAATGAATTAGAATGGATCATATGAATGAATTAGAATGGATCGTCTGAATGAATTAGAATAAATCATACGAATGAATTAGAATGGATCGTATGAATGAATTAGATGGATCGTGCGAATGAATTAGAATGGATGCATTCGTGCGAATAAATTAGAATAGATCGTACGAATGAATTATAATGGATCGTTCGAATGAATTAGAATGGATCGTACGAATGAATTAGAATGGATCGTTCGAATGAATTAGAATGGATTGTTCAAATGAATTAGAATGGATCGTATGAATGAATTAGAATAGATCGTGCGAATGGATTAGAATGGATCGTCTGAATGAATTAGAATGAATCATACGAATGAATTATAATGGATCGTACGAATGAATTAGAATGGATCTTTCGAATGAATTAGAATGGATCGTGCGAATGAATTAGAATGGATCTTACTAATGAATTGGAATGGATAGTACGAATGAATTAGAATAGATCGTACGAATGAATTAGAATGGATCGTCCGAGTGAATTTGAATGGATCGTATGAATGAATTAGAATGGATACATTCGTACGAATGAATTAGAATGGATCGTATGAATGAATAAGAATGGATCGTACGAATAAATTAGAATGGATCTTACGAATGAATTAGAATGGATTGTATGAATGAATTAGAATGGATCGTCTGAATGAATTAGAATGAATCATACAAATGAATTAGAATGGATCGTATGAATGAATTAGAATGGATCGTGCGAATGAATTAGACTGGATCGTACGAATGAATTAGAATGGATCATCCGAGTGAATTAGAATGGATCGTACGAATGAACTTGAATAAATACATTCGTGCGACTGAATTAGAATAGATCGTATGAATGAATTAGAATGGATCGTGCGAATGAATTAGAATGGATACATTCGTGCGAATGAATTAGAATGGATCGTACGAATGAATTAGAATGGATCGTGCGAGTGAATTAGAATGGATCGTACGAATGAATTAGAATGGATCGTACGAATGAATTAGAATGGATACATTCGTACGAATGAATTAGAATGGATCGTGCAAATGAATTAGAATGGATCATACGAATGAATTAGAATGGATCGTACGAATAAGTTAGAATGGATCATACGAATGAATTAGAATAGATCGTATGAATGAATTAGAATGGATCATACGAATAAATTAGAATGGATTCATTCGTGTGAATAAATTAGACTGGATTGTACGAATGAATTAGAATGGATCGTCCGAATGAATTAGAATGGATCGTACGAATAAATTAGAATGGATCGTGTGAATGAATTACATTGGATCGTACGAATGAATTAGAATGGATCGTATGAATGAATTAGATTGGATCGTGCGAATGAATTAGAATGGATCGTACGGATGAATTAGAATGGATACATTCATATGAATAAATTAGGATGGATCGTATGAATGAATTAGAATGGATCGAACGAATGTATTAGAATGGATACATTCGTGTGAATGAATTAGACTGGATCTTATGAATGAATTAGAATGGATAGTACGAATGGATTAGAATAGATAGTACGAATGAATTAGAATGGATCGTCCGAGTGAATTAGAATGGATCGTACGAATAAATTAGAATTGATACATTCGTACGAATGAATTAATATGGATCGTACGAATGAATAAGAATGGATCGTACGAATGAATTGGAATGGATCGTACGAATGAATTAGAATGGATCGTATGAATGAATTAGAGTGGATCATACGAATGAATTAGAATAGATCGTGCGAATGAACTAGAATGGATCGTCTGAATGATTTAGAATAAATTATACGAATGAATTAGAAAGGATCGTATGAATGAATTAGAATGGATCGTGCGAATGAATTAGAATGAATCGTACGAATGAATTAGAATGGATCGTACGAATGAATTAGAATGGATCGTACGAATGAATTAGACTAGATCAATTAGAATGGATCGTACGAATGAATTAGAATGGATACATTCGTGCGAATGAATTAGAATGGATCGTACGAATGAATAAGAATGGATCGTACGAATAAATTAGAATGGATCGTATGAATAAATTAGAATGGATCGTACGAATGAATTAGAATGGATCATGTGAATGAATTAGAATGGATCGTGCGAATTAATTATAATGGATCATATAAATGAATTAGAATGAATCATACGAATGAATTAGAATGGATTGTATGAATGAATTAGAATGGATCGTGCGAATGAATTAGAATGGATCGTACGAATGAATTAGAATGGATCGTACGAATAAATTAGAATCAATACATTCGAGTGAATGAATTAGAGTGGATCATACGAATGAATTAGAATGGATCGTACGAATGAATTAGAACGGATCATATGAATGAGCTAGAATAGATCGTACGAATGAATTAGAATGGATCATACGAATAAATTAGAATGGATACATTCGTGTGAATGAATTAGAATGGATCGAACGAATGAATTAGAATGGATCGTACAAATGAATTAGAATAGATCGTGCGAATGAATTACATTGGATCATGTCAATGAATTAGAATGGATCGTACGAATGAATTAGAATGGATACATTCGTGCGAATGAATTAGTATGAGTCATACGAATGAATTAGAATGGATCGTACGAATGAATTAGAATGGATCCATTCGTGCGAATGAATTAGAATGGATCATACGAATGAATTAGAATGGATCGTGTAAATGAATTAGAATGGATCGTGCGAGTGAATTAGAATAGATTGTACGAATGAATAAGAATAGATCGTACGAATGAATTAGAATGGATCGTGCGAATGAATTCGAATGGATCATACGAATGCATTAGAATACGATCCATTCTATTTCATTCGTACTATCCATTCTAATTTATTCATATGATCCATTCTAATTCATTCGTACGATCCATTCTAATTCATTCGCACAATCCATTCTAATTCATTCGCACGAATGTATCCATTCAAGTTCATTCGTACGATCCATTCTAATTCACTCGGACATTCCATTCTAATTCATTCATACGATCCATTCTAATTCATTCGAGCGATCAATTCTAATTCATTCGAACGATCCATTCTAATTCATTCGAACGATCCATTCTAATTCATTCGTACGATCTATTCTAATTCATTCGCACAATCCATTCTAATTCATTCGTACGATCCATTCTAATTCATTCGAACGATCCATTCTAATTTCCAACGATCCATTCTAATTCATTCGTACGATCCATTCTAATTCATTCTCACATTCCATTCTAATTCATTCGAACGATCTATTCTAATTCATTCGAACGATCCATTCTAATTCATTCGTACGATCCATTCTAATTCATTCGCACGAATGTATCCATTCAAATTCATTCGCACGATCCATTCTAATTCATTTGAACGATCCATTCTAATTCTGTCGCACGAATGTATCCATTCAAGTTCATTCGTACGATCCATTCTAATTCACTTGTACGATCCATTCTAATTCATTCGCTCGATACATTCTAGTTCATTCACGATCCATTCTAATTCATTCATACGATCCATTCTAATTCATTCGCATGATTCATTCTAATTCATTCAGATGATCCATTCTAATTCATTCATACGATCCATTCTAATTCATTCGTACGTTTTATTCTAAATCATTCTAATTCATTCACATGATCCATTCTAATTCATTCGTACGATCCATTCTAATTCATTCGCATAATCCATTCTAATTCATTCGTACGATCTATTCTAATTCAGTCGCACGAATGTATCCATTCAAGTTCATTCGTACGATCCATTCTAATGCATTCGCATGATCCATTCTAATTCATTCATACTATCCATTATATTTTATTCGTACGATCCATTCTAATTCATTCGTACGAATGAATGAGAATGGATACAATCATGCGAATGAATTAGAATGGATCGTACGAATGAATTAGAATGGATCGTATGAATGAATTAGAATGGATCGTACGAATGAATTAGAATGGATCGTATGAATGAATTAGAATGGATCGTCTGTATGAATTAGAATGAATCATACGAATGAATTAGAATGGATCGTATGAATGAATTAGAATGGATCAAGAATGAATTAGAATGGATCGAGCGAATGAATTAGAATGGATCGTACGAGTGAATTAGAATGGATCATATGAATGAACTTGAATGGATACATTCGTGCGACTGAATTAGAATGGATCGTTCGAATGAATTAGAATGGATCGTGCGAATGAATTATTAGAATGGATACATTCGTACGAATGAATTAGAATGGGTTTTATAAATGAATTAGAATGGATCGTACGAATTAATTAGAATGGATCGTACGAATGAATTAGAATAGATCATGCGAATAAATTAGAATGGATCGTCTGAATGAATTAGACTGAATCATACGAATGAATTAGAATGGATCGTATGAATGAATTAGAATGGATCGTGCGAATGAATTAGAATGGATCTTACAAATGAATTCGAATGGATCGTATGAATGAATTAGAATGGGTCGAACGAATGAATTAGAAAGGATCGTGCGAATGAATTAGAATAGATCGTGTGAATGAATTAGAATGGATCGTACGAATGAACTAGAATGGATCGTACGTATGCATTAGAATTGATCGTACGAATGAATTAGAATGGATACATTTGTGCGAATGAATGAGAATAGATTTTATGAATGAATTAGAATGGATTGTATGAATGAATTAGAATGGATCGAACGAATGAATTAGAATGGATCATACGAATGAATTAGAATGGATCGTACGAATGAATTAGAATGGATCGTGCGAATGAATTAGAATGGATCGTACGAATGAATTAGAATGGATCATACGAATGAATTAGAATGAATCGTGCGAATGCATTAGAATGGATCGTACGAATGAATTAGAATGGATCGTGCTAATGAATTAGAATGGAAACATTCGTGCGAATGAATTAGATTGATTCGTGAGAATGATTTATAATGGATCGTACGAATGAATTAGAATGGATCGTACGAATGAAGTAGACTGGATCGTACGAATGAATTAGAATGGATCGTCCTAGTGAATTAGAATGGATCGTACGAATGAACATGAATGGATACATTCGTGCGAATGAATTAGAATAGATCGTACGAATGAATTAGAATAGACCGTACGAATGAATTAGAATGGAATGTGTGAATGAATTAGAATGGATCGTACGAATGAATTAGAATGGATCGTACGAATGAATTAGAATGGATCGTACGAATAAATTAGAATGGATCGTACGAATGAATTAGAATAGATACATTCGTGCGATTGAATTTGTACGATCCCTTCTAATTCATTCGTACGATCCATTCTAATTCATTCGCACGATCCATTCTAACTTATTCATACGATCCATTCTAATTCATTCGTACGAAAAAATTAGAATGGATGTATGAACGAATTAGAATAGATACATTCGTGCGATTGAATTTGTACGATCCCTTCTAATTCATTTGTACGATCCATTCTAATTCATTCGCACGATCCATTCTAATTTATTCGTACGATCCATTCTAATTCATTCGCATGATCCATTCAAATTCATTCGCACGATCTATTCAAATTCATTCGCACGATCCATTCTAATTCATTCGCACGATCCATTCTAATTCATTCGTACGATCCATTCTAATTCATTTGTATGATCCATTCTAATTCATTTGTACAATCCATTCTAATTCATTCATACGATCCATTCTAATTCATTCTTACGAATGTATCCATTCTAATTTATTCGTACGATCCATTTTAATTCATTCGCACAATCCATTCTAATTCATTCATACGATCCATTCTAATTCATTCGTAGGATTCATTCTAATTCATTCAGACGATCCATTCTAATTCATTCGTACGATCCATTCTAATTCATTCGTACGATCCATTCTAATTCATTCGTACGATCCATTCTAATTCATTCGCATGATTGTATTCATTCTTATTCTTTCGTACGATCCAATGTAATTTATTCGCACGATCCATTCTAATTTATTCGTACGGTCCATTCATTCTAATTCATTCGTTCGATCCATTCTAATTCATTCATACGATCCATTCTAACTCATTCGTAAAATCTATTCTCATTCATTCGCACAAATGTATCAATTCTAATTCATTCGTACGATCCATTCTAATGCATTCATACGATCCATTCTAATTCATTCATACATTCCATTCTAATTCATTTGTACGATCCATTCTAATTCATTTGAACGATCCATTCTAATTCATTCGCACGATCCATTCTAATTCATTCGAACGATCGATTCTAATTCATTCGTACGATCCATTCTAATTCATTCGCACGAATGTATCCATTCTAATTCATTCGTACGAATGAATTAGAATGGATCGTACGAATGAAATAGAAAGGAGCCATTCTAATTAATTCGTACGATCCATTCTAATTTATTAGCACGAATATATCCATTCTAATTAATTCGTACGATCCATTCTAATTCATTCATATGATCCATTCCAAATCATTCGCACGAATGTATCCATTCTAATTCATTTGTACGATCCATTCTAATTCATTCATACGATTCATTCTAATTCATTCGTACAATCCATTCTAATTCTTTCGTACAATCCATTATAATTCTGTCGCACGAATGTATCCATTCAAGTTCATTCGTACGATCCATTCTAATTCACTTGTACGATCCATTCTAATTCATTCGCTCGATACATTCTAGTTCATTCACGATCCATTCTAATTCATTCATACGATCCATTCTAATTCATTCGTATGATTCATTCTAATTCATTCAGATAATCCATTCTAATTCATTCATACGATCCATTCTAATTCATTCGTACGTTTTATTCTAAATCATTGTAATTCATTCACATGATCCATTCTAATTCATTCGTACGATCCATTCTAATTCATTCGCACAATCCATTCTAATTCATTCGTACGATCTATTCTAATTCAGTCGCACGAATGTATCCATTCAAGTTCATTCGTACGATCCATTCTAATGCATTCGCATGATCCATTCTAATTCATTCGTACAATCCATTCTATTTTATTCGTACGATCCATTCTAATTCATTCGTACGAATGAATTAGAATGGATACAATCATGCGAATGAATTAGAATGGATCGTACGAATGAATTAGAATGGATCGTATGAATGAATTAGAATGGATCGTACGAATGAATTAGAATGGATCGTATGAATGAATTAGAATGGATCGTCTGTATGAAGTAGAATGAATCATACGAATGAATTAGAATGGATCGTATGAATGAATTAGAATGGATCAAGAATGAATTAGAATGGATCGAGCGAATGAATTAGAATGGATCGTACGAGTGAATTAGAATGGATCGTATGAATAAACATGAATGGATACATTCGTGCGACTGAATTAGAATGGATCGTTCGAATGAATTAGAATGGATCGTGCGAATGAATTATTAGAATGGATACATTTGTGCGAATGAATTAGAATTGGTTTTATAAATGAATTAGAATGGATCGTACGAATTAATTAGAATGGATCGTACGAATGAATTAGAATAGATCATGCGAATGAATTAGAATTGATCGTCTGAATGAATTAGAATGAATCATACGAATGAATTAGAATGGATCGTATGAATGAATTAGAATGGATCGTGCGAATGAATTAGAATGGATCTTACAAATGAATTAGAATGGATCGTATGAATGAATTAGAATGGGTCGAACGAATGAATTAGAAAGGATCGTGCGAATGAATTAGAATGGATCGTGTGAATGAATTAGAATGGATCGTACGAATGAACTAGAATGGATCGTACGTATGCATTAGAATTGATCGTACGAATGAATTAGAATGGATACATTTGTGCAAATGAATGAGAATAGATTTTACGAATGAATTAGAATGGATTGTATGAATGAATTAGAATGGATCGAATGAATGAATTAGAATGGATCATACGAATGAATTAGAATGGATCGTACGAATGAATTAGAATGGATCTTGCGAATGAATTAGAATGGATCATACAAATGAATTAGAATGGATCATACGAATGAATTAGAATGAATCGTGCGAATGCATTAGAATGGATCGTACGAATGAATTAGAATGGATCGTGCTAATGAATTAGAATGGAAACATTCGTGCGAATGAATTAGATTGATTCGTGAGAATGATTTAGAATGGATCGTACGAATGAATTAGAATGGATCGTACGAATGAATTAGACTGGATCGTACGAATGAATTAGAATGGATCGTCCAAGTGAATTAGAATGGATCGTACGAATGAACATGAATGGATACATTCGTGCGAATGAATTAGAATAGATCGTACGAATGAATTAGAATAGATCGTACGAATGAATTAGAATGGAATGTGTGAATGAATTAGAATGGATCGTACGAATGAATTAGAATGGATCGTACGAATGAATTAGAATGGATCGTACGAATAAATTAGAATGGATCGTACGAATGAATTAGAATAGATACATTTGTGCGATTGAATTTGTACGATCCCTTCTAATTCATTCGTACGATCCATTCTAATTCATTCGCATGATCCATTCTAATTTATTCGTACGATCCATTCTAATTCATTCGTACGAAAAAATTAGAATGGATGTACGAACGAATTAGAATAGATACATTCGTGCGATTGAATTTGTACGATCCCTTCTAATTCATTCGTACGATCCATTCTAATTCATTCGCACGATCCATTCTAATTTATTCGTACGATCCATTCTAATTCATTCGCATGATCCATTCTAATTCATTCGCACGATCCATTCTAATTCATTCGCACGATCCATTCTAATTCATTCGTACGATCCATTCTAATTCATTTGTATGATCCATTCTAATTTATTTGTACAATCCATTCTAATTCATTCATACGATCCATTCTAATTCATTCGTACGAATGTATCCATTCTAATTTATTCGTACGATCTATTCTAATTCATTCGCACAATCCATTCTAATTCATTCATACGATCCATTCTAATTCATTCGTAGGATTCATTCTAATTCATTCAGACGATCCATTCTAATTCATTCGTACGATCCATTCTAATTCATTCGTACGATCCATTCTAATTCATTCGCATGATTGTATTCATTCTTATTCTTTCGTACGATCCAATGTAATTTATTCGCACGATCCATTCTAATTCATTCGTACGGTCCATTCATTCTAATTCATTCGTTCGATCCATTCTAATTCATTCATACGATCCATTCTAACTCATTCGTAAAATCTATTCTCATTCATTCGCACAAATGTATACATTCTAATTCATTCGTACGATCCATTCTAATGCATTCATACGATCCATTCTAATTCATTCATACATTCCATTCTAATTCATTTGTACGATCCATTCTAATTCATTTGAACGATCCATTCTAATTCATTCGCACGATCCATTCTAATTCATTCGAACGATCGATTCTAATTCATTCGTACGATCCATTCTAATTCATTCGCACGAATGTATCCATTCTAATTCATTCGTACGAATGAATTAGAATGGATCGTACGAATGAAATAGAAAGGAGCCATTCTAATTAATTCGTACGATCCATTCTAATTTATTAGCACGAATATATCCATTCTAATTAATTCGTACGATCCATTCTAATTCATTCATATGATCCATTCCAAATCATTCGCACGAATGTATCCATTCTAATTCATTTGTACGATCCATTCTAATTCATTCATACGATCCATTCTAATTCATTCGTACAATCCATTCTAATTCTTTCGTACAATCCATTCTAATTCATTCGCACGAATGTATCCATTCTAATTCATTTGTATGATCCATTCTAATTCATTCGCACGATCCATTCGAATTCATTTGTACGATCCATTCAAATTCATTCATACGATCCATTCTAATTCATTCGCAAGAATGTATCCATTCTAATTCATTCGTATGATCCATTATAATTCATTCGTATGATCCATTCTAATTCATTCGTACGATCCATTCTAATTCATTCGCACGATCTATTCTAATTCATTCATACGATCCATTCTAATTCATTCATACAATCCATTCTAATTCTTTCACACGATCCATCCTAATTTATTCGTACGATCCATTCTAATTCATTCGTACGATCCATTCCAATTCATTCGCACGATCCATTCTAATTCATTCGTACGATCCATTCTAATTCATTCATACGATCCATTCTAATTCATTCGTATGATCGATTCTAATTCATTCGCACGAATGTAACCATTCTAATTCATTCGTACGATCCATTCTAATTCATTCACACGATCGATTCTAATTCATACGCACGATCTATTCTATTTCATTTGCACGATCCATTATAATTTGTTAATTATTTCATTACATAATGATTTATTTAAATTATTATTTATTTTCCTATGAAATTATTTCATAATTTTTTTTTTTAACAAAATATTTTATTTAATATATTTCTTTATTAAATAATTTTTTCAATATTTGAATAATTGACTAATTTTTTAATTATTTAAAAAAATTATTATTTCAATAATTCTTAGGAAATATTTAAATAATAAAATACTTAAATTATTTGATTAAATTATTATATAATGATATAAATGAATTATTTTATTAAAAAATATAAATTAAATAAAGAAATAATGAAACTATTTAAATTTTAATAAAATAATTAAATCATTATTTGAATCATTATTCCATAAATTATAATTAATTAAATATTTTTATTATTTACTTAATGAATAATGAAATAATGAAATAATTCAATAATCATTATTGAAATATTCCATAAGAAAATAATAAAAATATTTGATTAATTATAATTTACAAAATAAAGTTTCAAATACTTATTTAATTATTTTATAAAATATTTGAATAATTTAATTATTTCTTTATGTTATTATTATATTCTAATAAAATAATTCCATTATATAATTACATAATATTTTAATAAATTAAATTTAGATATTTTATTTTTCAAATATTTAAGTAATAATTTAAAGAATAAATTATATTCATTAATAATTTTTTGAAATAATAAAATCATTTCATAAATAACTATATAAAAAAAATTTATGTAATAAATTTATTAAATTTTTAAATAAATAAATTATTACATAAATATTTTTTGAAATAATTATAAATTTTGAATTTTATTAATTCGATAATAATATAAAAAATTATTTCAATAATATTTTTCTTAAGTAATTAAATAATTATTCAATTATTTAAATATTTAAAAACTTATGCAGTAAAGACATATATTAAATAGATTATTTACTTAAACGAAAAAATAATTTAATTAATAAATAATTTTATAGTAAAATAAATTATTATTTAACTAAATTATTATTTTCTAAAATATTCAAATAATTTAATTAATATTTACATAACTAAATTATTTAGTAAAGAAAAACATTAAATAGATTATTTAGTTAAACAAAAAAATAATTCAATTACTAAATAATTTCATAGTTAAATAAATAATAATTTAAATAAATTATTATGTAATAAAATAATTCACTAATTATTTTATTAATTTATTAATAATTATTAAAAATACATCAAAAAAATAAATTATTCAATAATTTGGTTTAAATTTTTTTATTAATACATAATAATAAAATAAAGAAATAATATTATATTATTTTAATATTTAAAGACTTATTTAATAAAAAAATATATTAAATAGATTATTTACTTAAACAAAAAACTAATTTCATTATTAAATAAATTCAAAGTTAAATAAATTATAAATTATATAAAATATATTTTTTTGAAATATTCAAATAATATAATTAAGAATTACATAACTAAATTATTATGTAATAAAATTATTATATTATCATTTAAATAAATTTTTTCATAATTATTTATTAAAAAAATCATAAAATTAGATTTTCATAATATAGATAAATATATAAATAATAATTTAAATAATAATTTTTTTCAATAAATAAAAGATTAATCAATTATTATGTAATGAAATATTTAACAAATTATTTTATTAAATTATTAAAAATTAAATTAAATACATCAAAAAATTAATTATTTTATTCATTAATAAAATAAAAAATTAATTCAATATCTATTTACTTATTATTTAAATAATTAGTTAATTATTTTATTGTATAAATAATAAAATATTTCTTTAAATAATATACTTTTTTAAAATAATTAGTAATTAGTTAATTTATTAATATAATATTTTATTAATTTATTAAATAATAACTAAATTAAATATTATTTCATAAAATAATTAAATAAAAATTATCATAATTATTTCATTAAAGGTAATTAATTAAATAATTTCATTATTTACTTATTGAATAATAAAATGATGAATTAATTATTTATTTTATTATTTCAATAATTTAATATTTAATAAATTAATTAAATTTATTTAAAAATAGTAATAATTCAATAAATAATTATTAAAATAAATTAATGATATAATTAAATCATAATTTCTTTATTTTAAATTTTAAAACTTCAAATAGTTACATAATTTGATTATTTAATAATATATTAATTAATAAATAAATAAAATAATAAAATTCATTGAATAACTAGATAATTAAATAATTATATATAATTATTACTTTTATAAAAAGTTAAATATTAAAATATTTAAATTATTTTCTAATTAAATAAATAATTACTATTATTAAAATAATTATAAAAACATTACAATGATTATCATAATAACATTGAGATTATACTATTGATTATTTATTATTTCAATACTACAATCAATAAATATTTCTTTGATTATTAAAAAAAATATTAAGTAATTTTAAAAATATTTAATTATTCATATATTCAAATAATTAACTAATTATTTAAATAATAAGTAAATAGTTATTAAATTATTATTTTATTTTATTACTTAATTAAATAATTGATTTTTTTGTTATACCATTTATTATTTCATAATTTATTAAATTTTTTATTTAATTATATAATATTTTATTTCAATTATTATTTATTTAACTATAAAATTATTTAATAATTAAAATATTTATTTTTTTAAGTAAATAAACTATTTGTTATATTTCTTCACCCACGATCCATTCTAATTCATTCGCATGAATGTATCCATTCTAATTCATTCGTACGATCGAATGTAACCATTCTAATTAATTCGTACGATCCATTCTAATTTATTAGCACGAAAATATCCATTCTAATTAATTCGTACGATCCATTCTAATTCATTCGTATGATCCATTCCAAATCATTCGCATGAATGTATCCATTTTAATTCATTTGTACGATCCATTCTAATTCATTCATACGATCCATTCTAATTTATTTGTACAATCCATTCTAATTCTTTCGTACAATCCATTCTAATTCATTCACACGAATGTAACCATTCTAGTTCATTTGTATGATCCATTCTAATTCATTCGCACGATCCATTCTAATTCAATCGTACGATCGATTCTAATTCATTCGTAGGATCCATTCTAATTCATTCGTATGAATGTATCCATTTTAATTCATTCGTATGATCTATTCTAATTCATTCGCATGATCCTTTCTAATTCATTCGTATGATCCATTCTAATTCATTCATACGATCCATTCTAATTTATTCGTATGATCGATTCTAATTCATTCGCACGAATGTAACCATTCTAATTCATTCGTACGATCCATTCTAATTCATTCACACGATCGATTCTAATTCATACGCACGATCCATTCAATTTCATTCGCACGATCCATTATAATTTGTTAATTATTTTATTACATAATGATTTATTTAAATTATTATTTATTTACCTATGAAATTATTTCATAATTTTTTTTTAAGTAAATATTTTATTTAATATATTTCTTTACTTAATAATTTCTTTAATATTTGAATAATTGACTAATTTTTTAATTATTTAAAACAATTATTATTTCATTCGTATGATCCATTCTAATTTATTCGTATGATCCATTCTGTCATACGATCCATTCTTATTTCATTAAAAGAATCTATTTTATTAAATAATTTATTAGAATATAATAATAACATAAAGAAATAATCAAATTATTCAAATATTTTATAAAATAATTAAATAATAATTTGAATTATTATTCTATAAATTATAATTAATCCAATATTTTTATTATTTACGTAATGTATAATTCAATAATGATTATTTCATTATTTCATTATTCAATTAGCAAATAATGAAAATATTTAATTATTTATAATTTATTGAATAATGATTCAAATAATATTTTAATTATTTTCTAAAATTTAAATATTTTTATTACTTTTTAATATTATAGATATTATTTAATAAAATAATTAAATTATATAATTATATAATATTTTTATCAAATAATTTAATTATTTTATTATTTCAATATTAACTTAATGATATAAAGTATAAATTATATTAATTAATAATTTTTTCAAATATTAAAATAATTTAATCAATAATTAAATAAATAAATTATTATGTAATAATATTATAAAATTATAATTTTAAATAATTATTAAAAATTTATTTATTTAAATAACTAAAATATTAGAATTTAATTATTTTGATAATAAAATAAACAATTATTCAAATTAAAATTTTTTTCAGTAATAAAATCATTAGTCAATTATTGAAATATTTAAAACTTAATTTTTGAAGAAATATATCAAATAGATTGTTTGCTTGAAAAAATAAATATTTTTATTATTATATAATTTCATAATTAAATAAATCATAAAGAAAATAAAATATTATATAATTAAATAAATATAAAATTTTATTAAATCATGAAATATTAATAAAAATAATAATAATGATTTATGATTTAAATAATAAATCATTATTTTTTTATTTAAAATTTTAAAACTTTAAATAGTTACATAATTTGATTATTTAATAATATATTAATTAATAAATAAATAAAATAAAAAAATTCATTGAATAACTAGATAATTAAATAATTAAATAAAATTATTACTTTTATAAAAAGTTAAATATTAAAATATTTAAATGATTTTCTAATTAAATAAATAATTACTATTATTAAAATATTTATAAAAGCATTACAATGATTATCATAATAACGTTGAGATTATACTATTGATTATTTATTATTTCAATATTATAATCAATAAATATTCCTTTGATTATTAAAAAAATATAAAGTAATTTTAAAAATATTTTATTATTCATATATTCAAATAATTAACTAATTATTTAAATAATAAGTAAATAGTTATTAAATTATTATTTTATTTTCTAACTTAATTAAATAATTAATTTTTTTGTTATACCATTTAATATTTTCTTAATTTAATAAATTTTTTATTTATTTCATTATACAATATTTTATTCAAATTATTATTTATTTAATAATGAAATTATTTAATAATTAAAATATTTATTTTTTTAAGTAAATAATCTATTCGTATGATCCATTCTAATTTATTAGCACGAATGTATTCATTCTAATTCATTCGTACGATCCATTCTAATTCATTCGTATGATCCATTCAAAATCATTCGCACGAATGTATCCATTCTAATTCATTTGTACGATCCATTCTAATTCATTTATACGATCCATTCTAATTTTTTAATTATTTCAAAAAATTATTATTTTAATAATTCTTAGGAAATATTTAAATAATAAAATACTTAAATTATTTGATTAAATTATTATATAAAGATATAAT
This sequence comes from Chamaelirium japonicum, assembly GCA_947650365.1. Classification (NCBI taxonomy): domain Eukaryota; kingdom Viridiplantae; phylum Streptophyta; class Magnoliopsida; order Liliales; family Melanthiaceae; genus Chamaelirium; species Chamaelirium japonicum. The sequence goes on from CANTAL010000040.1 coordinate 1,726,107, forward strand.
TGAATTATTTTATTAAAAAATATAAATCAAATAAAGAAATAATGAAACTATTTAAATTTTAATAAAATAATTAAATCATTATTTAAATCATTATTCCATAAATTATAATTAATTAAATATTTTCATTATTTACTTAATGAATAATGAAATAATTCAATAATTCAATAATGAAATAATTCAATAATCATTATGGAATTATTCCATAAGAAAATAATAAAAATATTTCATTAATTATAATTTACAACATAAAGTTTCAAATACTTATTTAATTATTTTATAAAATATTTGAATAATTTAATTATTTCTTTATGTTAGTATTATATTCTAATAAAATAATTCCATTATATAATTACATAATATTTTAATAAAATAACTTTATGTATTTTATTTTTAAAATATTTAAGTAATAATTTCAAGAATAAATTATATTCATTATTAATTTTTTGAAATAATAAAATCATTTAATAACTAACTATATAACAAAATTTTATTTAATAAATTTATTAAATTTTTAAATAAATAAATTATTAAATAAATATTTATTAAAATAATTATTAAATTTGAATTTTTTTAACTAGATAATAATATAAAGAATTATTTCAATAATATTTTACTTAAGTAATTAAATAATTATTCAATTATTTCAATATTTAAAAACTTATTCAGTAATGAAATATATTAAATGGATTATTTACTTAAACGAAGAAATAATTTAATTAATAAATAATTTTATTGCAAAATAAATTATTATTTAAATAAATTATTATTTTCTGAAATAATTAAATAATTTAATTCATAAATATATAACTAAATTATTTAGTAAAGAAATATATTAAATAGATTATTTAGTTAAACAAAAAAATAATTAAATTACTACATAATTTCATAGTTAAATAAATAATAATTTAAATAAATTATTATGTAATGAAATAATTAACCAATTATTTTATTAAATTATTAAAAATTATTAAAAATACATCAAAAAATTAAATTATTAAATAATTTGGTTTAAATTTTTTTATTAATACATAATAATAACATAAAGAAATAATTGAATTATTTAAATATTTTATAAAATAATTAAATCATTATTTAAATCATTTTTCCAAAAATTATAATTAATTAAATATTTTTATTATTTATTTATTATCTAATTCAATAAAAAATAATTCAATAATCATTATTTAATTTTTCAATAAGTAAATAATAAAAATATCAGATTAATAATAATTTATGGAATAAGGATTCAAAAAATTATTTAATTATTTTATAAAATATTGGAATAATTCAGTTATTTCTTTAGGTTAATATTATGTTCTAATAAAAAAATTCCATTATATATTTATAGAATATTTTATCAAAATAAACTTAAGTATTTTATTTTTAAAATATTTAAGTAATAATTTAAAGAATAAATTTTATAAATTAATAATTTTTTGAAAAAATCAAATAATTTAACAAATAATTACATAACTAAATTATAATATTATATAAATCATTATTTATTTAATAATTTTTTTAAATAATTAAAAAATTAGTCAATTATTATGTAATGAAATAATTAACAAATTATTTTATTAAATCATAAAAAATTAAATTAAATAGATCAAAAAATTAATTATTTTATTCATTAATAAAATAAAAAATTAATTCAATAACTATTTACTTATTATTTCAATAATTAGTTAAATATTTTATTGTATAAATAATAAAATATTTTTTAAAATAATATAAGCTTTTTAAAATAGTAATTAATTAGTTAATTTATTATCATAATATTTTATTAATTTTTTAAAAAATTAACTAAATTAAATATTATTTCATAAAATAATTAAATTAAAAATTATAATAATTATTTCATTAAGGGTAATTAATTAAATATTTTCATTATTTACTTATTAAATAATAAAATAATGAATTATTTATTTATTTACTATTTCAATAATTTATTATTTAATAAATTAATTAAATTTATTTCAAAAATAGTAATAATTAAATATATCATTATTAAAATAAATTAATTATATAATTAAATCATTATTTCTTTATTTAATATTTTAAAACTTTAAATAGTTACATAATTTGATTAGTTAATAATATAATAATTAATAAATCAATAAAATAATAAATTTCATTGAATAACTAGATAATTAAATAATTAAATAAAATTATTATTTTCATAAAAATTAAATATTTAAATTATTTTTTAATTAAATAAATGATTACTATTATTAAAAAAATTATAAAAACATTACAATGATTATCATAATAACATTGAGATTATACTATTGATTATTTATTATTTCAATATTACAATCAATAAATACTCCTTTAATTATTAAAAAAATATTAAGTAATTTTTAAAAAAAATTATTATTCATATATTCAAATAATTAACTAATTATTTAAATAATAAGTAAAAAGTTATTAAATTATTATTTTATTTTATTACTTAATTAAATAATTAATTTTTTTGTTATACCATTTAATATTTCATAATTTAATAAATTTTTTATTAATTTAATTATATATTATTTTATTTAAATTATTATTTATTTAACTATGAAATTATTTAATAATTAAAATATTTATTTTTTTAAGTAAATAATCTATTTGTTACATTTCTTCACCCACGATCCATTCTAATTCATTCGTACGCTCGAATGTATCCATTCTAATTCATTCGTATGATCCATTCTAATTCATTCGCACGAATGTATCTATTCTAATTCATTAGTATAATCCATTCTAATTTATTTATACGATCCATTCTAATTCATTCGCACGAATGTATCCATTCTAATTTATTCGTACGATACATTCTAATTCATTCGTGCGATCCATTCTAATTCATTCGTACGATCCATTCAAATTCATTCGCACGAATGTATCCATTCTAATTCATTCGTACGATCCATTCGAATTCATTCATACGATCCATTCTAAATCATTCGCATGAATGTACCCATTCTAATTCATTCATACGATCCATTCTAATTCATTCGTATGATCCATTCTAATTCATTTGTACAATCCATTCTAATTCATTCGCAGGAATGTATCCATTCTAATTCATTCGTACTATCCATTCTAATTCATTCGTACGATCCATTCAAATTCATTCGCACGAATGTACCCATTCTAATTCATTCGTATGATCCTTTCTAATTCATTCGTACGATCCAATCTAATTCATTCACACGAATGTATCCATTCTAATTCATTCGTACGATCCATTCTAATTCATTCGTACGATCGAATGTAGCCATTCTAATTCATTCGTATGATCCATTCTAATTCATTCGTACGATCCATTCTAATTCATTCGCAGGAATGTATCCATTCTAATTCATTCCTACGATCCATTCTAATTCATTTGTATGATCCATTCTAATTTATTCGCATGAATGTATCCATTCTAATTCATTCGTACGACCCATTCAAATTCATTCGTACGATCCATTATAATTCATTCATACGATCCATTCTAATTCCTTCGGATGAATGTATTCATTCTAATTCATTTGTACGATCCATTCTAATTCATTCGTACAATCCATTCTAATTCATTCGCACGAATGTATCCATTCTAATTCATTTGTACGATCCATTCTAATTCATTCGTACGATCCACTCTAATTCATTCGCACGAATGTATTCATTCTAATTCATTCGTACGTTTATTTCTAATTCATTCGTACGATCCATGCTAATTCATTTGCACGAATGTATCCATTCTAATTCATTCGTACGATCCATTCTAATTCATTCGCATGAATGTATCCATTCTAATTCTTTCGTACGATCCATTCTAATTCATTCGTACGATCCATTCAAATTCATTCGCACGAATGTATCTATTTTAATTCATTCGTATGATTCATTCTAATTCATTCGTATGATCCATTCTAATGCATTCATACGATCCATTCTAATTCATTTGTACGATCCATTCTAATTCATTAGCATGAATGTATCCATTCTAATTCATTCATACGATCCATTCTAATTCATTCGCACAAATGTATCCATTCTAGTTCATTCGTACGATCCATTCTAATTCATTCGCACGAATGTATCCATTCTAATTCATTCGTACGATCTATTCTAATTCATTTGTACGGTCCATTCTAATTCATTCGTACGAATGAATTAGAATGGATCGTACGAATGAATTAGAATAGATACATTCCTGCGAATGAATTAGAATGGATTGTACAAATGAATTAGAATGGATCATGCGAATGAATTAGAATGGATCGTACGAATGAATTAGAATAGTTCGTATGAATGAATTAGAATGGATCATGTGAATGAATTAGATTAATTCGTACGAATGAATTAGAATGGATCGAATGAATGAATTAGAATGGATCGTACGAATGAATTAGAATGGATACATTCGTGTGAATGAATTAGAATGGATCATATAAATGAATTAGAATGGATCGTGCGAATGAATTAGAATGGATCGTACGAATGAATTAGAATAGATCATGTGAATGAATTAGAATGGATCGTACGAATGAATTAGAACGGATCATACGAATGAATTAGAATCGATCGTACGAATGAATTAGAATGGATCGTATAAATGATCCATTCTTATTCATTCGTACGATCCATTCTAATTCATTCGTATGATCCATTCTGTCGTACGATCCATTCTAATTCATTCGTACGATCTATTCCAATTCATTTGCATGAATGTATCTATTATAATTTATTCGTAAGATCCATTCTAATTCATTCGTACGATCCATTCGAATTTATTCGTAGAATCCATTCTTATTCATTCGTACGATCCATTCTAATTCATATTGGATTCATTCGTGCGAATGAATTAGAATAGATCGTACGAATGAATTGGAATGGATCGTAAGTATGAATTAAATAAAAATTATTTCATAATAAATAAAAATATAACATAATAAGTAAATAGTTAATTAAATATTATTTCATAAAATAATTAAATAAAAATTATAATAATTATTTCATTAATTGTAATTAATTAAATATTTTCATTATTTACTTATTAAATAATAAAATAATGAATTATTTATTTATTTTATTATTTCAATAATTTTTTATTTAATAAATTAATTAAATTTATTTAAAAAATAGTAATAATTAATATATCATTATTAAAATAAATTAATTATATAATTAAATTATTATTTCTTTATTTAATATTTTCAAACTTTAAATAGTTACATAATTTGATTATTTAATAATATAATAATTAATAATAATTTATTTAAATTATTATTTATTTACCTATGAAATTATTTCATAATTTTATTTTTTAAGTAAATATTCTATTTAATATATTTCTTTACTAAATAAGTTTTTCAATATTTGAATAATTGACTAATTTTTTAATTATTTAAAAAAAATATTATTTTAATAATTCTTATGAAATATTTAAATAATAAAATACTTAAATTATTTGATTAAATTATTATATAAAGATATAATTGAATTATTTTATTAAAAAATATAAATCAAATAAAGAAATAATGAAACTATTTAAATTTTAATAAAATAATTAAATCATTATTTGAATCATTATTCCATAAATTATCATTAATTAAATATTTTTATTATTTACTTAATGAATAATTCAATAATAAAATAATTCCATAATGAAATAATTCAATAATCATTATGGAATTATTCCATAAGAAAATAATAAAAATATTTCATTAATTATAATTTACAACATAAAGTTTCAAATACTTATTTAATTATTTTATAAAATATTTGAATAATTTAATTATTTCTTTATATTAGTATTATATTCTAATAAAATAATTATAAAAATATTACAATGATTATCATAATAACATTGAGATTATACTATTGATTATTTATTATTTCAATATTACAATCAATAAATATTCCTTTGATCATTAAAAAAATATTAAGTAATTTTAAAAAAAATTATTATTCATATATTCAAATAATTAACTAATTATTTAAATAATAAGTAAAATGTTATTAAATTATTATTTTATTTTATTACTTAATTAAATAATTAATTTTTTTGTTATACCATTTACTATTTCATAATTTAATAAATTTTTTTTTTTTTTAATTATATAATATTTTATTCAAATTATTATTTATTTAACTATGTAATATTTTTTTCATTATTTTAATAATAGTAATTGTTTACAGAATTATAAAATAATTTCAATAATTGAAATATTTTAAAAATTATATTTTTTTTAAAATATTGATTTTATTTAATTATTTAATTATCTAGTTATTTAATGAAATTTATTATTTTAATTATTTATTGATTATTATATTTTTAAATAATCAAATTATGTAACTATTTAATGATTTAAAATATTAAATAAAGAAATAATTATTTAAGTATATAATTAATTTATTTTATTAGTTATTTCTATCATTACTATTATTTTTCAATTAATTTAATTATTTATTTAATTATGATTAATGAATTAATTATTATAATTTTTCTTTAATTATTTAATAAAATAATTTACTAATACTATATAGTAATATAATAACTAATTACTTATTATTTGAAAAATGTTATGTTATTTCAAAAAATATTTTGTTATTTATATGTTCAAATAATTAACTAATTATTTAAATCATAAATCACTACTTATTGAAATATTTTATTTAATTTTTTATAATTTCATAAAATAATTTTTTAATTATTTCATTACATAATAATTTATTTAAATTATTATTTATTTACCTATGAAATTATTTAATAAATTTTTTTTTAACTAAATATTCTATTTAATATATTTCTTTACTAAATTGGTTTTTCAATATTTAAATAATTGACTAATTTTTTAATTATTTAAAACAATTATTATTTAAATAATTCTGAGGAAATATTTAAATAATAAATTACTTAAATTATTTGATTAAATTATTATATAATAATATAAGTGAATTATTTTATTAAAAAATATAAATCAAATAAAGAAATAATGAAACTATTTAAATTAAAAAAAAATAATTAAATCATTATTTGAATCATTATTCCATAAATAATAATTAATTAAATATTTTCATTATTTACTTAATGAATAATTCAATAATCATTATTGAATTATTCCATAAGAAAATAATAAAAATATTTGATTAATTATAATTTACAAAATAATGTTTCAAATACTTATTTAATTATTTTATCAAATATTTGAATAATTTAATTATTTCTTTATGTTATTATTATATTCTAATAAAATAATTCCATTATATAATTACATAATATTTTAATAAAATAAATTTAGTTATTATATTTTTCAAATATTTAAGTAATAGTTTAAAGAATAAATTATATTCATTAAAAAATTTTTAAAATAATAAAATCATTTCATAAATAACAATATAAAAAAATTTTATGTAATAAATTTATTAAATTTTCAAATAAATAAATTATTAAATAAATGTTTATTGAAATAATTATAAAATTTGAATTTTATTAATTAGATAATAAAATAAAGAATTATTTCAATAATATTTTTCTTAAGTAATTAAATAATTATTTAATTATTTAAATATTTCAAAACTTATTCAGTAAAAAAATATATTAAACGGATTATTTACTTAAACAAAAAAATGATTTAATTAATAAATTATTTTATAGTTAAGTAAATTAGTATTTAAATAAATTATTATTTTTTGAAATAATTAAATAATTTAAATAATAATTGCATAACTAAATTATTTAGTTAAGAAATATATTAAATAGATTATTTAGTTAAACAAAAAAATAATTCAATTACTAAATAATTTCATAGTTAAACAAATAATAATTTAAATAAATTATTATGTAATGAAATAATTAACCAAGTATTTTATTCATTTACACAAAATTATTAAAAATACATCAAAAAATTAAATTATTAACTAATTTGGTTTAAATTTTTTTATTAATAATAATAATAACTTAAAAAAATAATTATATTATTTAAATATTTTCTAACATAATTAAATAATTAATTCAATCATTATTCCAAAAATTATAATTAATGAAATATTTTAATTATTTATTTATTGACTAATTCAATAATTATTATTAAATTATTCAATAACTAAATAATAAAAATATCGAATTAATTATAATTTATGGAACAAGGATTCAAATAATTATTTAAATAATTTATAAAATATTTGAATAATTCAGTTATTTCTTTAGGTTAATATTATGTTCTAATAAAAAAATTCCATTATATAAGTGTATAATATTTTAAAAAAATAAACTTAATTATTTTATTTTTGAAATATTTAAGTAATAATTTAAAGAATAAATTTTATAAATTAATAATTTTTTGAAACAATAAAATAATTTAACAAATAATTACATAACTAAATTATAATATAATAAAAAATTTTGATTATTATTTAAATAAATAATTAAATAATTATTTATTAAAATAATTATAAAATTAGAATTTCATTAATTAGATAATAATATAAAGAATGATTAATATCATATTTTTATAAAATAAAGAAATAATTATTTAATTATTTTAATATTTAAAGACTTATTTAATAAAGAAATATATTAAATGGATTATTTACTTAAACAAAAAAATTATTTAATTATTAAATAAATTCAAACTTAAATAAATTATAATTTAAATAAATTATATTTTTTTGAAATATTAAAATAATATAATTAAGAACTACATAAATAAATTAAATTATAATAAAATTATTATATTATCATTTAAATAATTTTTTTCATAAATATTTATTGAAATAATTATAAATTAGAATTTCATAATTTAGATAATTATATAAATAACTATTAAAATAATAATTTTTTTAAATAATTACGAGATTAGTCAATTATTATGTAATGAAATAATTAACAAATTATTTTATTAAATAATCAAAAATTAAATTAAATAACTATTTACTTATTATTGTAAATTAAATAACTATTTACTTTTAAATAATTAGTTAATTATTTTATTGTATAAAAAATGAAATATTTTTTTTAATAATATAAGATTTATAAAATAATAAGTAATTAGTTAATTTATTATTATAATATTTTATTCATTTATTAAATAAATAACTAAATTAAAATTATTTTATAACATAATTAAATAAAAATTATAATAATTATTTCATTAATGGTAATTAATTAAATATTTTCTTTATTTACTTATTTAATAATAAATTGATGAATTAATTATTTATTTTATTATTTCAATAATTTATTTTTTAATAAATTAATTAAATTTATTTAAAAAATTGCAATAATTAAATAAATGATTATTAAAATAAATTAATTATATAATTAAATCATTATTTCTATATTTAATATTTTAAAACTTTAAATAGTTACATAATTTTATTATTTAATAATATAATAATTCATAAATAAATAAATTAATAAATTTCATTTAATAACTAGATAATTAAATAATTAAATAAAATTATTATTTTCATAAAAAGTTAAATATTCAAATATTTAAATTATTTTCTAATTAAATAAATGATTACTATTAGTAAAATAATTATAAAAACATTACAATGATTATCATAATAACATTGAGATTATACTATTAATTATTTATTATTTTAATATTATAATCAATAAATATTCCTTTGATTATTAAAAAAATATAAAGTAATTTTAAAAATAATTTATTATTCATATATTTAAATAATTAACTAATTATTTAAATAATAAGTAAATAGTTATTAAATTATTATTTTATTTTATTACTTAATTAAATAATTAATTTTTTTGTTATACCATTTAATATTTCATAATTTAATAAATTTTTTATTTATTTAATTATACAATATTTTATTTAAATTATTATTTATTTAATTATGAAATTATTTAATAATTAAAATATTTATTTTTTTAAGTAAATTATCTATTTGTTATATTTTTTCACCCACGATCCATTCTAATTCATTCGCACGAATGTATCCATTCTAATTCATTCGTACGATCGAATGTAGCCATTCTAATTAATTCGTACGATCCATTCTAATTTATTAGCACGAATGTATCCATTCTAATTCATTCGTACGATCCATTCTAATTCATTCGTATGATCTATTCCAAATTATTCACACGAATGTATCCATTCTAATTCATTTGTACGATCCATTCTAATTGATTCATACGATCCATTCTAATTTTTTAATTATTTATAAAAATTATTATTTTAATAATTCTTAGGAAATATTTAAATAATAAAATACTTAAATTATTTGATTAAGTTATTATATAAAGATATAATTGAATTATATTATTAAAAAATATAAATCAAATAAAGATATAATGAAACTATTTAAATTTTAATAAAATAATTAAATCATTATTCCATAAATTATAATTAATTAAATATTTTCATTATTTACTTAATGAATAATTCAATAATGAAATAATTCAATAATCATTTTGGAATTATACCTTAAGAAAATAATAAAAATATTTCATTAATAATAATTTATAACATAAAGTTTCAAATACTTATTTAATTATTTTATAAAATATTTGAATAATTTAATTATTTCTTTATGTTAGTATTATATTCTAATAAAATAATTCCATTATATAATTACATAATATTTTAATAAAATAACTTTAGGTATTTTATTTTTTAAATATTTAAGTAATAATTTAAAGAATAAATTATATTCATTAATAATTTTTTAAAATAATAAAATCATTTAATAACTAACTATATAACAAAATTTTATGTAATAAATTTATTAAATTTTTAAATAAATAAATTATTAAATAAATATTTATTAAAATAATTATAAAATTTTAATTTTATTAATTAGATAATAATATTAAGAATTATTTCAATAATATTTTACTTAAGTAATTAAATAATTATTCAATTATTTCAATATTTAAAAACTTATTCAGTAATGAAATATATTAAATGGATTATTTACTTAAACGAAGAAATAATTTAATTAATAAATAATTTTATTGCAAAATAAATTATTATTTAAATAAATTATTATTTTCTAAAATAATAAAATAATTTAATTCATAATTACATAACTAAATTATTTAGTAAAGAAACATATTAAAAAGATTATTTAGTTAAACAAAAAAATAATTAAATTACTAAATAATTTCATAGTTAAATAAATAATAATTTAAATAAATTATTATGTAATGAAATAATTAACCAATTATTTTATTAAATTATTAAAAATTATTAAAAATACATCAAAAAATTAAATTATTAAATAATTTGGTTTAAAGTTTTTTATTAATACATAATAATAACATAAAGAAATAATTGAATTATTTAAATATTTTATAAAATAATTAAATCATTATTTAAATCATTTTTCAAAAATTAATAATTAATGAAATATTTTTATTATTTATTTATTGATTAATTCAATAATCATTATTAAATTATTCAATAAGTAAATAATAAAAATATCAGATTAATAATAATTTATGGAATAAGGATTCAAATAATTATTTAAATATTTTATAAAATATTTCAATAATTCAGTTATTTCTTTAGGTTAATATTATGTTCTAATTAAAAAATTCCATTATATATTTATATAATATTTTATAAAAATAAACTTAAGTATTTTATTTTCTAAATATTTAAGTAATAATTTAAAGAATAAATTTTATAAATTAATAATTTTTTGAAAAAATCAAATAATTTAACAAATAATTACATAATAAAATATTTTTTAAAATAATATAAGCTTTTTAAAATAGTAAGTAATTAGTTAAATTATTATTATAATATTTTATTAATTTTTTAAAAAATTAACTAAATTAAATATTATTTAATAAAATAATTAAATAAAAATTATAATAATTATTTCATTAATGGTAATTAATTAAATATTTTCATTATTTACTTATTAAATAATAAAATAATGAATTAATTATTTATTTATTATTTCAAAAATTTATTATTTAATAAATTAATTAAATTTATTTCAAAAATAGTAATAATTAAATATATCATTATTAAAATAAATTAATTATATAATTAAATCATTATTTCTTTATTTAATATTTTAAAACTTTAAATAGTTATATAATTTGATTAGTTAATAATATAATAATTAATAAATCAATAAAATAATAAATTTCATTGAATAACTAGATAATTAAATAATTAAATAAAATTATTATTTTCATAAAAAGTTAAATATTTAAATTATTTTTTAATTAAATAAATGATTACTATTATTAAAAAAATTATAAAAACATTACAATGATTTTCATAATAACGTTGAGATTATACTATTGATTATTTATTATTTCAATATTACAATCAATAAATATTCCTTTGATTATTAAAAAAATATTAAGTAATTTAAAAAAAAAAATTATTATTCATATATTCAAATAATTAACTAATTATTTAAATAATAAGTAAAAAGTTATTAAATTATTATTTTATTTTATTACTTAATTAAATAATTAATTTTTTTGTTATACCATTTAATATTTCATAATTTAATAAATTTTTTATTTATTTAATTATATATTATTTTATTTAAATTATTATTTATTTAACTATGAAATTATTTAATAATTAAAATATTTATTTTTTTAAGTAAATAATCTATTTGTTATATTTCTTCACCCACGATCCATTCTAATTCATTCGCACGAATTTATCCATTCTAATTCATTCGTATGATCGAATGTAGCCATTCTAATTAATTCGTACGATCCATTCTAATTTATAAGCACGAATGTATCCATTCTAATTCATTCGTACGATCCATTCTAATTCATTCGTATGATCCATTCCAAATCATTCGCACGAATGTATCCATTCTAATTCATTTGTACGATCCATTCTAATTCATTCATACGATCCATTCTAATCCATTCGTACGATCCATTCTAATACATTCGTACGATCCATTCTAATTCATTTGCACGAATGTATCCATTCAAATTCATTCATACGATCCATTCAAATTTATTCGCATGAATGTATCCATTCTAATTCATTCGTACGATAGATTCTAATTCATTCGCACGAATGTATTCATTCTAATTCATTCGCATGATCCATTCTAATTCATTCTTACGATCCATTATAATTTATTCACATGAACCATTCTAATTAGAATGGATCGCACAAATGTGTCCATTCTAATTCATTCGTACGATCCATTCTAATTCATTCGTACGATCCATTCTAATTCATTCGCACGATCTATTATATTCCATTCGCACAAATGTATCCATTCTAATTCATTCGTACGATCAATTCTAATTAAATCGTACGTTCCATTCTAATTCATTCGTACGATCCTTTTAAATTCGTACGATCCTTTTATTTCAAAAATAGTAATAATTAAATATATCATTATTAAAATAAATTAATTATATAATTAAATCATTATTTCTTTATTTAATATTTTAAAACTTTAAATAGTTACATAATTTGATTAGTTAATAATATAATAATTAATAAATCAATAAAATAATAAATTTCATTGAATAACTAGATAATTAAATAATTAAATAAAATTATTATTTTCATAAAAAGTTAAATATTTAAATTATTTTTTAATTAAATAAATGATTACTATTATTAAAAAAATTATAAAAACATTACAATGATTTTCATAATAACGTTGAGATTATACTATTGATTATTTATTATTTCAATATTACAATCAATAAATATTCCTTTGATTATTAAAAAAATATTAAGTAATTTAAAAAAAAAAATTATTATTCATATATTCAAATAATTAACTAATTATTTAAATAATAAGTAAAAAGTTATTAAATTATTATTTTATTTTATTACTTAATTAAATAATTAATTTTTTTGTTATACCATTTAATATTTCATAATTTAATAAATTTTTTATTTATTTAATTATATATTATTTTATTTAAATTATTATTTATTTACCTATGAAATTATTTAATAATTAAAATATTTATTTTTTTAAGTAAATAATCTATTTGTTATATTTCTTCACCTACGATCCATTCTAATTCATTCGCACGAATGTATCCATTCTAATTCATTCGTATGATCGAATGTAGCCATTCTAATTAATTCGTACGATCCATTCTAATTTATAAGCACGAATGTATCCATTCTAATTCATTCGTACGATCCATTCTAATTCATTCGTATGATCCATTCCAAATCATTCGCACGAATGTATCCATTCTAATTCATTTGTACGATCCATTCTAATTCATTCATACGATCCATTCTAATCCATTCGTACGATCCATTCTAATACATTCGTACGATCCATTCTAATTCATTTGCACGAATGTATCCTTTCAAATTCATTCATACGATCCATTCAAATTTATTCGCATGAATGTATCCATTCTAATTCATTCGTACGATAGATTCTAATTCATTCGCACGAATGTATTCATTCTAATTCATTCGCACGATCCATTCTAATTCATTCTTACGATCCATTCTAATTTATTCACATGAACCATTCTAATTAGAATGGATCGCACAAATGTGTCCATTCTAATTCATTCGTACGATCCATTCTAATTCATTCGTACGATCCATTCTAATTCATTCGCACGATCTATTATATTCCATTCGCACAAATGTATCCATTTTAATTCATTCGTACGATCAATTCTAATTAAATCGTACGTTCCATTCTAATTCATTCGTACGATCCTTTTAAATTCATTTGATCGAATGTATCAATTCTAATTCATTTGTACGATCCATTCTAATTCATTCGTATGATCCATTCTAATTCATTTGTACGATCCATTCTAATTCATTCGCTCGAATGTATTCATTCTAATTCATTCGTATGATCCATTCTAATTCATTCGCACGAATGTATCTATTCTAATTCATTAGTATAATCCATTCTAATTCATTTATATCATCCATTCTAATTCATTCGCACGAATGTATCCATTCTAATTCATTCGTATGATACATTCTAATTCATTCGTGCGATCCATTCTAATTCATTCGTACGATCCATTCAAATTCATTCGCACGAATGTATCCATTCTAATTCATTCGTACGATCCATTCGAATTCATTCATACGATCCATTCTAAATCATTCGCATGAATGTATCCATTCTAATTCATTCATACGATCCATTCTAATTCATTCGTACGATCCATTCTAATTCATTTGTACAATCCATTCTAATTCATTCGCACGAATGTATCCATTCTAATTCATTTGTACTATCCATTCTAATTCATTCGTACGATCCATTCAAATTCATTCGCACGAATGTACCCATTCTAATTCATTCGTATGATCCATTCTAATTCATTCGTACGATCCATTCTAATTCATTCGTACGATCGAATGTAGCCATTCTAATTCATTCGTATGATCCATTCTAATTCATTCGTACGATCCATTCTAATTCATTCGCAGGAATGTATCCATTCTAATTCATTCCTACGATCCATTCTAATTCATTTGTATGATCCATTCTAATTTATTCGCATGAATGTATCCATTCTAATTCATTCGTACGACCCATTCAAATTCATTCGTACGATCCATTATAATTCATTCATACGATCCATTCTAATTCCTTCGGATGAATGTATTTATTCTAATTCATTTGTACGATCCATTCTAATTCATTCGTACAATCCATTCTAATTCATTCGCACGAATGTATCCATTCTAATTCATTTGTACGATCCATTCTAATTCATTCATACGATCCACTCTAATTCATTCGCACGAATGTATTCATTCTAATTCATTGTACGTTCATTTCCAATTCATTCGTACGATCCATACTAATTCATCCGCACGAATGTATCCATTCTAATTCATTCGTACGATCCATTCTAATTCATTCGCACGAATGTATCCATTCTAATTCTTTCGTACGATCCATTCTAATTTATTCGTACGATCCATTCAAATTCATTTGATCGAATGTATCAATTCTAATTCATTCGTACGATCCATTCTAATTCATTCGTATGATCCATTCTAATTCATTTGTACGATCCATTCTAATTCATTCGCTCGAATGTATCCATTCTAATTCTTTCGTACGATCCATTCTAATTCATTCGCACGAATGTACCTATTCTAATTCATTAGTATAATCCATTCTAATTCATTCGTACGATACATTCTAATTCATTTGTGCGATCCATTCTAATTCATTCGTACGATCCATTCAAATTCATTCGCACGAATGTATCCATTCTAATTCATTCGTACGATCCATTCGAATTCATTCATACGATCCATTCTAAATCATTCACATGAATGTATCCATTCTAATTCATTCATACGATCCATTCTAATTCATTCGTACGATCCATTTTAATTCATTTGTACAATCCATTCTAATTCATTCGCACGAATGTATCCATTCTAATTCATTCGTACTATCCATTCTAATTCATTCGTACGATCCATTCAAATTCATTCGCACGAATGTACCCATTCTAATTCATTCGTATGATCCATTCTAATTCATTCGTACGATCCAATCTAATTCATTCACACGAATGTATCCATTCTAATTCATTCGTACGATCCATTCTAATTCATTCGTACGATCGAATGTAGCCATTCTAATTCATTCGTATGATCCATTTTAATTCATTCGTACGATCCATTCTAATTCATTCGCAGGAATGTATCCATTCTAATTCATTCCTACGATCCATTCTAATTCATTTGTATGATCCATTCTAATTTATTCACATGAATATATCCATTCTAATTCATTCGTACGACCCATTCAAATTCATTCGTACGATCCATTATAATTCATTCATACGATCCATTCTAATTCCTTCGGATGAATGTATTCATTCTAATTCATTTGTACGATCCATTCTAATTTATTCGTACAATCCATTCTAATTCATTCGCACGAATGTATCCATTCTAATTCATTTGTACGATCCATTCTAATTCATTCGTACGATCCACTCTAATTCATTCGCACGAATGTATTCATTCTAATTCATTCCTACGTTCATTTCCAATTCATTCGTACGATCCATGCTAATTCATTCGCACGAATGTATCCATTCTAATTCATTCGTACGATCCATTCTAATTCATTCACACGAATGTATCCATTCTAATTCTTTCGTACAATCCATTCTAATTCATTCGTACGATCCATTCAAATTCATTCGCACGAATGTATCTATTTTAATTCATTCGTATGATTCATTCTAATTCATTCGTATGATCCATTCTAATGCATTCATACGATCCATTCTAATTCATTTGTACGATCCATTCTAATTCATTAGCATGAATGTATCCATTCTAATTCATTCATACGATCCATTCTAATTCATTCGCACAAATGTATCCATTCTAGTTCATTCGTACGATCCATTCTAATTCATTCGCACGAATGTATCCATTCTAATTCATTCGTACGATCTATTCTAATTCATTTGTACGGTCCATTCTAATTCATTCGTACGAATGAATTAGAATGGATCGTACGAATGAATTAGAATAGATACATTCGTGCGAATGAATTAGAATGGATTGTACAAATGAATTAGAATGGATCATGCGAATGAATTAGAATGGATCGTACGAATGAATTAGAATAGTTCGTATGAATGAATTAGAATGGATCGTGCGAATGAATTAGATTAATTCGTACGAATGAATTAGAATGGATCGAATGAATGAATTAGAATGGATCGTACGAATGAATTAGAATGGATACATTCGTGTGAATGAATTAGAATGGATCATATAAATGAATTAGAATGGATCGTGCGAATGAATTAGAATGGATCGTACGAATGAATTAGAATAGATCATGTGAATGAATTAGAATGGATCGTACGAATGAATTAGAACGGATCATACGAATGAATTAGAATCGATCGTACGAATGAATTAGAATGGATCGTATAAATGATCCATTCTTATTCATTCGTACGATCCATTCTAATTCATTCGTATGATCCATTCTGTCGTACGATCCATTCTAATTCATTCGTACGATCCATTCTAATTCATTCGTACGATCTATTCCAATTCATTTGCATGAATGTATCTATTATAATTCATTCGTAAGATCCATTCTAATTCATTCGTACGATCCATTCGAATTCATTCGTAGAATCCATTCTTATTCATTCGTACGATCCATTCTAATTCATATTGGATTTATTCGTGCGAATGAATTAGAATAGATCTTACGAATGAATTAGAATGGATCGTAAGTATGAATTAAATAAAAATTATTTCATAATAAATAAAAATATAACATAATAAGTAAATAGTTAATTAAATATTATTTCATAAAATAATTAAATAAAAATTATAATAATTATTTCATTAATTGTAATTAATTAAATATTTTCATTATTTACTTATTAAATAATAAAATAATGAATTAATTATTTATTTTATTATTTCAATAATTTTTTTTTATTAAATTAATTAAATTTATTTAAAAAATAGTAATAATTAAATATATCATTATTAAAATAAATTAATTATATAATTAAATTATTATTTCTTTATTTAATATTTTTAAACTTTAAATAGTTACATAATTTGATTATTTAATAATATAATAATTAATAATAATTTATTTAAATTATTATTTATTTACCTATGAAATTATTTCATAATTTTATTTTTTAAGTAAATATTCTATTTAATATATTTCTTTACTAAATAAGTTTTTCAATATTTGAATAATTGACTAATTTTTTAATTATTTAAAAAAATTATTATTTTAATAATTCTTATGAAATATTTAAATAATAAAATACTTAAATTATTTGATTAAATTATTATATAAAGATATAATTGAATTATTTTATTAAAAAATATAAATCAAATAAAGAAATAATGAAACTATTTAAATTTTAATAAAATAATTAAATCATTATTTGAATCATTATTCCATAAATTATCATTAATTAAATAATTTTATTATTTCTTTATATTAGTATTATATTCTAATAAAATAATTATAAAAATATTACAATGATTATCATAATAACGTTGAGATTATACTATTGATTATTTATTATTTCAATATTACAATCAATAAATATTACTTTGATAATTAAAAAAATATTAAGTAATTTTAAAAAAAATTATTATTCATATATTCAAATAATTAACTAATTATTTAAATAATAAGTAAAAAGTTATTAAATTATTATTTTATTTTATTACTTAATTAAATAAATAATTTTTTTGTTATACCATTTACTATTTCATAATTTAATAAATTTTTTATTTTTTTAATTATATAATATTTTATTTAAATTATTATTTATTTAACTATGTAATATTTTTTCATTATTTTAATAATAGTAATTGTTTACAGAATTATAAAATAATTTCAATAATTGAAATATTTTAAAAATTATATTTTTCTTAAAATATTGATTTTATTTAATTATTTAATTATCTAGTTATTTAATGAAATTTATTATTTTAATTATTTATTGATTATTATATTTTTAAATAATAAAATTATGTAACTATTTAATGATTTAAAATATTAAATAAAGAAATATTTATTTAAGTATATAATTAATTTATTTTATTAGTTATTTCTATCATTACTATTATTTTTCAATTAATTTAATTATTTATTTAATTATAATTAATGAATTAATTATTATAATTTTTCTTTAATTATTTAATAAAATAAATTACTAATACTATATAGTAATATAATAACTAATTACTTATTATTTGAAAAAAATTATGTTATTTCAAAAAATATTTTGTTATTTATATGTTAAAATAATTAACTAATTATTTAAATCATAAATCACTACTTATTGAAATATTTTATTTAATTTTTTATAATTTCATAAAATAATTTTTTAATTATTTCATTACATAATAATTTATTTAAATTATTATTTATTTACCTATAAAATTATTTAATAATTTTTTTTTAAACTAAATATTCTATTTAATATATTTCTTTAATAAATAAGTTTTTCAATATTTAAATAATTGACTAATTTTTTAATTATTTAAAACAATTATTATTTAAATAATTCTTAGGAAATATTTAAATAATAAATTACTTCAATTATTTGATTAAATTATTATATAATAATATAAGTGAATTATTTTATTAAAAAATATAAATCAAATAAAGAAATAATGAAACTATTTAAATTAAAAAAAAATAATTAAATCATTATTTGAATCATTATTCCATAAATAATAATTAATTAAATATTTTCATTATTTACTTAATGAATAATTCAATAATCATTATTGAATTATTCCATAAGAAAATAATAAAAATATTTGATTAATTATAATTTACAAAATAATGTTTCAAATACTTATTTAATTATTTTATCAAATATTTGAATAATTTAATTATTTCTTTATGTTATTATTATATTCTAATAAAATAATTCCATTATATAATTACATAATATTTTAATAAAATAAATTTAGTTATTATATTTTTCAAATATTTAAGTAATAGTTTAAAGAATAAATTATATTCATTAAAAAATTTTTGAAATAATAAAATCATTTCTTAAATAACTATATAAAAAAAATTTATGTAATAAATTTATTAAATTTTCAAATAAATAAATTATTAAATAAATGTTTATTGAAATAATTATAAAATTTGAATTTTATTAATTAGATAATAATATAAAGAATTATTTCAATAATTATTTTCTTAAGTAATTAAATAATTATTCAATTATTTAAATATTTCAAAACTTATTCAGTAAAAAAATATATTAAACGGATTATTTACTTAAACAAAAAAATAATTTAATTAATAAATTATTTTATAGTTAAGTTAATTAGTATTTAAATAAATTATTATTTTTTGAAATAATTAAATAATTTAAATAATAATTGCATAACTAAATTATTTAGTTAAGAAATATATTAAATAGATTATTTAGTTAAACAAAAAAATAATTCAATTACTAAATAATTTCATAGTTAAACAAATAATAATTTAAATAAATTATTATGTAATGAAATAATTAACCAAGTATTTTATTCAATTACACAAAATTATTAAAAATACATCAAAAAATTAAATTATTAACTAATTTGGTTTAAATTTTTTTATTAATAATAATAATAACTTAAAAAAATAATTGAATTATTTAAATATTTTCTAACATAATTAAATAATTATTTCAATCATTATTCCAAAAATTATAATTAATGAAATATTTTAATTATTTATTTATTGACTAATTCAATAATTATTATTAAATTATTCAATAACTAAATAATAAAAATATCGGATTAATTATAATTTATGGAACAAGGATTCAAATAATTATTTAAATAATTTATAAAATATTTGAATAATTCAGTTTTTTCTTTAGGTTAATATTATGTTCTAATAAAAAAATTCCATTATATAATTGTATAATATTTTAAAAAAATAAACTTAATTATTTTATTTTTGAAATATTTAAGTAATAATTTAAAGAATAAATTTTATAAATTAATAATTTTTTGAAACAATAAAATAATTTAACAAATAATTACATAACTAAATTATAATATAATAAAAAATTTTGATTATTATTTAAATAAATAATTAAATAATTATTTATTAAAATAATTATAAAATTAGAATTTCATTAATTAGATAATAATATAAAGAATGATTAATATCATATTTTTATAAAATAAAGAAATAATTATTTAATTATTTTAATATTTAAAGACTTATTTAATAAAGAAATATATTAAATGGATTATTTACTTAAACAAAAAAATTATTTAATTATTAAATAAATTCAAAGTTAAATAAATTATAATTTAAATAAATTATATTTTTTTGAAATATTAAAATAATATAATTAAGAATTACATAAATAAATTAAATTATAATAAAATTATTATATTATCATTTAAATAATTTTTTTCATAAATATTTATTGAAATAATTATAAAATTAGAATTTCATAATTTAGATAATTATATAAATAACTATTAAAATAATAATTTTTTTAAATAATTACAAGATTAGTCAATTATTATGTAATGAAATAATTAACAAATTATTTTATTAAATAATAAAAAATTAAATTAAATAACTATTTACTTATTATTGTAAATTAAATAACTATTTACTTTTAAATAATTAGTTAATTATTTTATTGTATAAAAAATGAAATATTTTTTTAAATAATATAAGATTTATAAAATAATAAGTAATTAGTTAATTTATTATTATAATATTTTATTCATTTATTAAATAAATAACTAAATTAAATATTATTTTATAACATAATTAAATAAAAATTATAATAATTATTTCATTAATGGTAATTAATTAAATATTTTCATTATTTACTTATTAAATAATAAAATAATGAATTAATTATTTATTTTATTATTTCAATAATTTTTATTTAATAAATTAATTAAATTTATTTAAAAAATAGTAATAATTAAATATTTTATTATTAAAATAAATTAATTATATAATTAAATTATTATTTCTTTATTTAATATTTTAAAACTTTAAATTGTTACATAATTTGATTATTTAATAATATAATAATTAATAAATCAATAAAATAATAAATTTCATTGAATAACTAGATAATTAAATAATTAAAGAAAATTATTATTTTCATAAAAATTTAAATATTAAAATATTTAAATTATTTTCTAATTAAATAAATGATTACTATTATTAAAATAATTATGAAAACATTACAATGATTATCATAATAACGTTGAGATTATATTATTGATTATTTATTATTTCAATAGTACAATCAATAAATATTCCTTTGATTATTAAAAAAATATTAAGTAATTTTAAAAAAAAATTATTATTCATATATTCAAATAATTAACTAATTATTTAAATAATAAGTAAAAAGTTATTAAATTATTATTTTATTTTATTACTTAATTAAATAATTAATTTTTTTATTATACCATTTAATATTTCATAATTTAATAAATTTTTTATTTATTTAATTGTATAATATTTTATTTAAATTATTATTTAATTATC
This sequence comes from Chamaelirium japonicum, assembly GCA_947650365.1. NCBI lineage: Eukaryota > Viridiplantae > Streptophyta > Magnoliopsida > Liliales > Melanthiaceae > Chamaelirium > Chamaelirium japonicum. Next base: position 1,749,105 of record CANTAL010000040.1, read on the forward strand.
TATGTTATATTTTTATTATTATTTTAATAATAGTAATTGTTTATTGAATTATAAAATAATTTTAATAATTGAAATATTTTAATAATTATATTTTTATTAAAATATTGATTTTATTTAATTATTTAATTATCTAGTTATTTAATGAAATTTTATATTTTATTTATTTATTGATTATTATATTATTAAATAATCAAATTATGTAACTATTTAATGATTTAAAATATTTATTGATCTAAATTATAACTCGCAAGTGCACGAATCGCTTTGTAGGAGCGGTACGTATTATGAGGTCGATCCCACAGGGATTGCTAATGATGGAACTGTCTAATCTTGGGTTATTAACTATTTACCTAAGCTACTTTAAAAGATAATTTTAATTGGAGTTGATTTGTTTTGAGACTAAAAACAAACTAATTAATGAAAGAAAAACAAGCTAGTTACGGTAAGTCGAGTTTCAAGTGGAGAAGGTACTAAGGCATTCGAATCCACCTCGGTTATCCATATTACTAGGTTTATTCAAAATGATCTATGCGAACGAGTAGCATGCGGGAATACAAATCCCGTGCTCAACTCGAGGATGTGATCTTTAGAGCTTTAAATATAATTATCTAATATTGGATTCAATTCAAGCATGTGTAATAAAACGAAGCATCAAACATCTAGGTTAAGCACAACGGATCAAAGCATATAAGCAGAGCATCCGATGTCCGAGTTAAGCATGCAAGATCTAGGTTTTAATTATTTAATTAAAATAGGCCTAATTGCATGATGATCAATTTTAGTGCTAACTACAAAACATACATGGCATGGATTGTAAGAGCAAATTGAATCATCAATTAATTAAGAATTGAATCGCATAAAACATTAGGGAGCATTGGCATAGATCATATAAAATAAACCTAAATAATATTTATAACCGGGGTTTCATCTCAGCCTTAGCAATATGTTTAGTTCATCATGGTTCCCACTACATCAAAAGTAAAAGAAAGGAAGAACTAGATACAGATCATTCTAGAAGTACACTTTTGATCTTCGTGGTCCTCCTCTCCGATCGATGCTCCTTCACTTCCACTCGGCTGCGGCACGGCTTCGATGGTACGGATGATAGATGACGGCTCACGCGATGGTATGATGGTGGCTCGGATGAACAACTGACGAAGGATGATGGGTGGTGGAGGCTAGGTCTGGTGGTGATGGGTTCGGACGTAGATGGAGATGGTGGATGGCCAAAAGTCCGGTGCTGAGAATAGATCGTATGAATGAATTAGAATGGATCATGCGAATAAATTAGAATAGATCGTATGAATGAATTAGAATGGATCGTATGAATGAATTAGAATAGATCGTATGAATGAATTAGAATGGATCATACAAATGAATTAGAATGGATCATGCGAATGAATTAGAATGGATCGTACGAATGAATTAGAATGGATACATTCGTGCGAATGAATTGGAATGGATCATACGAATGAATTAGAAAGGATCGTACGAATGAATTAGAATGGATCGTACGAATGAATTAGAATGGATACATTCGTGCGAATGAATTAGAATGGATCGTACGAATGAATTATAATGGATCGTATGAATGAATTATAATGGATCATACGAATGAATTAGACTAGATCAAATGAATAAATTAGAAAGGATCGTGCGAATGAATTAGAATGGATTGTGCGAATGAATTAGAATGGATCGTATGAATGAATTAGAATATATACATTCGTCCGAATGAATTAGAATAGATCATATGAATGAATTAGAATGGATTGTATGAATGAATTGGAATGGATCGTACGAATGAATTAGAATGGATACATTCGTGCGAATGAATTAGAATGGATCGTACGAATGAATTAGAATGGATCGTACGAATAAATAAGAGTGGATACATTCGTGCGAATGAATTAGAATGGATCGTGCGAATGAATTAAAATGGATCGTACGAATGAATTAGAATGGATACATTCGTGCGAATGAATTGGAATTGATCGTACGAATGAATTAGAAAGGATCGTACGAATGAATTAGAATGGATCGTACAAATGAATTAGAATGGATCGTGCGAAAGAATTAGAATGGATCGTAAGAATGAATTAGAATGGATACATTCGTGCGAACGAATTAGAATGGATCATACGAATGAATTAGAATGAATCAAACTTATAAATTAGAATGGATCGTGCGAATGAATTAGAATGGATCATACGAATGAATTAGAATGGATACATTCGTGCGAATAAATTCGAATGGATCGTACGAATGAATTAGAATGGATCATACGAATGAATTAGAATGGATTGTGCGAATGAATTAGAATGGATCGTACGAATGATTTAGAATGGTTATATTCGTGCGAATGAATTAGAATGGATCCTACGAATGAATTAGAATGGATCGTACGAATGAATTAGATTGGATCATAGGAATGAATTATAATGGATCGTGCGAATGAATTACAATAGATCGTATGAATGAATTAGAATGGACACATTCGTGCGAATGAATTAGAATGGATCATACGAATGAATTAGAATGGCTCGTACGAATGAATACGAATGGATCATACGAATGAATTAGAATGGATCGTACGAATGAATTAGAATGGATCGTACGAATGAATTAGAATGGATACATTCTTACGAATGAATTAGAATGTATCGTATGAATGAATTAGAATGGATCATACGAATGAATTAGAATGGATCATGCGAATGAATTAGAATATATCGTACGAATGAATTAGAATGGATACATTCGTGCGAATGAATTAGAATGGATCGTATGAATGAATTAGAATGGATCGTACGAATAAATTAGAATGGATCATGTGAATGAATTAGAATGGATCATACGAATAAATTAGAATGGATACATTTGAGCGAATAAATTAGAACAGATTGTACAAATGAATTAGAATGGATCGTACGAATGAATTAGAATGGATCGTGCGAATGAATTAGAATACATCGTACAATTGAATTAGAATGGATACATTCGTGTGAATGAATTAGCTAGATTGGATCGTACGAATGAATTAGAATGGATCGTATGAATTAATTAGAATCGATACATTCATGCAAATGAATTAGAATGGATCGTGCGAATGAATTAGAATGGATCGTGCAAATGAATTAGAATGGATACATTCGTGCGAATGAATTAAAATGGATCGTACGAATGAATTAGAATGGATCGTATGAATGAATTAGAATGGATCGTGCGAATGAATTAGAATGGATCGTACGAATGAATTAGAATGGATGCATTCGTGCGAATGAATTAGAATGGTTCGTACGAATGAATCAGAATGGATCGTACGAATGAATTAGAATGGATCGTACGAATGAATTAGAATGGAGCATTTGAATAAATTAGAATGGATCATACGAATGAATTATAATGGATACATTCGTGCGAATGAGTTAGAATTGATCGTACGAATAAATTAGAATGGATCATACGAATGAATTAGAATGGATCGTACGAATGAATTAGAATGGATCGTACGAATAAATTACAATGGAAACATTTGTGCGAATAAATTAGAATGGATCGTACGAATGAATTAGAATGGATCGTATGAATGAATTAGAATGGATCGTATGAATGAATTAGAATCGATCGAGCGAATGAATTAGAATGGATTGTACAAATGAATTAGAATGGATCGTACGAATGAATTAGAATGGATCATGCGAATGAATTAGAATGGATCGTGCGAATGAATTATAATGGATCGTATGAATGAATTAGAATGGATCGTGCGAATGAATAATAATGGATCATTTGAATGAATTAGAATGGATCACGTGAATGAATTAGAATTGATCGTACGAATGAATTAGAATGGATACATTCGAGCGAATGAATTAGAATGGATCGTACGAATGAATTAGAATGGATCGTACGAATGAATTAGAATGGATCATGCGAATGAATTAGAACGGATCGTACGAATGAATTAAAATGGACCGTACGAATGAATTAGAATGGATCGTGCGAATGAATTAGAATGGATCCTACGAATGAATTAGAATAGATACATTCGTCCGAATGAATTAGATTGGATCGTAAGAATGAATTAGAATGGATCGTATGAATGAATTAGAATGGATCATATGAATGAATTCCAATGGATCATACGAATGAATTAGAATGGATCGTACGAATGAATTATAATGGATCGTATGAATGAATTAGAATGGATCGTGAGAATGAATTAGAATGGATCATACGAATAAATTAGAATGGATATATTCGTGCGAATGAATTAGAAAGGATCGTACGAATGAATTAGAATGGACCATACAAATGAATTAGAATGGATCGTACGAGTGAATTAGAATGTATCATACGAATGAATTAGAATGGATCGTGCGAATAAATTAGAATGGAACCTATGAATGTATTAGAATTGATACATTGTGCGAATGAATTAGAATAGATCGTACGAATGAATTAGAATAGATCGTACGAATGAATTATAATGGATCGTGCGAATGAATTAGAATGGATCGTACGAATGAATTAGAATAGATACATTCGTGCTAATGAATTAGAATGGATCATACGAATGAATTAGAATGGATCATACGAGTGAATTAGAATGGATCGTACGAATGAATTAGAATGGATCATGCAAATGAATTAGAATGGATCGTACGAATTAATTAGAATCGATACATTCGTGTGAATGAATTAGAATGGATCGTACGAATGAATTAGAATGGATCGTATGAATGAATGAGAATGGATCATACGAATGAATTATAATGGATTGCACGATTAAATTATAATGGATACATTCGTGCGAATGAATTAGAAATGGATCGTACGAATGAATTAGAATGGATCGTACGAATAAATTAGAATGGATCATGCGAATGAATTAGAATGGGTCGTACAAATGAATTAGAATGGATACATTCGTGCGAATGAACTAGAATGGATCGTACGAATGAATTAGAATGGATCGTAAGAATGAATTAGAGTGGATCGTACGAATGAATTAGAATGGATCGTGCGATTGAATTAGAATGGATCGTCCGAATGAATTAGAATGGATACATTTGTGCGAATGAATTAGAATGGATCATACGAATGAATTAGAGTGGATCATACGAATGAATTAGAATGGATCGTATGAATAAATTATAATGCATCTTACGAATGAATTAGAATGGATCATACGAATGAATTAGAATGGATACATTCATGCGAATGAATTAGAATGGATCATACGAATGAATAAGAATGGATCGTAAGAATGAATTAGAATGGATCGTGCGAATGAATTAGAATGGATCATAGGAATGAATTAGAATGGTTACATTCGTGCGAATGAATTAGAATGGATTGTACGAATAAATTAGAATGGATCGTACGAATGAATTAGAATGGATCATACAAATGAATAAGAATGGATCATGCGAATTAATTAGAATGGATCGTATGAATGAATTAGAATGGATACATTCGTGCGAATGAATTAGAATGGATCGTACGAATGAATTAGAATGGATCGTGCGAATGAATTAGAATGGATCGTACGAATGAATTAAAATGGATTGAACGAATGAATTAGAATAGATGGTACGAATGAATTAGAATGGATACATTCGTGCGAATGAGTTAGAATGGATCGTACGAATGAATTAGAATGGATCGTGCGAATGAATTAGAATGGATCGTACGAATTAATTAGAATGGATACATTCGAGCGAATGAATTAGAATGGATCGTACAAATGAATTAGAATGGATCGTACGAATGAATTAGAATGGATTGTTCGATTAAATTAGAATGGATCATACAAATGAATTAGAATGGATCATGCGAATGAATTAAAATGGATCGTATGAATGAATTAGAATGGATACATTCGTGCAAATGAATTAGATTGGATTGTATGAATGAATTAGAATGGATCGTACGAATGAATTAGAATGGATCATGCGAATGAATTTGAATGGATTGTACGAATAAATTAGAATAGATACATTCATGCGAATGAATTAGAATGGATCATACGAATGAATTAGAATGGATCGCATGAATGAATTAGAACGGATCGTACGAATGAATTAGAATAGATCGTGCGAATGAATTAGAATGGATCATAATAATGAATTTGAATGGGTACATTTGTGCGAATGAATAAGAATGGATCGTACGAATGAATTAGAATGGATCATACGAATAAATTAGAATGGATCGTGCGAATGAATTAGAATGGATCGTACGAATGAATTATAATGGATACATTCGTGCGAATAAATTTGAATAGATCTTACGAATGAATTAGAATGGATCGTTCAAATAAATTAGAATGGATCGTACGAATGAATAAAAATGGATCATGGGAATGAATTAGAATAGATCGTACAAAAGAATTAGAATGGATACATTCATGTGAATGAATTAGTATGGATCGTACGAATGAATTAGAATGGATCGTACGAATGAATAGAATGGATACATTCGTGCCAATGAATTAGAATAAATCGTATGAATGAATTAGAATGGATCTTATGAATAAATTAGAATGGATCGTACGAATGAATTAAAATGGATCGTATGAATTAATTAGAATGGATCGTGCGAATGAATTAGATTGGATCGTATGAATGAGTTAGAATGGATACATTTGTGCGAATGAATTAGAATGGATCATATGAATGAATTAGAATGGATCGTACGAATGAATTAGAATGGATCGTATGAATGAATTAGAATGGATCGTGCGAATGAATTAGAATGGATCGTACGAATGAATTAGAATGGATCGTATGAATGAATTATAATGGATCATACGAATGAATTAGAATGGATCATACGAACGAATTAGAATGGATCGTGCGAATCAATTAGAATAGATAATGCGAATGAATTAGAATGGATCGTACGAATCATTTAGAATGGATCGTACGAATGAATTAGATTGGTTACATTCGTGTGAATGAATTAGAATGGATCGTACAAATCAATTAGAATGGATCGTATGTATGAATTAGAATGGATCGTACAAATCAATTAGAATGGATCATGCGAATGAAAATATTCTTGCGAATGAATTAGAATGGATCGTACGAATGAATTTGAATGGATCGTACGAATAAATTATAATAGATCGTATAAATGAATTAGAATGGATCGTGCGAATGAATTAGAATGGATCATATGAATGAATTAGAATGGATACAGTCGTGCGAATGAATTAGAATGGATCGTATGAATGAATTAGAATGGATCGTATGAATGAATTAGAATGGATCGTATGAATGAATTTAAATGGATCGTACGAATGAATTAGAATGGATCGTACGAATGAATTAGAATGGATCGTGCGAATGAATTAAAATGGATCGTACGAATGAATTTGAATGGATACATTCGTGCGAATGAATTAGAATGGATCATACGAATGAATTAGAATGGATCGTATCAATGAATTAGAATGGATCGTGCAAATGAATTAAAATGGATCGTACAAATGAATTAGAATGGATCGTACAAATGAATTAGAATGGATCGTAAGAATGAATTAGAATGGATCGTACGAATGAATTAGAATGGATCGTACGAATGAATTAGAATGGATACATTCATGCGAATGAATTAGAATGGATCGTACGAATGAATTAAAATGGATCATGTGAATGAATTAGAATAGATCGTACGAATGAATTAGAATGGATATATTTGTGTGAATGAATTAGAATGGATCGTATGAATGAATTAGAATGGATCGTACGAATGAATTAGAATGGATCGTGCGAATGAATTAGAATGGATACATCCGTGTGAATGAATTAGAATGGATTTTTTCCCAAGTTCTTTATTTTTCTGTTTTTCCCAAAAAATTTCCTTTGTTTTGTTTTTCTTCCATTTTTTTGTTTGCTCTCTCTCTCTCTCTCTCACCCTCTGGATTTTTCTTTTATTTTTTCCCCCATGTTTTTTCTTTTATTTTGTTTCCCCCCTTTCTTTGTTTTGTTTGAACCCTTCCCTCTTGAATTTTGTTCCCAGTTTCTTTGTTATGTTTTGTTCCCAGTACCTCCCTTGCTTATGTTCTCTACTTTATCTTTTTTTTTTCATTTTCTTTTAGTTTTGATGGGTTCTTTCTCCCTTTCTCTCCCTTTTCTTATGTGCGCTGTTTTCAGCCAGGCGCTTATATGATCCCTCCTTCCCAAGCTACGGTTATGGCCTCCCGACACCAGTCACACCACGATCGATGTCTCTCCTGCTGTGTTGTTATGTCTCATTTTCTCCCTTTTTTATATATTTTTTTTAAATCACTCCCATTTGAACATAATATGGGACATACTCTCAAGCATACCACGATGTTTGAGGGCATCAGTCGGCACTCAGTGTAGTAGCTGCTTTGAGGGTATGTCCCACCACTGTAGTATGTCCCATTAGTATGTTCAAATAGCATTAATATGGGCCAATGCCCCACCACTGTAGTATGTCTGAGGGTAAGTCCCATTAGTATGTTCAAATAGCATTTTCCTTTTCTCGAGCTCTTATTTTATCCATATACCTTTTTTCAGCCAGCCCTCAAGATCGTCGGCGGCCAAATTGCTGGGTATGCTAGCCCATAAGGCTCTATTTTCTTCGTAATATAGCGCTACATGTTTATATTGTGATATCACTGATATAGCATTGCATGTAATGTAACATAGCTAACATGAGGGTTCTTAATGATATAAGGTTAATATAGGTTTCTTCTGACTACTAAGAATGATTTGTTCCGTCTCATTTATATTGTATCTTTTATCATGATTGTGCATGATAATTGCTATTTTTGTATTTCCTAACTAGATATAAGAGAGAGAGAGAGAGTTGAGAGTTGAGAGTTGAGAGAGAGAGAGAAGCAATCCAGGGTGATTGAAATCGAGGGTCGCTGCTCATTAAATATTATTGCCATATTTGAATTATTGGACCTCTCTAATAATATTGTCACTGCACTAGAAATATTATGTTGCCACTCTTGAAATAGTATCAACCCCTTTTGAAATATTTCGCTACTTACAAATTATTGTTGTAACCTTTGAAATATTGCCCTTGCCCATGTAATATTGTCGCTGACGTCAAAATATTTTGTGTCTCCCTCTCATGCAATCTCTCTCTCTCTCTCTCTCTCTCTCTCTCTCTCTCTCTCTCTCTCTCTCTCTCTCTCTCGCCATATCTCTCTCTTTCACCTGATCTCTCTCTTCTGTTCCCGCTCTCATGTAGTCTCTCTTTCTATACCCAATTACCCACCCTCACGCATCACATACCCCCCTTTCCCCCTCTCTCGCCAAGTCTCTCTCTCTCTCTCTCTCTCTCTCTCTCTCTCTCTCTCTCTCTCTCTCTCTCTCTCTCTCTCTCTCACTCCCCATCTAGCTTGCCCATCTCATAAGCTCACCACCCATCTCTTTTTCTCTCTCAATCTACAACCATCCGCTGCCCCTTTATTATACCCTAGCATCAACTGGCAGCACGAAGAGAGCAGGAGCTGGGAGAAAGTGAGAGACAAAGAGAAAGAAAGAAAAAATGGTCAGACCATCTCCCCTCCACACCCAGATCCTTCTCTCTCTCTCTCTCTCTCTCTCTCTCTCTCTCTCTCTCTCTCTCTCTCTCTCTCTCTCTCTTTCTCTACCTCTCTCTCTCTCTCTCACTCTCACAGCAGGGTTTCATTATTTTCAATCCGTCAGAATTTGTAGTTTTAAATAGAGAGGTGTTTCGTTTTTTTTCCTGTGTTGTAGATATTGTGATTAAAGCAATGAGATGAGTTTAGTGTATGCTTTCATGTACAAGAAAAAAGGGTTATTTAACCCTTGCCACCAACTTATACTTTTAATTAGGTTTCGATCCCCAAGCGTTTCATAATTAGACTATGCCTGCCAATTTCACGGATTCTGTGTGCGTGTTGTGATTGATCAACGTTTTGCTCACGCTGACCTCAATGACTTTGGCCCCCATTTATAACCATTGTTTAAATACAAGCTATTATCAATTGAAGGGGCAAAGTCTAAATGTGGACGGGAGTCATATTGTCAATGTGGGGATGCACAGTGGATCAACATAAGTAAATTTTGGCCAACAACGGCGTGCGTACGGAATCCGTAAAGTTGGGGGCCACTATCTAATTATGAAATATTTTGGGGCCAAAGCCTAATTAACGGTATAAGTTGGAGGTCAAGGTCTAAATAACCCAAAAAAAAAAATTCACTCAACCTAAAAATCTAATATCATGCACCCATGCATCGACTCTCCATGTACCCCCTCAAAAAATTCTTGAAAGTTTTATCTATGTTAAATATGTAAACCTCCAATAACTCGAGATTCAAGTCAAAGATTCATTTTGATTGAACACAATTTATAACATGATTCGATCAATTGATGACTAGACTGACAGTTTGTTCTTGGACTCACAATAACACACTTATGATTGGAAGGAAGCACCAATTAAACTGCCAAAATTGGCGGTCTTTGTTTGATCTGGTGGCTCTTAATCTCTAGCTGCATATGATGTTTCAAATAAGAAAAAAAATTAAAGAGAGAGAGAGACCCAACTTCAACTCATAACTATCTTTTTTAAGTCCCACATCCAAAATAACCACATATTTCCCCAAGTAGAAAGATCACCGCATAATCCTCTATACCAGATTATAAAACAGATAGCCAAAACAATGAACGAAATCTAAAAATCATTTGAGCTCACAAATCAAGATCAAAGAATGGTAACATTAAAACCGCTTCATTAGTTTATATATACATCTGCTGTGTCCTAAATATCATCTGCTCCTACAAACATTGTCCATGCACAGATAATGTTGGTTGGTTGGTCGTTTATACGTATAAGCTTCACCAACCTAATGATGAATTCATTATAAATGTCAAAATCTA